>ML788861.1:556948-580937 GCA_009831015.1 Picea engelmannii | reverse complement strand
GTTATATCTGAACCTGAAGTGTGCCGCCCTCTTTTTCTTCCCTAGAAACAATTATGCAAAAAGAGAAAACAAATATTTCCTTCTTTGGCCAAGGACAGTGCTCTGATACCACTTGTTAAGAACCAAAGACTGAATAAAAAAGAACCACAACATATATACAAGAACAATATGTAGAATCTTCTTTATTACTATCAAACCTTTAGGGTAGGGCAACACCATACAATGGATCTTGTTATGGAATGGATCCTCTCCTGTTCACTTGCCTCTTCGAGGGGGCATCCTCCTATTGAGCTTCAGATCCAAATACAATACTTATTTTCATATCCCATTACATTGTTTGAACCCCTTTATATAGTGCTACCATCACCTAAGAACATTCTAGAGAAGGAATCTTCTAGAAGTAGAACCTTCTAAGAAGTCATCTTACATTTAGTATATCTAATTACCCATTTATTATATCTAACTACCATAGTGGGCCTTATTTAATAATATAGTGGACCTATTCCACCTTACATTGAATGACCTCCACTATTATCACTATGGGCCCTCTAGCCCCCCCCCACTACCTCTCTAGCTACCTTACAGGCCAGGTAGAAGTTGTAGTTGGTTGATTCTTCCAAGCAGGGATTGCAGTGGGCTGGTTTTGCCAAGTGGGATTTGCATGTGGATATTGTTGGGGTTGCCAGTTTGAATTAGTAAACGGTTGACCCTGCCATGTGCTACCAGGAGCTTGCTGGTTATACTGCCTAGGGAAGGAAGAGAAAGGGTCTTGTAATGTATTTGGGGGCCGATTCTGCCATTGACGATGTTGAGCCATTAGAAATAATGGTTGTGTTTCTTCTTCTGCTTCCCTAAAGACATCTTTCAGTCCAGGAAGCAATGGGAATTGTTCCATGTTGTGATCCTTGGTGAAGATAGAGCAAACCCGGACCACGTATAAGGGGCAATCCCTTGGACCATGTTTCCTTCTGCACCTGTGGCAAAATATGGCTAACATTTGTTCTGTTTCTATTTATTTTTTGTTTGCCCTGCAACACATCCAATTGTGTAGTCAGAGTGCTCAGAATGTTTGTTTTAAAGTTTTCTAAGAGATTACCAACTTCATCTTGAGTAACACACTCGCTGGTAATATTGTTATTTCTGGTGAAGGGGGTATGTATCCTTGATCTAGTCCGTGAACTTCCTCTTGAGCACCTGATGCACAATAGGACAATGTCATCATAAGTTTCTTGATAAATATCACCTTTCCCCATTAAATTCAACATTTCTACCCATTCATCTTTCATACCTTTAATCAAATTTGCCTTAAGTACTTCCCCTGGTAGCATGCCATATGGTGATCTTTGTAAATTATATTGAAATCTCTCTACATATCCTTCTAATGATTCATTTTCTTTTGCATTCATTTGAAATATTTCATCTTTTAAGTCTCTGGTTCTACAATAATCCTGATATTTTATCAAGAAGGCTTGTTTCATTTCATCCCATGAGTTTATAGTTCCTCCCACTAATCCCATGAACCAGCGTAGAGCTGCTCCTTTCAAAGTGGAGGGGAACAATTTTAATTTTTGGGGTTCAGAGGTGTAATCATATCCTCTACATAGGACATAAAATTCAAATAAGAATGTGTCTGGATCTTCTGAGATTAATCCATGAAAGGTTGGCAGGTTTTGTAGGGAAATAGCCTTCATGGGGGCATTGGCAATTGGATCAACTATCGGATATTCCAAAGTGGAAGTCTGGGGATGTTGTGGATTTGCTTGTGCCATTTGATTGAAAATATGCCAGAAATATTTAGGGATTTCTTGATTCAGATATTTTATTTGAATTGATTGGTTATCCGATCTTCTAGGGGATCTGATTGCACTCCCTCTGTTTGGAATTTCAGGTATGCCTTCTTCTTTTGCAGGAGATTTAGGATTGGGTGGTGGGTATTTCTTAGTTATCCCACTAGTTTCTCCTTCTCCTTCCTCTAGGTTACAAGAGTTTCCCTCTCCTAAAGGGTTAAGGGGTAGAATATCTGTGATCTGAAAACTTAGCTCAGTTCCTTCAGTTTTTCTATGAATCTCAGCGTGGGTTGTAGTTGGTGAAGTGGTCGCCTGAGGGATTTGGGTGGATCCCTTTCTAGGTCCAACCGATAGTTGATATTCTGCTTTTCGGATGATGTCGTCTATGAAAGCGCTTCTTCAAGGGAGAATCGAGCCCTGGGGTTTGGTAATTTTTGGTGGAGGTTTTGTTTTTTCAAGATCTTTCTTCTTAGTCATACACACTTCACACAACAAAAAGGAAAAAAAACACCTGTGTAACCTCTTAATGCATCAACTGGAGGTAGGCGCTGGTATAAGCATCTTACTTATTGCTTGCCCAGGTTCTTACCTTCCATCTTCAATACCTCATCCTCCAGAGGCACAATCTATGCTACCTTTGACATTCTTCCCCGGTAATGACGCCAAAATGTTGAGCTCTAAATATGTCTAAAAACAACCTTAGTTTAACATTAATTTATCAACCCCAGGATTCGTCTTTTATCTCAAACAATATTGGCAAAGTCTATGCAGATATCTTATAGAGGCTAAAATCGTGTAGCGAAAGAAAATCTGAGTTTCTCAACAATCAAGTTCCTCAAACATTCATTAAAGATTCTAGGGATTGAAATCTAAAGCTATGCAAAAGAAAAGAAACTAGCTAATCTATTGAATTCATTCTAAGAGAAGTAATTGAATCTAGATAAAGACTTGCAGGAATTGATATCATTATGAATTAGTATTGTTGAAAAGAAAAAGGTGAATTACTCCATCTATGGAAAGGAACAAAGACTGTAATCTAAATGAAAGGAGACGACAATCATATTTCTATTGAAAGGAACAACAACTATATTCTAGCAGAAAGGAACAGTAAATGTAAACTAATGAAAGGAACAACAATGTAAACTTATGAAAGGAACAACAAATGTAAACTTATGAAAGGAACAACAAATGTGAACTTATGAGGAAACTTCACGCATCGAATCTCAATAATGGGAATTGGAACAACAATCATTCAATACTTCAGGGAATATCTATTTCTTGAAATTGACATGAAATCATCAACACACTTATGCGTTTGTTAACTACTATAAAAGAGAATTGAATCACAAGACAGAACTTGAGCTGATACAATTACAGATTGGATAATAGTTCCTTTAGACTGGGCCCTCGGTCCTTAGAAGCACTGTTACTGAAAACTCAGTATATAAAAATGGAAAAACTGCTCGAGGCTTCTATTGATTTCATAGTTGGTACAACATTTCTACAAAAACTCCTAACGCATAGCAATTCTATATTCTCTATTCTTGAGTGAAAAATCTCTCTCTTCTTCAAGATCCTTTTACCCCTTATATGTTACAATAATCTGGGTAAATTAAGTTATCCTGAGGATCGAGAGATCCTCGGGATTGCTTTACTATTACAATGAGTAACTCTATTATCTTTAAAACAGCTTTGCACCATAAAGTCTTCAACCTCCAATAGCTTGTGCATCTTCAAGATTCCCCTTACTATCTTGGGTTCGACAATATTTAACCAATCCTGCAATAAAACCAGACAATTCCAATCATATTTAGAATCTATGTAATCTAATATCCAACAATCAACGCTAAAGGGTATAAGGGTATATTGTTTATTTTCTATTCTATTTGCCTCTAAATAACCTAAAAGTCAATCAAAATAATATCATGAAATGTGGGAAAAAGGAATATATTTATACCTTTTTCATAACCTAACATACCCCCCAGCTTACCTTCTTTCATGTCCTCATGCAAGCTGAGACTTTACATGTAAAGTAGTAATGTTGTAAGATGGAAAGGTTGGTTCACTAGGCCTTCTGAAGCCATTGCTTCTTTTGAGTTCTCCAAAAGAAGCATCCTCCTTTTTCTTGTTAATTTTATAATCTTTTTGGTAAATTTCTAGATGGAACCAGATGTTAGGGGGATTATATCTGCACCCAATCCAAGAAGGTCCTTCCTCTTGGAACAATATAGAATACATTTCTATTCTGAGGAGGCATCCCATCTCAATTTAAAATAAGCAAGAGCTTCCTCCTTAAGCTCCCTAAAGCGAGTGATACCTGAACGTATGACCTGGAGATGGATGGGGGGTAAAGAGTCTACGACCCCTTTCCTTTTCATAAAAGTTTTATGTCGCATAATGGTTGGAAAGGACTTTGGAGGCTCCCCTCTAACCCAGAGATCCAACCCAGCTTCCCTTTTTAGGAAGGTTTTATGAGCCTTACCCCATATGACCTGATTTTGAGTGAATGACAGAAATGCCTGAAACTGTATATCACCTATGAATGGACCAGGGTTATCTTCCCTGTTGTCTTCTAGAATGAAATTATGAAAGTATAATTCACACAAAAAGTATTGTACCTTTTCATCTTACTCTCTGAAACATGAAACAAACTCAGGTACAGTGGCAAAAGCAATAAGGTTTCCCGCTCTGATGGCCTTCACTCTCAATAAAAAAAATATCGTTCCAATAAGAATAATGAGTAATTGGTGGCAGGGGCTCTGTAATTAATAACATCAGAGTAGACATCACAGACTTCCTTGATTTGATCCAAAGCTTTTTCCAATTGGGTTTGCACCTTTTTGATCTTCTCTTGGGCTCTGGTGAGCACAGCATAGGTCTCACCCTCTGTTGTTGTCATTTCCTTCAATTCTTTAACAATCCTTTGATATTCATTCCTAGTTACCATTTCATGTTGGTGTTGGACCAATGCTTGTTGGGGTTGTGTAAGTTCGGCTTTTATTCTATTGATGGTGACACTTTGTGCTTGAGATTGAGATGCTTGGTATTCTTCCATAGCACTCATCGCTTCCCTGGATTGACTTAATTCTTGTTGGACTTGTGTAAGTTATGCTTCCAACCTGTCCACAATAATACTCTGTTTCTAGGACTGGAGTGCTTGGTGTTCTGCCATAGTCAGCAACTCACTTCTGTTTTGAATCAGGGTTTGTTGTGACTGCATCAATTCCTCCTCCAATCTCCTGATGGTAGCATTTTTCTAAAGGAGTTGAGCTATCTGCACCTCAGCATTAATTGATTCTGTAGCTATCATATTTTCCTATGTCTCTAGAGGAGGTGGTTGCTCATTCTGGGCTATTGTTTCTTCTACTACTATTTCTTCAGGGTCCGTCTGTATCCCTACAGAATTTGTCCTGACTACTTCTTTAGGAAGAGGGTTTCTTCCTTGTACTCTAGCCCTTTTGTTCTTCTTTCTTTTGTGGGATTTATCTATCTGTTATAATTGTTTCCTCAATTCCTTAATTATTTCCTTGAGTTTAACTACCTTCTTCTTTAATACTTCAGTTTTCTTTTCCTTTTTCTTCAATAGTTTATTTTCTTTTTTTAACTTTCTGATTTTCTTATGGATTTTGGCTGATTTTTGTTTATGGGAGGTCTCAAGTCCTTCTTAATTATGGTCAGCAGATGGTTGTTCCTCTATTCCTTCCAATTGTTATGTCTGTCCAAGAGGGCTTCTTGTTTCGAAATGGGGTTCTTCTTGTGCTCTATCCTCAGGAAAAGACATTTCAATATCAAGAAAATCTTCAACTGGTTTTGAAGAGGAGGGTTGTTCTGAGTGTATTTCTGGATTATTTGTTCCCCTGTCAAGTGAGGATCCCAAGATTCCCAAAACCTGGGTTATTTCTACCTCATAACTCTTCATAAATTCTTCTGTCATATGTGACAATGTCGGTTGGGTGTCTTCCTGATCATTCCTCTGTGAGATCTATTCTTCCTGCCTAATTCCTTGAGAATTCTCGCGTGGAGACTCTTTTGTAGAGTTATGAAGTTCTTCAGGCTATTTTGTTGTATTCTGAATTAATTCAGTTGTTTCCTGAATTCGTTTGCTTCTTCTCCTTGTCTAAATGATGGTTATAGGGGTAGTTGTTGCTCTCTTCCTCTTTTTTGTCAATTCCTATGTCTGTATGGTCTGGGTCTCTGTGATTTGGGTAGGATTTACCTCAACTTCAATTTCAGGAGATGGGATTTCCCTTTGGGTAATAGTCTCCTCTGCCTGTCTATCTTCGATTTCGTGTGGTGGTTCTTCATGGCATAATTCAGGTTGCTCTAGTTGTGGAGGTCTATTGGCCTCAATCAGGTTATCCCAAGTCAATTGAGTTTGACTCGGTGCCTTAATTGTTATCAATTTAACTAATCTGTGGTGGCTAATAACAGTAATAGGGTCCTTGGATTTTTGTGTTCTCAGAGCAACCTCATGTAATATGGCATTCAGAAAGAAAGGTAGATTAAGTACTAACCGTTGTTTTAAAGCTGCCAGCAATTTGAGGTGGTGAGGTCAAATTACGTCATATCATCCATCACAAGCGATGTACCATTGAGTTACCCCTATAAGTTCCTTCCATGGTTATCTGAGGGTACTGGGGTTGAGTACTTTTCCTTTATTATCCAATTCTTCCCCATGGTCTGTGAAGGTTTCCACAACTTCCTTCAATGTTGTGTATCGTCATGTCCACTGAATGCCCATATTAGGGCGGCCTATGACCTCTGCTAAGATTTCTGGGGTGACTGAGATTTGTATGCCCTGCACCATAGAGTTTTCCCCCTGAAGATTCTGAAAGAATTCAAGTGTGACATTCGTGTCATATCCTTCCAGTCGGTTGAAGTACTCCATCCACCCCAACTGATGAAGGATGTCTCTTGCTTGCTCTGTAAGATTTAGTAAAGTAGGTTCCTTGTGCACACCTCTGCCACCCATTTTGTGAGAAAATATGGACGAATATCGTTCCTGTTACCAGAGGTGGTTAGACCAGCTTTGGAGGAAAAATTACCGAGAATAACAACTATCAGAGACAACAAGTGTATCTGAATGAAGGTATTGATTACAATCATTACTATCTGCATCGAGAAGTGTGTCGAGCGTCCACCCCCCTTATTAATAGAAAGGTCGACCTCGACCGTCAGCGTAGGGAAGAGTAATGATTGTAGGTATTGGTGGAGAAAAGTAATGATTGTACGGTGGCCGCC
This sequence comes from Picea engelmannii, assembly GCA_009831015.1. Classification (NCBI taxonomy): domain Eukaryota; kingdom Viridiplantae; phylum Streptophyta; class Pinopsida; order Pinales; family Pinaceae; genus Picea; species Picea engelmannii. Next base: position 573,909 of record ML788861.1, on the reverse strand, counting down.
AATGGGGATTAATGATTTATGTTTGAACAACATATTTAACAGTAATCATTAAATGTTAATCCGCATGTGTGGAATTGAAAATACCGATACCTAAAATAATGCGTTAAGGATACATGCTCTAAATAAATTAAATCTTGTTCAGTTAAATAATATCCCACATATCATAATGCTATTACTTTTTCGTGTTATTGAATACAACCAAAATGATAGCCTCGTGATTGAGTGAAGGAAATCTAGGGAGACAGAGAAATTTGGTGCGCTAAGGTAACTTCCATACCATAGTGTTGGCAGCCAAACCATTTTTTTTTTTATGATCCTATAAGCTGCCTACACCTATGTTTTGCGAACATCAAGTTCTTTGTCGCATTTTTCAAATAGGCGAAATTTTCATCTCTTGCGACATTTGCAAATTTGTCTTCATTAAGTTTTCACGACTGTAAGCATGAAAACGTTTCCTTTCGAGATCACATTTCGATCACTATCTGAACTGTCATGATCTTTTTATCAAAATTTTCTATTGCACTTACCTTTTGTTTATCGTTATGTGGCTGAAAGGATTTTTGAACTATGCACATTGGACATTTTTATATTGATTGCATAACTTGATTTTATTAAGTTTGTAAGGCATTGAGCATATGGATTTATGTTTTTTATGACTTGCCTCATCTTTAATTCTACATAGGGGTTATGATTAATTGTGTTTATATATATGATATAATCCTTATGTTAATATTTTTAATCTTTTGTCTTGTCAACTATTATGAATTCATTCGGCACATTGGTTAAACATTTATACAATGGCGTAGGGCTAACATTTGGTGTTGGTGTCATATTGAATGTCGATGGTTTTAAAACTATACTCTAAAGTTGATTTGGCACGTTGGCATAACACTTACCATTTTATTCTTTGGTTGGCCAAACGATATGGTTTTGAGCTATGATTGTTTGAACAGATGTGCAAATCGGCGGTTGTACTCTACCATAACTATCATGCATGGCAATGAATGACTCCACCACCCTCGCATGCACGCATTAATGCCTACCCCCTTTTGCTCGTTCATTGTTGTTAGACCGAATAGCTCTGCTCCTGTTCAAACCCTTCCCTTACCATGCATTCAACTCCATGGCACCAGTCATGCGAGTTGAACCCAATGGAAAGCAGGCCCTGATGATGTTTGATAATGCCCACCAAGATTTGGAAGACAGTGGATGGCTTACCTTTGTGGAACATTTCGAGGGTTTTAACCTTTAAGTGGTTCGACAGTTTGCTTTGACCCTCGATGGATGTCGAGCCAAGGTCGGCGATATACAATTGGAAATTGATGAACATATTACCAGTCTTGCTACGGGTTTGCCTGCCACTGGACAACGATGGTCCAAGAATTGCAAAGTCGAACAGGTCCCGTGGACACTGCTCTTCCAGTCACGCAAAATCACTTCCTGTGATAAAGGTTTGCCCGTAACTATGCTCAAACAACATTAGCATGATTTATTGATGATAATCAAGCAATTTGTGACCTATGAAGGTCGCTACGGGTTTGTGTTCCTACACCACCTGCGTTTGATTATGGTTTTTATGGGTTAGCAACTCAATATGCCCTATTATTTACATAGAAGCCTGTTTAAAATGTCGAAGAAGTACAAAAGGAACCAGGCTGATAGTAGCCTTTTTCATTATGGGCTGGTGAAGCTTATTGTTGTCTATCATTTGAGTTTGCTCGGGGATTGTTGGAGCAATTTTGTTGCTCGGACTGGTTTCAAGGATCCGAACCCTACACAGGTCGACAAACCTGTCGTGAGTGAGGTCAAGGTTATACCCCCAGTTCCCTACCATTTCCTTCTTACTAAACCCTCGACTGACCCTCCTACCGACTTACCCCACACTGTGTCTAAGAATGTTGAGACTGTTAAGCCTATGGGAAAAAAGCCCAAGGCAAACCTCACTTCAAATGACAAAGGGAAGAAGAATGCACGTTTAATTTCACGGATGGCAAGGAACAAGCCAAAACCCCCTGTCGAGCTCAACCCTATCATGTTGAGTGAGGACTCTGATTCGGAAGTGGAGCGTTTCTTGGCTAGCGAATACCCCTATTCGCAAGGTTTGTGTGTCGAACCCTTGTATGATTTTGTGTCAAACCTACCTCCTTGCCTAAAGGACGACCCTAACTACCCAGGCATTAAGTTGCCTTGTGAAACCTTCAGTCATTTTCCCAAACCCTCTCTTGCTCTGTCTAAACCTACAGTGTCACCCTATGATCAATGCAATTCGTGGTTGGAGCGATATTATAATGATGTCCCAATACTCCAATCAAAGATTCAGTCACTAGAGGACCAGATTGCAGCCTTGACCAGTCAAAAGGCCAAGCTACAAGCGACAGATAAGAAACAAAAGACGGTCGGCTCCATCTTGTTTAAAAATGTGGAATCAGCCACGGTTGTTGTAAACTCCAAGCTAGCATAATTGAGCAGCCTCGTCGCTACACAGGTATGTTATGATATTATTTGTTTTTGTAAATAATATAGGTTTATATAACGATTGGATTTCAGTTTCAAACAACTCTGTTCACATCATTGAATGGCCCTGTTACATTGCATGCATTCTATATATCGAATGGCTTTGAATAAAACAAATTTCGATTCAATATATGATATGGTTATTCCCAGTTTAGCAATCAGTAGATTTTGATTGGATTTGAGTGATCTTTGCTTGGATTTGATTGATTGGCTTACCTTGTTAAGGTGACAAAATTAATAGTTTTCCTTCGAATGATTTGGTTTGTATCATGCTCAGATTGGATTTGGTTATGATCTGTGTGCTATAGTTGATAAACGGTTTGATTGAGTTTGATTGTTACGATTTTGTTCGGATTTGATTTCATTATCCTTGGTATTCTGTAACTGGTAAATGTTTCGGGAGGATACCTGTTACAATGATGTTCTATATTTGATTGATTCCAAGTTAATTGATCMTGTTTCTTTGACGAAAACAATACGCTTAAATGACATCCRCGCTCGAATTGGAAATGAATCTGAATCTTAACAATTGTGTGAAAATCCTTAGCTAAATCGATTTGTTTTTGTTCTAAGTTGGCAAATTAGTTTTATGAACTGATTTCAGATTATAATTAATGCTCTGTATTTTAAATTTGTGAAATGAATTGGTCAAACTTAGTTACGATTCGTTTGACTAAAACGATCATGATCAAAATTAATCGATCATGTCTGTTGACTGTGCAAGAATCAATAATCGAAATCTATGACAAATCATGTTTGATTGAGCATGTCACGTTTTTGTTTATGTGTCGGTTATGGTTGAATTCGTTCACAGTTATCGTGATCATCCTGTTCGATGCAAGTATAAAGAAGCGTTTGCTATTTGTTATGTTTTTTATTTAATATCAAAACGATCTCATTCGATTTGTTGAGACACGATTATAATGATGTTACATAAGATTTCATTTACCCGACTTGTAACAATAATCGAAACAAAGTAGTTCTTTCTTTGCATTCGATTAAATGATTTGAATCTTGTTGCTATATCGTTACAGCTATAACAAGTGGAAAATGGTTGTGTTGGATTAGATCGTATCACATACGATATGTTTCATTATCGATTTCAGTTGTATGTGAAACAGTCTTGTTACTGTTCGATTATGAAAGACCCGATTTTATGGTAACAGAAGAACAGAGTATTCCTATCTTTGTACTCGGTTGAATCCATTTTCATCCTGTTTAATGTTAAATGATGAAATCATTTTGATTCATTCTCAATTAATTATTGGATGTCAATTGAATTAAACCTCATTCAAATATTCGATTTGATTTTAATTCCGATTCTGTATGTTATTTCAGACTAGCTACAGAATCAGATGATTCTGTAGCTAAGTCTGTAGAATTAAATTTGTATTGTTTTGTTAATACAATATCTCTCTAACTTGTTATTTTTGGTCCATTACAGGTGAATTCGAAATTGCATTGGATTTGATGAGCAGTTAGAGGGTATTTGTAACATTTTGGTTTCATTTTAGTTTCTTAGTTTAGTTGATTTTGGGAATATCTTCCCAGATTATGTAAACAATTTGATAACTGCCACAGGGAGGTTTTACCCTGTGGAAAGACTTATAAATACTTATTATTTTTGTAATAAGAATCATCCTCATTCGTGGGAGAACAAGGATATGGAATTTTAATACAGACTGAGACAGAATTTGATATTCTGCTACAACTTTAGCTTTTCATAATATCAATATTTTGTTTTATGTTTATGTGTATCAATTTGCATTTGGTTAATGACTACTTTAGCTATCTTAGTCTTTTGCAAATGATATAATTTAATCAATATAATCCATATCTGATTTCTTCCAAGTGTTTAAAAAACATAGCAATTGCTTGATTCAGTTTGTGAATGACAGATTTCTCTTCTTCATAAGTTGAATTATTAAGTATAAGTTTTTGCATAACATGTTTCCCTTATTGCAGAGATTTATAAATCATATAATTGTTATGATTTTTTATGTCTTGTTTGTCTTGTAAACAACTCAAAGAGAAGTGCAGCCTATCGTTTACGAGAAGCTTCTGGATTATCCGGTGCGAGTTTCCTTCCCCCGACCAGCTTCGAAGTCATCTTACACATGACAAATTTGGAGTGTTTCTAGGTCAGTTTGTCATTTGTTTGTTTAGTATTTTTATTAGTAGTTTAGTTTAGATATAAGTTTAGTTAGATATATGTGTAGAATTAGTATATTAGATTGTTTAATTTCAGTAAGTTTAATTTCTTGTTTATAAAATCATAAAAATCAAAAAAATATCTCTAGCTGTCTTAGGGCAAAAAGCAAATGAGTTTTACAAGTTTTATTCAAATCTGCAAGTTGTAGATATTGTATATTTGTGAATAAGTTATAATTCAATTAGTACTTAGATAGTTAATTAGTAGAGTTATTATAGTAGTAATTAGTAGATTGTATTTATATAGTTAGTATAGCATTAGTTAGTTTGTTTAATAGTTAGACTAGTTAGTATTAGTTTGTTTTATTTATTTAGTTATAATTAGTTTGTTTTATTTGTTTTAATTAGTTTAGTTAGTTTAGATTAGTTTTCTCTTTGGTTTTCTTAGGACCTTACAACGGCCAACGGAGCCATTAAACCTGTCAGGGTGGTTCATTCCAAATGGCTTGGGTTATTAGACAACAACGGACCGGTTCCACTCTCTCAGTTGATGGACGGTCAATTTCACCCGTCAACAAATGGCGTTAGAAGGAGGGATTGAACTTAATTAATGGAACGAGGTGGTCGTAAGACTCCTCCCCCCCCCTAATCGCTCACCTATAGTGACTAGAAGCCGTTCACACGATAATATTCCCCTTCAAACAACAACTACTTAAACCGACGATCCACAGATCACAGTTGAGCCARCAACCCCTAATCCTACAGGTGGTGAMATGCAAGAGATTATCCGTCAATATCTTATTAAAACACATASTGCCTTAACTCATCTTAGGCAACCAAACCATCYGTAGGGTCAACCTTTAGACTTCTCTGATATCAGAGAACAATTAGGTGACATTAACCTCACTGTGAATCCTACAGATCCAATCACAAATCCTGTTGCAGGAGGATCCGGGATACCTCCTTCACCACCTCCCTCATCTCCTTCCTCTTCTGGAGGAGATTCCTCTCCAAACGAAGGCAATTCACCTTCTCAGCCTTCCACACCCACTACCCCAATGGCGAATCAGAAAAACCCTACTAGACCCTGGTTGGACTAGGATGTTGTAGTTGTACCTGGAGCCCAACACCCTTTACCTAAGCACCCAGAGAAATGGCTTCCCAAGTTTGACCCTGATTCAAAACAGATAGTTGAAGATCATATCAAAAAATTTATGTTAGCCATTAGACTTCGCAATGTTGAACATGAAGACGTTGTCTGTAGGTTGTTCCCTTATACTTTTGAGGGTAATGCATCCACTTGGTACTTTGCCCAACAACCCCATACCATCGTGTCTTGGGAAAAGTTTGAGTCATGATTTTTGGAAAAATTCGGAGATGGTAAATTTCCGGAAGTCTTATTCATGGATCTTTCAAGCTTAAAAATGAACCCAAAAGAAAAAGTTAAAGATTTTAATCAAATATTCTTGACACTTTAAAATCGAATCCCTGTAGATTCTATGCCTACTGAGAGTCTTGTAATAGCTTACTACACTAAAGCTTTACATCAAAGTATATCTATTTGGGTTAAAAGATCTAAAAAGGCCACGTTGTTAGAAGCATTTGAGGAGGCTAGTCAGATTGAAAAAGACATACTTAGTCTTAAGGACTCTTCTAGCAACGAAACTAAAATTAGTTCTTCTTCCAAAAAGAGGATTGAAATTCTCCCCAGACCTACTCAAAGTAAAACACAACCTGAAAACTCTAATTTGGAAAATTTAACTAAAGTTGTTCAAAAACTATCGAATCAAGTTATAGACTTAAAAAGGTCGACTGAAGAAGCTTCCTCGAGTAAAGGACCCTACAAACCTCCTTTCCGAAAGCTTTTTCCTACCAACAGACCTAATCCAAACCCCGAAGGCTTGAATCTAGAAATTTTGCAATGTGCTCTTCAGACAATTCTAGAAGCCCAAGATAACTTGGTACCTCCCGAGATCCCTCAGGAGGAAGTCAAACAGGAAACAGTTCAAAAAGAAGAGTCTTCTCCAAACATCTTTGGACACTTCTCGGATAGCATCTTCCAAGCCAACTTCGAGACTGTTAACCCTTATAACACTAGGAGTAAGACAACAAACAAGCCTTCTACCGAGAACACTACAACTTCACCTCCAAAGCCATCTAAATCAGCAGAAACTAAATAGGGTAATGTCAGCCTTAACTTAGACTATGATCTTGTTGAAGATCTTAAAAAATTAAGGGCTAACATTTTGATTTATGAGTTGTTGAAGTTTCCATTTTTGTTATAGAAGATGTTGCAAAATATTTCAGAAAACGGCAAGAATAGTAATTCAAATGGTAACAAAGTTGTGCAAAGCAAAGTTCTGCAGAAGACTTCCACTAAAAATAATCCTGATCCTCAAGATAAAGGAAGCCTTCCTGTAACCCCTGTAAATAATGTAAATAATGTAAATAATATAGATAAAGTAGCATTAGAAATTGCGAGTACGAAGCCACAAGCTACTACTCTTAGCACTCGCAAGAATGTACCTCCTTTTCTTTTAACTTTCGAAATTTTCAACAGAAATGTGCATAATTGTATGGTTGACTCAGGAGCATCATCTAATGTGATGCCTTGGTCTGTTTTCCAAAAGATTAACACTGAAGTGGAACCATCTACTTTAAAAATCATACAACTTGATCGGACAAATGTTAAAGTTATAGGCGAACTAAAAAATGTATTGATTAGATTATCGTCTAACCCAAAGGTTCATCAGGTTATTGATATATGTGTGGTGGATATTCCAGAAGTGTATGGTCTATTTTTGAGCAGGGACTGGTCGGAGCAGCTACATGGTTACTTCGCAAAAGACTGGTCTCACTTATGGCTTCCATATAATGGTAAGCCTAACAAGATCCAAGTGAATCGTGAGCACTACCTCAAATTCACGGTCACAGATTTGAACGATCCCAACGAACCATATACACCTCCTGTTGATTCACCCGAAGTCCAAGGGATGGACACCTTCTTTGAAAATTTCATGGCTGAAGTTTCACCTATCAACAATCCATAACAGCAGTCCGAGATCGTAGCATACATGCAACCAACAAATTCTATGCAACAGTCCCATGTGCCTGATAGAAACCAAATTTGGTCTCTGTATTTCGACGGTTCTAAGTCTAAAGAAGGAGCTGGTGTAGGTGACATCATCATCGATCCGGCAGGTAACAAGACATTAATGGCTTGTAGACTAGAATTTGAATGTACTAACAATACTGCAGAATATGAGGCTTTACTGCAAGGTCTCAGAAAAGCCTTGGATATGAACATTCAAAACCTGGTTGTATTCGGCGACTCTGAAATAGTGGTTAGGTAGGTAAGAGACTCTATACACTGTCTTTCCCCAAATCTCAAAAGTTACCAGTCTGAGGTATGGAGTTTAATGAACAAATTTTCTGCTTTCAATATAAATTCCATTCCTAGACTAAATAATGTTGAAGTAGATCTGCTAGCTAATGTAGCCTCTAAACTTCTTCCTGCAGAAGGCTTGTTCCCAAATGCATTCTCCGTCGAGCTATTGTTTCTACCATATGTTCCTGACAATATCACAAACTGGAGAGTATTTCACGATGATCAGCAGATCATTAACTTTCTGCACATGGAAGAAACCTTTCAAGGCGCAGTGATAGATGAACGCACGCACGACGACAATTTGCACAATTTTACGGTAATACCTGATCCGAAATATCCTGAAGCTCTATCGGACATGGTAAATTTCATACCCAAATCCGTAGTTAGATTAGAAAAGTTTTATGATTTTGAAGATAAATTTAAAAATACGGTCAATTGTAAAACTAATAGTTCCTCGTTATCTTCTGAAAAAGTGAATTTAGGAACTAGTGAAAATCCTCAGTGCATCAATCTAGGCTTGGGATGTTCTAGACAAGAAAAAGCTTCTTTTGTTAAATTATTTAAATAATTCAAGGATGTCTTTGCATGGACATACGATGATCTTAAAACATTAGATCCTAATATCATACAGCATGTCATCCTGATGAAGCCCCAAACCTTTCCCTTTCAACAGAAACTGAGGAAACTGCACCCTAAACTTGAACCGACCGTTCAAAAAGAATTGAATAAACTCCTAAGTGCTAAAATAATTTTTCCTATTAGACACACTCAATGGGTGTCCAATCTTGTCCCAGTTCGGAAGAAAAACGAGGAAATTCAACTTTGCGTCAATTTTTGAAACCTCAATAGAGCGTCTGACAAAGCAAATTATCCTGTCCCACCCATGGAACAGATCCTGCAACAGGTATCTAGTTCTGAGAGGCTATCTTTATTGGATGGTTTCTCCGGATACAACCAAGTCCTGATGTCTCCACCAGACCAACTCAAAACTACCTTCCGTACCCCGTGAGGCACTTATGCTTATCACAAAATGCCCTTTGGATTGATTAATGCTGGTGCTACCTTTTAGAGAGCAATGGACATTGCTTTTCGAGGCTTAATCAATCACTCCATCGTAGTTTACTTAGATGATGTGACCATTTATTCTAAAAACAAAGATGATCATCTAGCTCACTTACGAGCCGTTCTGCTACGATGTCGTAAATACGGCATCTCCTTGAACCCTAAAAAGTGCTTCTTTGCAGTAGAACAGGGTAAATTACTAGGATTCATTGTGTCTAGTGATAGTATGATTATTGACCCCGAGAGGGCTCAAGTCATCGCTAAACTTCCCCCTCCTACATCCAAGAAATCCATGCAGTCTTTCCTAGGCCAGATTAATTTCATGAGAAGATTTGTCCCCAGCTTCTCTGAAATGGTCAGGACTCTACAGAACCTGATTAAGAAAGACACCCAATATCACTGGGGACCCATAGAAAGTCAAGCTTTTAATTCCATAAAGAAGGCCATAATAGACGCTTCGTCTCTCATGAGCCCTGACTTCTCTCAAGATTTTACACTCTATACTTTTGCCTCTGATCGTTCCTATGCCGCAGTCCTAACTCAGAATAATTCCAAGAACAACGAAGTACCCATCTCCTTTATGAGTTCTGCTTTCAAAGGTCCTAAACTTAACTACCCAGCGGTCGATCGGCAAGCCTACATTGTTTTCAAAGCAGTTAAGCATTTCCGGTCCTATCTTTTGAAGTCAAGGACGAAAGTCAGTGTCCCCTACCCTGCCGTAAGGAACTTGTTAGTGCAGAAGGAGTTAGGAGAGAAGAGAGCTAACTGGGTCACCTCCTTGCAGGAGTATGACTTAGAGATCACCCCAACTCAGATCGTGAGAGGCCAAGGGTTGTGTAAATTAGTTGTTGATTCAGAAACAAGACAACAAGAAGATAGTGATACGTCAAACCTAGAACAACGTGATCAAAGTTTGATTTGTTGCGCACAAAACCTCGTTAGTCCCTGGTACGGAGATATTAGATTCTGTCTTGAACATGGATCAGCACCCCATCACCTTGACCCCACCAAGAGAAGAGTGTTGAGACTAAATTCTGCCTCCTTTCATCTAGTTAACGGTATACTATTTCGTCACAATTTTGACAGCGTACTAATGCGCTGCCTCGAAAAGGACGAAGCAAAAAAAGTCTTGCTTGAGTTGCATGCAGGAGAAGCTAGTGGTCACATCGGTGGCGACACCACTTCTCATAAGGTTTTAAGGGCCGGTTATTATTGTCCCATGCTTTTTAGGGACGCCCACGCCTTGTGTCGTAAATGTATCATATGTCAGAAAGCATCAGGGCGGTTGCAAAAACCAACCTTTCCCTTCCAACCCATCTCAGTAGATTCTCCTTTCTAGCAATGGGGCCTTGACATCATAGGTCATGTTAACCCTCCATCCTCGAAATGGCACAAGTATATTGTGATAGCCACCGATTACTTTACACGATAGTCTGAAGCTATTGCACTAAGAACTGTTAACACCAGTCAGGTAATCATTTTTCTAAACTCGAATATTATCACTCGTTTCGGTATCCCTGATTGTCTAGTCTTTGACAACGCTTCATACTTTTCTTCTCTTGAGATGAGCGAGTTTTCTTTGGAAAAAGGAATAAAGATGAAGTATTCTGCTAGTTACTACCCCCAGGGCAACGGCTTAGCAGAATCGACAAACAAGAACTTGATCAAAATTATCAAGAGAAGCGTGGCTGAAAATCATAAGAACTGGCACAATGCACTACTGAAGGCACTGTGGGCTGATAGGGTAGCACCCAAAGCCGCTATAGGTAACTCCCCCTTTTTCCTCATTTATGGCAGAGAAGCAATTCTTCCACCTCACATTCTTCTTCCTTCACTTCAGTTGTCACAAAAGGTCCAAGAAGAAGATTGCCCCCCTTTAGAAAACCGAATTAACGCTTTGATGAAGTTGGAAGAAGTAAGAGCCCAAGATAAGCGTAAGTTAGATCAACATCAACAATTAATTAAAATCTGGTTCGATTCTAATTATGCTTCTGATAGGAATTTTGAAGTAGGCGATCTCATTTTGAAGTGGGACAAACCACACGAAGGAAAGGGTGAGCACACCAAATTTCAAAACTTATGGCTTGGGCCATTTTTAATTGCTGAAAAGTTAGGTCCTAGTTCCTTTCGATTGCAGAATCTTGAAGGGTAGCTTGACACCTATCTGGTGAATGGCCAAGCCCTGAAGAGATACTTTGCTTGATAACTACCCTTGTATATTATGTAAATATTTCATTTTTGTTTGCACTTTCTTTTGCTTGTTGTTTTTTATTTTGATTTGATTGATCAGTTTTTGCTTTTGGACATACACATACCTATACACTGAGCCATTCAGACAAAGACGATAGAAAAATTTCTTCGCTGAAATAACTTCTGAAAAATTGTACAAACATCAATGGTATATCTTTGAAACTGATATCTATGTTGGAAATAATTTTTGTTTGAAAGAAGTTTACTGATTTCAATCTCTGAGCAAAGTTTGTCATGATCATCTATTATATTTTTACGCTGTCCCTTTTCCGTAAAGGAATGACTCAAAAAGATGTCTCCCTATCGTAGGAAGTTGTTTTGTAAATAAAACATTTCTGGAGATAAATAAAGGACATTGTTAAAAAATTCTGATGAGGTCTAAAAATATGCTAAAATATCAAGACTTTCAGCGTCACCCCGCTCAGCTATCTACAAAAAAATAAAAAAATTATTAATAAGAGTTGTGGGAAGTGTTTGTAAACTCGCCGGGATACTGAATAGGTCTGCTGGCAGCGGGTAAATGCAAGCATGGCGCCAAGACAACTTCGTCGGGGTACTGAACAGGCCCGCTGGCAGCGAAGCAATGTCGAGTACATGAAAATCTGCAAAAAAATAAGAAACCTCTTTAATGTCCTTTATTCTGATCTAGAACTTCTTGATAGGACACAGATGTCAGAGTGGGTTCAATGGAAACCCTGTCGAGGCTATGGACGCCTGCTGGAAACAGTGGCCATGCCAACAGTATTGGAGATTTTATCATTAATGTCATGACTTGTTGATCTTAAGACTGTTATTGGTTTTCATCTTTTAAAACATTGCTAGGGAAAAATGATCAATAATGATGTTAGTACGATTTTCTGATTGTTATTTCTGTGTTGAAATTTTCTTGGATGTCCTAATCTGAATTTGTTTCTTTTGACAGAGATAACTGCTTCTACCAGTGTATCGCCATTGTTGGCAGCCAAACCATTTTTTTTTTTTATGATCCTATAAGCTTCCTACACCTATGTTTTGCGAACATCAAGTTCTTTGTCGCATTTTTCAAATAGGCGACATTTTCATCTCTTGCGACATTTGAAAATTTGTCTTCATTAAGTTTTCACGACTGTAAGCGTGAAAACTTTTCCTTTCGAGGTCACATTTCGATCACTATCTGAACTGTCATGATCTTTTTATCAAAATGTTCTATTGCACATACCTTTTATTTATCATTATGTGGCTGAAAGGATTTTTGAACTATGCTCATTGGACATTTTTATATTGATTGCATAACTTGATTTTATTAAGTTTGTAAGGCATTGAGCATATGGATTTATGTTTTTTATGACTTGCCTCATCTTTAATTTTGCATAGGGGTAATGATTAATTGTGTTTATATATATGATATAATCCTTATGTTAATATTTTTAATCTTTTGGCTTGTCAACTATTATGAATTCGTTCGGCACATTGGTTAAACATTTATACAATGGTGCAGGGCTAACATTTGGTGTTGGTGTCATATTGAATGTCGATGGTTTTAAAACTATACTCTAAAGTTGATTTGGCACATTGGCATAACACTTACCATTTTATTCTTTGGTTGGCCAAATGATATGGTTTTGAGCTATGATTGTTTGAACAGATGTGCAAATCGGTGGTTGTACTCTACCATAACTATCGTGCATGGCAGTGAATGACTCCACCACCCTCGCATGCGTGCATTAACGCCTACCCCCTTTTGCTCGTTCATTGTTGTTAGACCGAATAGCTCTGCTCTTGTTCGAACCCTTCCCTTACCATGCATTCAACTCCTTGGCACCAGTCGTGCGAGTTGAACCCAATGGCAAGCAGGTTCTGTTGATGTTTGATAATGCCCGCCAAGATTTGGCAGACAGTGGATGGCTTACCTTTGTGGAACGTTTTGAGGGTTTTAACCTTTACGTGGTTCGACAGTTTTCTTTGACCTTCAATGGCTGTCGAGCCAAGGTCGGCGATATACAATTGGAAATTGATGAACAGTTTACCAGTCTTGCTACGGGTTTGCCTGCCACTAGACAACGATGGTCCAAGAATTGCAAAGTCGAAGAGGTCCCGTGGAAACTACTCTTCTAGTCACGCAAAATCACTTCCTGTGATAAAGGTTTGCCATTTGTGACCTGCGAAGGTCACTACGGGTTTGTGTTCCTACACCACCTACGTTTGCTTATGGTTTTTATGGGTTATCAGCTCAATATTCCCTATTATTTTAATCGAAGCATGTTTAAAATGTCAAATAAGTACAAAAGGAACCAGGCTGATAGTAGCCTTTTTCATTATGGGTTGGTGAAGCTTATTGTTGTCTATCATTTGAGTCTGCTCAGGGATTGTTGGAGCAATTTTGTTTCTCGGAATGGTTTCGAGGATACGAACCCTACACAGGTTGACAAACCGGTCGTGAGTGACGTCAAGGTTATACCCCCAGTGACCTACCATGTCCTTCTGCCTAAACCCTCGGCCGACCCTCCTACCGACTTACCCCACACTGTGTCTAAGAATGTTGAGACTGTTAAGCCTATGGGAAAAAATCCCAAGGAAAACCTCACTTCAAACGCCAAAGGGAAGAAGAATTCATGTTTAATTTCACAGATGGCGAGGAACAAGCCAAAACCCCCTGTCGAGTTCAACCCTATCATGTTGAGTGAGGACTCCAATTCGGAAGTGGAGCGTTTCTTGGCTAGCGAATACCCCTATTCGCAAGGTTTGTGTGCCAAACCCTCGTATGATTTTGTGTCAAACCTACCCCCCTGCCTAAAGGACGACCCTAACTACCTAGGCATTAAGTTGCCTTGTGAAACCTTCGGTCATTTTCCCAAACCCTCTCCTGCTCTGTCTAAACCTACAATGTCACCCTATGATCAATGCAATTCGTGGTTGGAGCGATATTATAATGATGTCCCAATACTCCAGTCAAAGATTCAGTCACTAGAGGACCAGATTGCAGCCCTGACCAGTCAAAAGGCCAAGCTACAAGCGGTAGATAAGAAACAAAAGATGATTGACTCCATCTTGTTTAAAAATGTGGAATCATCCACGGCTGTTGTAAACTCCAAGCTGGCATAATTGAGCAGTCTCGTCGCTACACAGGTATGTTATGATATCATTTGTTTTTGTAAATAATCTAGGTTTATATAACGATTGGATTTCAGTTTCAAAAAGCTCTATTCACATCATTGAATGGCCCTGTTACATTGTATGCATTCTATATATCAACTGGCTTTGAATAAAACAAATTTTGATTCAATATATGATATGGTTATTCCCAGTTTAGCAATCAGTAGATTTTGATTGGATTTGAGTGATCTTTGCTTGAATTTGATTGATTGGCTTACCTTGTTAAGGTGACAAAATTAATAGTTTTCCTTCGAATGATTTGGTTTGTATCATGCTCAGATTGGATTTGGTTATGATCTGTGTGCTATAGTTGATAAACGGTTTGATTGAGTTTGATTGTTATGATTTTGTTCAGATTCGATTTCATTATCCTTGGTATGCTATAACTGGTAAATGTTTCGGGAGGATACCTGTTACAATGTTGTTCTATATTTGATTGATTCCAAGTTAATTGATCATGTTTCTTTGACGAAAACAATATGCTTAAATGACATCCACACTCGAATTGGAAATGAATCTGAATCATAACAATTGTGTGAAAATCCTTAGCTAAATCGATTCGTTTTTTTTCTAAGTTGGCAAATTCGTTTTATGAACCGATTTCAGATTATAATCGATGCTCTGTATTTTAAATTTGTGAAATGAATCGGTCAAAATTAGTTACGATTCGTTTGATTAAAATGATCATGATCAAAATTAATCGATCTTGTCTGTTGACTGTGCAAGAATCAATAATCGAAATCTATGACAAATCCTGTTTGATTGATCCTGTCATGTCTTTGGTTATGTGTCGGTTATGGTTGAATTCGTTCATAATTATCGTGATCATCCTGTTCGATGCAAGTATAACGAAGCATTTTCTATTTGTTATGTTTTTGATTGAATATCAAAACGATCTCATTGGATTTGTTGAGACACGATTATAATGTTGTTACATAAGATTTCATTTACTCGACTTGTAACAATAATCGAAACAAAGTAGGTCTTTCTTTGCATTCGATTAAATGATTTAAATCTTGTTGCTATATCGGTACAACTATAAAAAGTGGAAAATGGTTTTGTTGGATTAGATCGTATCACATACGATATGTTTCATTATCGATTTCAGTTGGATGTGAAACAGTCTTGTTACTGTTCGATTATGAAAGACCCGATTTTATGGTAACAGAAGAACGGAGTATTCCTATCTCTGTACTCGGTTGAATCAATTTTGATCATGTTTAATGTTAAATGATGAAATCATTTTGATTCGTTCTCAAGTAATTATTGGATGTAAATTGAATTAAACCTCATTCAAAGATTCGATTTGATTTTAATTCTGATTATGTATGTTATTTCAGACTAGCTACAAAATCAGATGATTCTGTAGCTAAGTCTGTAGAATTAAATTTTTATTGTTTTGTTAATAAAATATCTCTCCTTGTTATTTTTGGTCCATTACAGGTGAATTCGAAATTGCATTGGATTTGATGAGCAGTTAGAGGATATTTGAAACATTTTGGTTTCATTTTAGTTTCTTAGTTTAGTTGATTTTGGGAATATCTTCCCAGATTATGTAAACAGTTTGATAAATGCCACAGGGAGGTTTTACCCTGTGGAAAGACTTATAAATACTTATTATTTTTGTAATAAGAATCATCCTCATTCGTGGGAGAACAAGGATATGGAATTTTAATACAGACTGAGACAGAATTTGATATTCTGCCACAGCTTTAGCTTTTCATAATATCAATATTTTGTTTTATGTTTATGTGTATCAATTTGCATTTGGTTAATGACTACTTTAGATATCTTAGTCTTTTGCAAATGATATAATTTAATCAATATAATCCATATCTGATTTCTTCCAAGTGTTTAAAAAACATAGCAATTGCTTGATTCAGTTTGTGAATGACAAATTTCTCTTCTTCATAAGTTGAATTATTAAGTATAAGTTTTTGCATAACAGGTTTCCCTTATTGCATAGATTTATAAATCATATAATTGTTATGATTTTTTATGTCTTGTTTTTCCTGTAAACAACTCAAAGAGCAGTGCAGCCTATCATTTACGAGAAGCTTCTGGATTATCCGGTGCGATTTTCCTTCCCCCGACCAGCTTCGAAGTCATCTTACACAGGACAAATTTGGAGCGTTTCCAGGTCAGTTTGTCATTTGTTTGTTTAGTATTTTTATTAGTAGTTTAGTTTAGATATAAGTTTAGTTAGATATATGTGTATAATTAGTATATTAGATTGTTTAATTTCAGTAAGTTTTATTTCTTGTTTATAAAATCAAAAAAATCAAAAAATATCTCTAGCCGTCTTAGGGCAGAAAGAAAATGAGTTTTACAGGTTTTATTCAAATCTGCAAGTTGTAGATATTGTATATTTGTGAATAAGTTATAATTCAATTAGTAATTAGATAGTTAATTAGTAGAGTTAGTATAGTAGTAATTAGTAGATTGTATTTATATAGTTAGTATA
>ML788861.1:521515-556898 GCA_009831015.1 Picea engelmannii | reverse complement strand
TCAATATAATCCATATCTGATTTCTTCCAAGTGTTTAAAAAACATAGCAATTGCTTGATTCAGTTTGTGAATGACAAATTTCTCTTCTTCATAAGTTGAATTATTAAGTATAAGTTTTTGCATAACAGGTTTCCCTTATTGCATAGATTTATAAATCATATAATTGTTATGATTTTTTATGTCTTGTTTTTCCTGTAAACAACTCAAAGAGCAGTGCAGCCTATCATTTACGAGAAGCTTCTGGATTATCCGGTGCGATTTTCCTTCCCCCGACCAGCTTCGAAGTCATCTTACACAGGACAAATTTGGAGCGTTTCCAGGTCAGTTTGTCATTTGTTTGTTTAGTATTTTTATTAGTAGTTTAGTTTAGATATAAGTTTAGTTAGATATATGTGTATAATTAGTATATTAGATTGTTTAATTTCAGTAAGTTTTATTTCTTGTTTATAAAATCAAAAAAATCAAAAAATATCTCTAGCCGTCTTAGGGCAGAAAGAAAATGARTTTTACAGGTTTTATTCAAATCTGCAAGTTGTAGATATTGTATATTTGTGAATAAGTTATAATTCAATTAGTAATTAGATAGTTAATTAGTAGAGTTAGTATAGTAGTAATTAGTAGATTGTATTTATATAGTTAGTATAGCATTAGTTAGTTTGTTTAATAGTTAGATTAGTTAGTATTAGTTTGTTTTATTTATTTAGTTATAGTTAGTTTGTTTTATTTGTTTTAATTTGTTTAGTTAGTTTAGATTAGTTTTCTCTTTGGTTTTCTTAGGACCTTAGAATGGCCAACGGAGCCGTTAAACCCGTCAGGGTGGTTCATTCCAAACGGCTTGGGTTATTAGAGAACCTCGGACCGGTTCCACTCTCTCAGTTGACGGACGGTCAATTTCGCCCGTCAACAAACAAGTAGAGTCATTGTTGCCAGCAAGCGTCCATAGCCTCGATAGGGTTTTCTTTTAACCCAAAGATGAGCCTGTATCCTTGATACATGTTTGAATCGTCTTTTCCAAAAAGACCATTATTTTGGTTTGGTAGCCATAGTGATAATGCCACTCACTAGATTGTAACTTAAGTGAACAAGTCGGCTCAAGATAAGACCTCTTGTCCTTTGACAAAAAGAGAATGTCAAAAGGCCATTGCCCTGGTGTGGTGGCCATAGTGGGAATTTCACTTAGGTTATTATCCTATGATCGTGGTAGGCTGGCTCGTGATGAGACCCCCTATTCTTTGTGGAAAAGAGAAGAAAAGAAAAAAAATTGTGGATAGATGTATAAAACTTTATTTATTTGTTTGTTTATTTTTTTTATTTTTTTATTTTTTTTAAGTTTTTCCAAAAGAGACCATTATCCTGGTTTGGTATCTAGATGATGATAATGCCACTCACTAGAGTGTAACTTAAGTGAACAAGTCGGCTTGTGATGATACCTCTTGTCCTTTGACAAAAAGAGAATGTCAAAGGCCATTGCCCTGGTGTGGTAGCCATAGTGGGAATGTCACTTAGGTTATTATCCTATGATCATGGTAGGCTGGCTCGTGATGAGACCCCCTATTCTTTGTGGAAAAAGAAAGAAATTCCATTGATTTATTATATTATTGTATGAAGGGAGGCTCATCTACTCCTTAAGAGTAAGGGATGGCATAAAGTGTAAGGATGCCAAGTAAAAGTGTGTCGCAGATTCCTCATTAGTTATAAACATGAGGTATCATTTAAGTGTAATTTATAAGGGAAAAGAAACGAATTATGGTGGTTACAGATTATGAACAAGGTTTAAGATATTTTGAAGGAAGTGATCCAAAAATCAATTTGATAAGGTATGGGAGATAGTCCACAAAATAATGATGGATGTTAGAAATAATGCTGATGAAAAATTGTTTTGGTGAAACTTGTACCCCAAAAGAAAAATTTAGTGTTTTATCAGCAAGGAAGGAACAACAAAATGAACAATAGGTGTACAAAAAAAAGAATAGCAATTGGTTTTTTCAAAGGAACAGCAGGCACGCAAAAGGAACAACAATTGTTTTGTTCAAAGGAATAGAAGGCACGCAAAAGGAACAACAATTGTTCCATTCAAAGGAACAGCAGGCATGCAAAAGGAACAACAAGCGCACAAAAGGAACAACAATTGTTTCGTTCAAAGGAACAACAGGCGCGCAAAAGAAACAACAATTGTTCCGTTCAAAGGAACAACAAGTGTTCTATTCAAAGGAACAACAGGCGCGTAAAAGGAACAATAATTGTTCTGTTCAAAGGAACAATAGGCGCGCAAAAGGAAAAACGATTGTTCCATTCAAAGGAACAACAGGTGTGCAAAAGGAACAACAATTGTTCTGTTCAAACCATTTGAATTTGTAGAAACCTGGTATGTATTTTGCTTGAATTCAAGGTTGATTCCTCATCAACTAAGTTCATTTATGAGTTGGTTTATTTCAAAATTAAGTGATGGATGGTTTGTTAATGTTATAAATTTCATTATAGTTTCCCAATTGTCACTGCTAAATCATGAGATATTCATTTATCTACAGAAGACAAGGTATGGGTAACGAGACAAAGTGGGAGTTTGAAACAGAAAAGGGTGCTAATTGAGTTCATCATGGTTATCCTCCCTAGTTTTGATTTTCTGGAATGACTATCGGAAATAAAAAAACTAAACGAAATTATATACAGTATATACAGTGTCAGCAGATTTCAATATTTATGGAGTTGGGGTGGTTGGATTACCTTCCCAGCCAGTCAAAATTTGAACGGTAGGGTCCTTACTTACCTCCTAGTAGAAACATTCTTTTGACGACGGCCGATGATAGAGTCATAGCCAGTGTCCATTGACCCGAAATGGAGATCCAGACCTGTCGATGGTGCTTAACGTTACTGTGCCATTATAATGGACTTCACTGATTTCGTATGGTCCTAGCCATCGTGTCTGTAATTTTCCCAAAAACTCCTGAAATCTGGAATCATAGAGGAGCGCCCAGTCTCCTATTTTAAATAGTTTTTTCTTTATATGCTTATCGTGCTAGGTCGATCTCTGTT
Source organism: Picea engelmannii (assembly GCA_009831015.1). NCBI lineage: Eukaryota > Viridiplantae > Streptophyta > Pinopsida > Pinales > Pinaceae > Picea > Picea engelmannii. The sequence goes on along the minus strand of ML788861.1, from coordinate 553,865 downwards.
GTTGAATAACGGTTGTGCGCTCTACAGCAAACAGGTGTGCCTCATCCAATTCATTGAGTTGTTGAAGGTGTTGTTTATGTGCTTTTGTAAGATCCAGTCCGATTTCTTGGGCCATCCTTAGAGTCTTGATTTCAAACTCGATTGGGAAGATGGGTTCTTTGCCATAGACTAAATGGTAAGGAGAGTAGACAGTGGTATTGCGCCATGTTGTGCGGTAAGCCCATAAGGCATTTGGGAGCTCAGAAGCCCAATTCTGTCTGTTTTTTGAGACAGTCTTTGTCAGGATTGCCTCCAGGACATTGTTGGTGCTTTCCACTTGCCCATTTGCTTGTGGATGATACAAAGAAGTAATTATGTGTTTTATATGATAATTATCCAGGGTGGTGGTGATTCTATGAGCTATAAATTGTGACCCCTCATCAGTAATTACCTCTCTTGGTAGTCCATAGCATACAAATAATGTGAAAATAAATTTGATGACTACTTCTTCTGTTGCATTTGGCAAGGCCTCTGCCTTTACCCATTTAGTCATGTAGTCCATTGCGACTAGAATATAGGCCTTCTGATTCGACTTTGGGTTGAAGGGGCCAACGAAGTCTAGTTCCAATCTCTCAAATGGTTCCGCGACTACTTGTGCTTTCAAAGGCATTTCATCACCCTGACCTGGTTTTCCCATTCGTTGACAACTATCGCAGGTTTGGACATAGTTCTTCACATCTCTGAATATTGAGGACCAATAATAGCCCATCTGCATAATTTTTTGTCCAATCCCGCGGTCTTCAAAGTGCCCACCACAGGGCTCATCATGTCCATATTTTAATATTTCATAGATTTCATCATCTCGTACACATCTGCAGATCTGGAGATCATCTCCTATATGGAAGAGATATACGTTGATCTAGGCGAATCGTGCGCTATGCTAGATGATCATCTTTCTTTCTTTCGATGAAAGATGTGACGGTAATCTTCCTACTGCCAGGTAATTTTCCACGTCAGCGTACCAAAGTGGCTTCGTAGTAACGACAAACAGATGCTCATCTAGAAATCGGTCTTCGACTGTTAAGGAGTCATCTGTTTTGGGTATGCGGGATAGGAAGTCTGCGACAAGGTTTTCTCTCTCGGATCGATATTTGATGGTGATATCAAATTCCTACAATAATAACAACCATTGAGTGACCCATCCATTAGTAATTGGTTTATTAGCCAGATATCAGATAGTAGAATGATCAGTATACAGAATGACCAGATAGCCTGTTATATAATGAAAAATTTTATTGATGGCATGTATAACAGTTAAAAACGCTTTCTTTGTTACTGTATAATTAAGTTCAGTTGGATTAAGATTCTTTCTAATAAAATAAATTGTGTAAGGTTTCTTCTCCTCCTCCTGTCCAAGGGCAGCGCCTATGGCAATATTTGATGCATCAGTGGAGATGTGGAATGGTATTTTCCAATTTGGCCCCCTCAACACCGATGTTGTTGAGATCAACTTGTTGAGTCCTGCAAATGCCACATCACACTTGTCATACCACTGAAATTCTACATTACCAGTCAAAGCATGTAAAGGTGCAGTGGTTTTTGCAAAATTTTCCATAAACCTACGATAGTATCCTGAAGCACCAAGGAAACTACGTACCTCAATTTGTGTTTGTAGTGTGGGTAGATTAAGGATTACCTCTATATTTGTTAGGTCTACCCTAATTCCATCTGCAGAGATATAATGCCCTAGTACCACACCTTCTGTCATCATCATGTGACACTTTTCGTGGCTTAAACATAACCTGGTCGTGATACATCATTCTAGTATTTTCTCCAGGTTATTCAATGCTTGATCGAAGTCATCGCCATAAGGAGTGAAATCATCCATATAGATTTCAAGTCCTTCACTGATCAGATCGGTGAATATGCTCAGGATGGCCCTTTGAAAGGTAGTCGGAGCATTACAAAGTCCAAATGGTAATATTCTGTATGAAAAAGTGCCCCAGGGACATGTGAATGTGGTTTTATCTTGATCTTCTAGGGCGATCTGAATCTAATTGTACCCGCTAAAATTGTCTAGGAAAGAAAAGAATTTCTTTCCTGCCAAAGTATCCAGGACCTAGTCAATGAAGGGCAAAGGAAAGTGGTATTTTTGAGTGGCTTTGTTAAGTTCCCTGTAGTCAACACAGATGCGCCATTTCCCATTTTTCTTTGGGACGATCTCTAGTGGGGAAACCCATCGACTATCTGAGATGGGATATATAAAATTTACGTCCAACAATTTTTGTAATTCTTCTTTAACGATATCCCCAATGTGAGGATTTAATATTATCTGTGGATAGCGGATAGGTCGAACTTCTTTTTCAACATAAATGTGGTGTGTATAGAGTTGTGGATCAATACCTTTCATATCAGAATATTCCCATGCAAAATCTTGCTGGTATTTGGAGAGGACATGAATTAACTTTTGCTATTGTTGTTGATCTAAATTGGCATTGATGTTTAGAGCCCTCCCGGGTGCGATCTCGACGGGTTTGATGTTATGAACGGTCGTAGTTAGAATTTTTTGTTCCATTAAATCTTCCAGAAGGTCCCCCTGTGCTTCATAGTCCAGAACAACTTGGAGCATCTGGCAGGCTGGGTTTCTCATGGTGGTCGGATTATTGATAAACACACTGATTACATCATCCTCTAACTTATTTTTATGTTTGAGGGCTTCTTCCTACGTAAGAGGGGCTCGTAAATCCCTCTCTAGGTATCGTGGTGGTGGAAATTGTGGATATATGAAAGTTGGACTAGGTTTAGTAGGAGGATATAAAATGAGGTTCTTCATGATACCCCCTCTAGTGATTTTCATATTTCCTGTTTGACATCCTATGTACACATCTGTTGTTGCAAGCCATGGCCTACCCAGTATCAATGGATGCCCTTCAAGTCACCTTTTGGATTGATGATGAGGAAGTCTGCCGGATATTCCCAAGAGTTGACGAAGATGGCTATATCATGTAATGTGCCAACTGGTTGAACTACCAATCAATATGCCAACTACAACATTATTGTTGTGGGGTCGAAGGAGTTAAAACCCAGGGTATTGCAAGTTTCCATAGTCAAGATGTTGATGGTTTCTCCCAAATCAACTAGTGTATTGGGAAAGGAGTAGCCCTAGATCTGAAATGTTACTATGGGATTCCCTGGATCTGCATAATTAACTGGTTCTTGTCTACCTAAAATTAGATCAGATAAGGCTCCTACCACGCGGACTGTTGATGATGGATTTTAATTTTTCTGATGAGTTTTCTCCCACATAGCTCTTTGATTGTTTTTGCGTGTATGGGGATGTCCTGAAGAGCTTGCAGGAGTGGAATATTGATATATAAATTCTTGAGTTCCCCTACAAGGTCGAATTTGGGATATACGGTCGGTTTTGCTATCATCAATATTTTGGGGAATGGAGGGGAGGGTGTTGTACCCTTATCAGTATCTTGTGATTCGACTGTGTCTTCCCCCCGCTTGATTTCTTCTGTTATTTCTACAGTCGGAGGTGTTATTGTTGATTGTTTCTCCTGCCATTGAAAAACATCATTTTTTTCAGGGGAGATTATTCGTCCCAACCTTAATCATAATTCGTTGCACTCTACCAAGCTGATATCTCCTTCTCCATTTTCCAAAATCTGGACGAGCTCAGTCGGTCTATTATTTGGATTTGGGTGAGGTTGGGATGGTAGTTGAGGGCGCATTTGGGATTGTGTATTTTGGGACAATTGAAGTGGGGCTTGTAACGTAGGATGAGTTTGAGGGGCCATCCCCATGGGTTGATTGTTTATCCCCATGGGGTGCTGCCAATTCTGATTCCAATTTAGGTTTTGGGTAGTCATGTTGGGCCACTGTGAAGGGTAAATGTTGTTATTAGAGTTTTTCCAAGATGAGGTGGGATATTGTGAGTTAGGCCAGGTAGAAGTTGTAGTTGGTTGATTCTTCCAAGCAGGGATTGTAGTGGGTTGGTTTTTCCAAGTGGGTTTTGCAGGTGGATATTGTTGGGGTTGCCAGTTTTGATTAGTAAATGGTTGACCCTGCCATGTGCTACTAGGAGCTTGCTGGTTATACTACCTGGGGAAGGAAGAGAAAGGGTCTTGTAATGTATTTGGGGGTCGATTCTACCATTGACAACGCTGAGCCATTAGATATAATGGTTTTGTTTCTTCTTCTGCTTCCCTAAAGGCAACTTTTAGTCCGGGAAGTGGCGGGCATTGTTTCGTGCCATAATCCTTGGCGCAGATAGCGCAAACCCGGACCACGTCCAAAGGGCAATCCCTTGGACCATGTTTCCTTCTGCACCTGTGGCAAAATATGGCTAACGTTTGTTCTGCTTCTATTTTTTTTGTTGGGCCTACAACACATCCAATTGTGTAGTCAGAGTGCTCAGAATGTCTGTTTTAAAGTTTTCTAAGAGATTACCAACTTCAACTCGAGTAACACTCCCGCTGGTAATATTGTTATTTCTGGTGAAGGGGGTACGTATCCCTGATCTGGTCCGTGAACTTCCTCTTGAGCACCTGATGCACAATAGGACAATGGCATCATAAGTTTCTTGATAAATATCACCTTTCCCCATTAAATTCAATGTTTCTACCCATTCATCTTTCATACCTTTAATCAAAGTTGCCTTAAGTACGTCCCCTGGTAGCGTGCCATAGGGTGATCTTTGTAAATTATATTGAAATCTCTCTACATATTCTTCTAATGATTCATTTTCTTTTGCAGACATTTGAAATATTTCATCTTTTAAGTTTCTGGTTCTACAATAATCCTGATATTTTGTCAAGAAGGCTTGTTTCATTTCATCCCATGAGTTTATAGTTCCTCCCCCTAATCCCATAAACCAGCGTAGAGCTGTTCCTTTCAAAGTGGAGGGGAACAATTTTAATTTTTGGGGTTCAAAGGTGTAATCATATCCTCTACATAGGACATAAAATTCAAATAAGAATGTGTCTGGATCTTATGAGATTAATCCATGAAAGGTTGGCAGGTTTTGTAGGGGAATAGCCTTCATGGGGGTATTGACAATTGGATCAACTATCGAGTATTCCAAAGTGGAAGTCTGGGGATGTTGTGGATTTCCTTGTGCCATTTGATAGAAAATATGCCAAAAATATTTAGGGATTTCTTGATCCGGATATTTTATTTGAATTGATTGGTTATATGATCTTCTAGGGGATCTGATTGCACTCCCTCTATGTGGAATTTCATGTATGCCTTCTTCTTTTGCAGGAGATTCAAGATTGGGTGGTGGGTCTGTCTTAGTTATCCCACTAGTTTCTCCTTCTCCTTCCTCCAGGTTACAAGAGTTTCCCTCTCCTAAAGGGTTGAGGGGTAGAATATATGTGATCTAAAAACTTAGCTCAGTCCCTTCAGTTTTTCTATGAATCTCAGCATGGGTTGTAGTTGGTGAAGTTGTCGCCTGAGGGATTTGGGTGGATCCTTTTCTAGGTCCAACCGAGGGTTGAGATTCTGCTTTTCGGATGATGTTGTCTATGAAAGTGCTTCTTACAGGGATCACCGAGCCCTGGGGTTTGGTAATTTTTGGTGGAGGTTTTGGTTTTTCAAGATCTTTCTTCTTAGTCATACACACTTCACACAACAAAAAGGGAAAAATTTGAAAAGGAAAAAAAACACCTGTGTAACCTCTTCATGCATCAACTGGAGGTAGGCGCTGGTATAAGCAGATTACTTATTTCTTGCGTAGGTTCTTACCTTCCGTCTTCAATACCTCATCCTCTAGAGGCACAATCTATGATACCTTTGACATTCTTCCCCGACAATGGCACCAAAATGTTGATCTCTAAAGATGTCTAAAAACAACCTTAGTTTAACATTAATTTATCAACCCAAGGATTCGTCTTTTATCTCAAAGAATATCAGCAAAGTCTATGCAGATAGCTTATAGAGGCTAAAATTGTGTAGCGAAAGAAAATCTGAGTTTGTCAACAATCAAGTTCCTCAAACATTCATTAAAGATTCTAGGGATTGAAATCTAAAGCTATGCAAAAGGAAAGGAACTAGATAATCTATTGAATTCATTCTAAGAGAAGTAATTGAATCTAGATAAAGACTTGCAGGAATTGCTGTCATTATGAATTAGGATTGTTGAAAAGAAAAAGGTGAATTACTCCATATATGGAAAGGAACAGAGACTGTAATCTAACTGAAAGGAGGGGGCAATCATATTTCTATTGAAAGGAACAACAACTATATTCTAGTTGAAAGGAACAACAAATGTAAACTAATGAAAGGAACAGCAAATGTAAACTTATGAAAGGAACAACAAATGTAAACTTATGAAAGGAACAACAAATGTGAACTTATGAGGAACCTTCACGCATCAAATCTCAGTAATGGGAATTGGAACAACAATCATTCAATACTTTAGGGAATATCTATTTCTTGAAATTGACATGAAATCATCAACACACTTATGCGTTTGTTAACTACTATAAAAGAGAATTGATTCACAAGACAGAACTTGAGTTGATACAATTACAAATCAAACAATAGCTCCTTCAGACTGGGCCCTCGGTCCTTAGAAGCACTGTTATTGAAAAATCAGTATATAAAGATGGAAAAACTACTTGAGGCTTCTATTGATTTCGAAGTTGGTACAACATTTCTACAAAAACTGTTAATGCATAGCAATTCTATATTCTCTATTCTTGAGTGCAAAATCTCTCTCTTCTTCAAGATCTATTTACCCCTTATATGTTACAATAATCTAGGTAAATTAAGCTATCCTGAGGATCAAGAGATCCTCAGGATTGCTTTACTATTACAATGAGTAACTCAATTATCTTTAAAACGGCTTTGCACCATAAAGTCTTCAACCTCCAATAGCTTGCGCATCTTCAAGATTCCCCTTGCTATCTTGGGTTCGACAATATTTAACCAATCCTACAATAAAACCAGACAATTACAATCATATTTAGAATCTATGTAATCTAATCTCCAACAATCAACTCTAAAGGGTATATTGTTTATTTTCTATTCTATTTGCTTCTAAATAACCGAAAAGTCAATCAAGATAATATCATGAAATGTGGGAAAAAGGAAGATATTTATACCTTTTTCATAACCTAACAATCACTCATCACACACTTAGTGTGGACTGAAATTTGTGCCCTGTTTAAGGGATATTGGCTGAAATAACTAGTGTGCAACTTCTTGGAGAGGCTTATTTTGGTGTATCTTGGCTATTTTTCATGGTGGATGATCTCCAACTATGGTTTGGCTTGATTATTCTTAGTGGAGTAAGTAGAAAATGTGCAATTTGTTTATTCTAATGAATGCTTGTTGCAAATTTTACTTTTTTCATGTTAAAGATTATGAAATTGCTTGCTTAAACCCTAGGAGAGAAACAGAAGTTACTTCTTTCTCTCTATAGTTTTCCACTTATTTAAATTTCTTAAGGATACCTTGTTTCAAAAGTAGCTACTAGAGACATAATGTGCTAGATCTCTAGTAGTGTTACTCTACTTGCTTATTGCATATATTATTTCAATAGTCTAAGAAAGAAAAATTTGCTAGGGCCTAAGATTCCTTACTTTCTAGAAAATTTCCCTCTGGGATTTTGATGCTTGAGGCCTTGGGTAGCCAACACCTCCTCCATCCATCCCTTCTCCTTTGACAAAGTATTTTCATTTCTACGTTGCTCCAAGTTTTTTCTCTGTTATTGTTGACTCCATAAACCCTAAAAAGCACTAGTCTACTCATTGTAGTGAATGATTGATCAAACAAACACTCAAACCTTTCTTCTTGAAGCTTTTGCTAACCTTTTCGAACCCTAAACTAGAATAAATCCTTAGCTAACTTGTTTCTATTGAAAATCATTGCTACAACCATACTAATTCATGCCAAATTGTCACATTAACCTACATAACTCACACTTATCTCATCCGGAAATCACTTGTGACAATTGCCAATCAATCTACTAGATAAATGTTGAGTTGGGATGGTGTTTTCTTGCAATTTTGAGCACTAGAATTTGTTTTTTTTACAAAATATTTTTACAGCCCTATAAGTACAACAAATTCTCTACAAAAGTGATATTAAATGCTAGCTAAACATTGTCAAATTTTCTTGTGACAATTTATTATCAATTTTCCTAGTCAAAGTTACTTTTTCTTGTCTTTTTCAAGAAATTTTGAGTCATGATTCTTGTGGTTGTTAAAAAATATTCATTTCTGTGATAAATTGTTACATTGTTGCAACTTTATATCATCTATCTCATTTTTTGAAGGTTCATGGTCTTAAGAAGCACTAACATAACATTTTTGTACTTACAAGCTGCTATATTTTCTCATTGTCTTGTTTTGGGCAGGTACACTCCATTTTACCATTTTCTTCATCCATTAAAGGCCATAAGAACCTTTTGAACTGAGTGACTAGTGAGAGGTGTATTTTCTTGTATCCTTGACCTTAGTTATCAGGTCACCCCCTATTAAGCCAATCTTGCATTCACTTTCCTTGGGATTTCGACAAGTACAGATTGTGCGATAAAATTTTGGTGTCGTTGTCGGGGAACACTGAGTCAATATTCATCAACGACACTTTTCTATAAGCCTTTCCCTCAAATAATTTTTCTTACGAAGCTTACCAGGCAACTCCACTGAGGGTGATCCCCTCATCCCTCGGATAATCAAAGAGAGATTATCTGGTGACTCCACTGATGGTGACCCATAGCGGACATCAATATACACCTTATTATCCTTTGTTTCATGTTTTCCCTATGGCTACTCCTAAATGGGCCCCCGAAAAACTTGTTGACCCTCTAGAACTGGAAAATATTCAAGGAGGATTACATGACCTCTCGAAAGATGCATATTCTTGAATACCCGCATTTTTGGGAGAAATTGGAGCCATTGGTAACACACATTGGACTAAATTTTGTGAGAGCTATCAGTTCCATCTATCAGGGAAGGAGCATCCTAACAGATTTATGAGATTTTTCCTAGCCTCACTCACTGGGGATGCTAGAAAATGGAGCAGTAAACTCCCAAGAAAAGGTCTCAAAACTCATGAAGATTTAGAACAAGTTTTTCTGAAAAGAAGGGGTGTGATTGACAGTGTGGTTACCCTTTATTCCCAATACACCAAAAATTTCAAATAAGATGACGAAGATGTTAGGGATTTTAATGATAGTTTTAACACCTTTCTCGGGAGAATTGAGCCCTACTTTCATCCAGAGAGATCCATCCTCCAAAAATATTTATATTCCTTTGAAGGAGACTTCTAGTTTACCCTCAAGAATCAATTTCCTACAAACCTCGGGGAAGCACAAGATGTTTCTTGTCGGATTGAATAAAATCTTAAGTTGAGAAATTCCATTTCTCAGGTAAATATTTTGAAAAACCAATATAACATCTTATGTTTCAATGAGGAAAACATGGAAGCACAAGAGCATGACCTCCCAGAGATACTAGAGGTAGAAAATTACATTGAACTGAATGATTTCCCTAGAAAAACCATCTGTTGGACCAAGAGATTTTCAAACATGGAAGATGCCTTCATATTTTCACAACAACATGAGCCCCTGAGGATTCAAGTCCTCTCAAAGATGCCTTTAAATATTTGGATGTTGAGGAAAGAGATGTTGGATGCTTACTTTCACAAACCACTAAGGGAGATGTTGTTGAAGAAGAATTTCCTTGTTGTCTTTCATGTTGGAAGCATAGGGAAAAAATACGGTGAACCCACACCTTTTTATGTTACCCTCCAAATCAATGATTTCCTTCTCCATAATTGTGTTTTTGACCCAAACACTCCTAGAAAAATTATGACTAGAAAAATTATGACTAAAAGGGTTATGCACCAACTAGGACTTAGTATATCACAACCAAATACACAAGGTGGTTTTACACGAGGTATTATCAAAGACCTATGGGTTTCCTTCCATGTTTGCCTTGATGTCTCTTTCAAGATCGATGTAATAGTGATAGACACATTAAGTAGTTGGTGGATATTACTCTGTAAATACTTGGTAGAAAAACTAGACAGAAGCTTCAAGGACCAAGGATCTAAAGCTATTATAACCCATCCCGAAGGAGGATTTTTCACCCTTCACAAGGAACCCATCATTGGATACCACATTGAAGCTTCCGAAGAACCCAATGATCAACTCCTTTGTGTGAACAATAGAGTAGAAAGTTGGTTTGTTCAAGGAGGGAACTTTAAGGATGAACTTGGAAAAACACTTGAAGGAGTATGGACCTTAGAATTTGATTGTGCTCATTTGAGTTATGGCTTAGGGGAAGGCATTGTACTAACTTCCCCTTCTAAGGAGAATTTATACAACTCCTATAGACTTGAATATCATTGCACAAACAACGTTTTCGAGTATGAGGCTTTGATTATACGTATTAACCTAGATATTGATAGGGGTATAACGCACTTGAGAGTTCTAGGTGATTCAGACCTAATAGTGTCACAAATTTTGCTAGACTTTTCCACAAAGAATGAGATACTAAAAAGGTATCGAGACTTTGCAAGGTATGTTGCAAAATCCTTTGAAGTAGTATCAATCGAATAATTTCCCAAAGAATAAAATTACGTAGCATATGATTTGTTTTTCTCAGCAACTACCTTGCAACCTTGTGAGGGTCCCCTCCATAATTTGTGCAAAATGGAGGTCATATTTAGACTAACGATCCCTGATAACCTAGAATATTGGCAAGTTTTGGAAGATGATAGTCAAATCCTTAGATTCATGGAGAATAGTAGAGAATTCTCCAATTTGCAAGTAAACTTTCTAGTTGAGTCCATGGACCTTGAGTTCATAAATTTTCAAAATAACACTCTTCCAAAAGGGTGCAATCCTTTAGAACAACTCTTTGATAGACACTATGTTTACAAAGGAAAAATCCACAAACAACAAACATACAAGGTCTTGTAATACAACATTGGCATCGATCTGTATCTAAGGATGGTAAAGATAGGGGAGGGCACCACAAAAGTAGACAGAAACGAAATACTTAACCTCATTAGATAATTTAAGGATACCTTTTCTTGGACTTATGATGACTTGAGGGCTTATAGGAGTGATGTCATGTCGCATGCTATACCCTTGATAGAGGGAGCCAAACCTTTCTGACAAAAACTAAGGCATATTAATCCTAAGTTGGAAAATCAGATATAGAAGGAACTTCAAAAAATGGTAGATGTTGGTATCATAGCCCCCATTAGGTATTCATCATGGATGTCTAATTTTGTAGTTGTCTGAAAGAAGAGTGGTGCAATTCAGTTGTGTGTCATTTCTGAAACCTTAACCAGCTATATTTGAAAGGCAATTACCCCCTCCCAAATATGGAACATTTATTACAAAGGGTCACCAGGGAAGGCATGATGTCCATGTTGGATGGATTTTTTGGGTACAATCAAGTGTTACTCAAAAGACAATATCAACTCAAAACATCATTTACCACACCATGGGGAATGTTCATGTACTTTAGAATGATGTATGGTCTTATGAATGCAGGCTCAACCTTTCAAAGAGAAATGGATTTTTCTTAGGGATCTTATCTAGAAAATTATAGAAATTTACCAATATGATATCACAGTTGCGTCAAAAGAAAGAAAACACCACATCTCACACCTCATAATTGTTTTTGAAAGGTGCAAGAAATATGGTATTTCCTTGAACCCCAAAAAGTTTATTTTTGGGATAGATAAGGGAACGTTATTGGGACACATAGTTTCAGAAGGGGGGATTTTTGTAGACCCGGAGAGGATCAAATCTATCAAAAGTGTACGCCCCCTACCAACAAAAAGGCCCTACAATCAATCTTTGGGAAAATAAATTTTATTAGAATATTTGTCCCAAATGTTTCCAAAAGGATAAAACCCATGAGTGCCTTACTTAAAAAGGATATAACATTCAGGTGGGACGACAAAGCTCTTCAATATTTTGAAGATATAAAAGACACCATCTCCCAAGCCCCGGTTCTTATTAGTCCATATTACTCCTAAGAGTTCATGATATTCTCTTTCACCTCTCAAGTCACCATCACAGGTGTCTTATTGCAAAAAGATGTTGATGACCATGAACACCCTATTGAATTCATGAGTAAAGTCCTTAGGGATTCAGAGTTGAATTACTTGATTACTGAAAAGAAAGCATATCCCTTGGTGAAATACCTCAAGCATTTTAGAAACTATGTGGGATATAACAAGATTAAGGCTTATGTCCCTTACCCAAAAGTGAAGGATGTCTTGTCACAACAAGATTGTATGGGTACTAGGGGTAAGTGGGTTTCCAAGATCCAATAATATGACCCAGAAATAAAACCCACCAAGATTGTGAAGGGACAAGGGTTAGCTCAAATGCTGACTGAGAGAAACGAATAAGCTATACAAATGGGAGAAAACGAACAAGTGACTATGGTGGTGAGTAAACTGGAACACGATGAATGGTATTACAAAATAATATATTACCTCAAGAACTTATCATGTCCACACCATCTAGTGGACTATAAAACAACATCTTTGAGACTCAAATATATGAAATACTATTTAAATGAGGATGGTATTGGTTGGAAAGACCCAGACAAATTTCTCCTTAGATGTGTGAACAAAGATGAGTCCAACAAATTACTGAAGGAATTACACTCTGGTTATTGTGGAGGACACTTCGATGCTCGTACTACCGCACAAAAGAACTTGAGAACTAGATATTATTGGCCAACATTGTTTTTTGATACTCACGGGTATGTTTTCTCATGCCAACCTTGCCAATACTTTGTGGGTAAATAGAAAATCCTTTCACAACCTTTAAAACCCGTGGTGGTAGAAGCCTCATTTAAGGATAATTCATGTAATGGTTACTGATGGATTTTGACTTCCATAGATTACTTTACCATGTGGGTAGAATCTATTCCCACAAAGAAGGCTACTGAGGAGGTGGTCATGAACTTTTTGGAAGAAAGAATCATAACGGGATTTGGGGTACCATACAAAATCACCACTGATAATGCCAAATAATTTATCTCCCTTGCCTTAGAAGAATTTTGTTTTAAGTATGGAATCACTCTATCTCATTCGTCAAACTACTACCCTCGGGAGAATGGTTTGGAAAAATCAAGCAATAATAACCTCATGAATATCACCAATAAGGTAGTGGGAGATAACAAGAAGGCATGGGATAGTAATATCAAGTATACCCTATGGGAATATCGAATAACAACAAAAACCTCAATAGGAAAAACCATGTTTGAACTAGTATATGGGTTGGAGGCTAAACTACCTATGAATCTCCAAATCCCTATCCTTTGTTTCACTTAGTAATACACCATAGAAGAGGAATCAATCCAGGGATGAATTGATCATTTGGTGGAGTTGGATGAATCTAAGAGGGTTTCCTTAGGTCAAATGGTGAAACGTCAAGAGAAAGTTAAGAACACCTTCGATCACACACAAAAAAAAGAGATTTCATAGAATGGGATTTAGTGTTGTTATGGGATAAAAGAAGCAAAAAACCTAGTATGCACAAGAAGTTGAATGGATTATGGACAGGTCCCTACAAAATTATGAGTCAAGTATGAATGAACTCTTTTAAATTAACATCATTTGAAGGAAAAGATTTGAAACTTCTTGTGAATTCTATACACATCAAGCATTACTTCCCCAACAACATGACAGGTAAATACAGGTAAGTTATATTAGGTAGGAATTTGCATACATTGTATATACGATATGCATATCATGGTAGTGTATTGTCATCTTCATTTTCATATTGTATTATATATATATATATATTTATTATATCATATATGAGAGAGGGGTTATATCACCACCCTGAGGATTACGGATGTATTTTGTTGAGATCTAGTAGGCACAGGTCATACCAGAGATGTTGAGGTTCTCATGCGCTCTATGGTGAGCACATGATCCGAAATGATCTTTTAAAGACTATGGTTGAGTTTAAAACATGAGTTCATTAACCAATTAGGAATTGAAGAAAGAGGAATGAATTAATGATATAACATGGCAGCCATAATAAGAAATGCATATCATAAAGAAAACATATGGAGCAGCAAACCATAACACCAAGCTTGGTAACAGAGTTTGGCAAGGTTGCCTACGTCTCCGGGCCTTTGTCTAAGTGGGGGAGGCTTTCTTATTAATTTCTTCAAATGCTCAAAAATTACATCAAAAGTACATAAAATAGATCTTTGACTGGCTCAGCTATGTTATGATCTGCCTTAGAAACCCAATACAACATACGACACTAAAAAATGTTGAGTGTAGCTCCYGGAATAAGCCTCCAAAGTTTTCTTAGCTCGCTGGTTTTTCCTACATAAAGTGAATTGCTCTGCATAATTTGGTATAATTCGACATGTGGTGTAGTGGTAAGACTTTTGGTTAAATAAAGTGAGGTAGTGGGATCAAATCCCAACAACCCACGATTTCGTGGCAAAGGATATGGTAAAAATATTTTAAATATGGTTTTAAAAACCATAAAATATTTTAAACATGGCATAGACTTTGAATATGGKGCGARCTCATATGGTTTAAAAAACATTTAAAATAGATATTTGAATGGCTCAAATATGTTATGATCTACCTCAKAAACCCAATACAACATACGACACTGAAAATTGTTGAGTGTAGCTCCCAGAATAAGCCTCCAAAGTTTTCTTAGCTCGCTGGTTTTTCCCGCATAAAGTGAATTGTTCTGCATAATTTGGTATAATTCGACATGTGATGTAGTGGTAATCATTTTGGTTAAATAAAGTGAGGTTGTGGGATCAAATCCCAACAACCCACGATTTTGTGGCAAAGGATATGGTAAAAATATTTTAAATATGGCTTTAAAAACCATAAAATATTTTAAACATGGCATAGACTTTGAATATGGTGCGAACTCATATGGTTTAAAAACCATTTAATATAATGTGTCATGAAACTTTGAGTTAGCACTTTTTTATGCCACAAAATATTAAATTGTTAATAAATATAGCAATGCCACATCATATTAACACAATCACCTGTCTAGTCACCATCCACTACCACATGTACTTTAATACTGCCACGTCATCCTTTGACCAGTTTGACTTTTTTTTACTTGTTTATGCAAAACTTCCAAATGCGATAACTTTCGCATACGATGTCGGATTTACAATCTGTTTGTGCCATCGGAAATTTTGTGACGAGAAATACGTGATAATGTCATTTTATTGAACATTAAAAAAAATTGATGTTTTATCCTTTTTGTTATCCATTTTGGATCACACCTCCTCACTAAGACCTTTTGGTCCTCCAAAAGGATACTAACCAGTCATCGAGTGCGGAATAGGCCACCCCACTTGTTATTTGTCTTTAAACTTTTTCCTGTGCATTTGTCTCATCAATATCAACTGTAAAACAACCATGATAATTGACAACATATTGTTAGCCACTTGTACTCTATCAAATCTTATTGAAGCCACTATCATCCATGTTGACAACATTACTAATGATAACATCAAAATTATGACTGAAAATGAGATAATATGTTTGTAATACTTGAACGACATTAGCTTATATTGAAGCAAAGTATGATTGAACTTCCATTCTACAATCATCTCATGTTCTTTCTTAAGATCAATTAAAACATGAGTTCATTAACCAATTAGGAATTGAAGAAAGAGGAATAAATTAATGATATAACATGGCAGCCATAATAAGAAATGCAGATCAAAAAGAAAACATAAGGAGCAGCAAACCATAACACCAAGCTTGATAATGGAGTTCGACAAGATTGCCTACATCTCCAAGCCTTTGTCTCAATGGGGGATGCTTTCTCATTAATTTCTTAAAATTCTCAAAACGTACATCAAAAGTACATAAAATAGATCTTTGACTGGCTCAGCTATGTTCTAATCCACCTCAATAACCCAATACAACAGACAGAACTGAAAAATGTTTAATGTAGCCCCTGGAATAAGCCTCCAAATTTTGCTTAGCTCGCTGGTTTTTCCTACATAAAGTGAATTGTTCTTCATAATTTGGTATAATTTGACCTGTGGTGTAGTGGTGGGGATTTTGGTTAAATAAAGTGAGGTTTTGGGATCAAATCCCAACAACCCACGATTTCATGGCAAAGGATATGGTAAAAATATTTGAAATATGGTTTTAAAAACCATAAAATATTTTAAACATGGCATAGACTTTGAATATGGTGCGAACTCGTATGGTTTAAAAACCATTTAATATAATGTGGCATGAAACTTTGAGTTAGCACTTTTTTATGCCACAAAATATTAAATTGTTAATAAATATAAGAATGCCACATCATATTAACAAAATCATCTGTCTAGTCACCATCCACTGCCACATGTACTTGAATACTGCCACATCATTCTTTGACCAGTTTGACTATTTTTTACTTGTTTATGCAAAACTTATGAATGCAATATATTTCGCATACGATGTCGGATTTCCAATTCATTTGTGCCACCGGAAAGTTTGCGAAGAGCACTGCATGATCATGTCATTTTCTTGAGCATTCAAAAAAATTAATTTTTTAGCCTTTATGTGATCCATTTTGGATCACACCTCCCCACTAAGACCTTTTGGTCCTCCAAGAGGATACTAACTAGTCATCAAGTGTGGTATAGGCCACCCCACTTGTTCTATGTCTTTAAACTCTGTCTTGTGCACTTGTCTCATCAAGATCAATTGTAAAACAACCATGATAATTGACAACATATTGTTAGCTACTTGTACTCTGTCACATCTTACTGAAGCCACTATCATCCATGTTGACAACATTACTAATGATAACATCAGAATTATGAATGAAAATAAGCTAATATGTTTGTAATATTTGCATGACATTAGCTTATATTGAAGCAAAGTATGATTGAACTTCCATTCTACAATCATCTCATGTTCTTGCTTAAGATCAATTACTTGATTTGGCACAATTATAGGTGTTTTTCTTGCATGAGCTTCCTTCCTTAATTGTTCCATTGTTTGAAGAGATTGATTTTCTTTTAAGTGATGAGCATGTACCACATATTCATTGTCTACTTTGATTAAGTCATATTTATTTTTTTCCCTGTAGAAGATTGTTTTGCGATCATACAAATAAGGACTGCCTAAGACCATTCCACATTCATTGAGTGGCGCTACATCACATTTTACCTCATCCACGAACTTAGATGAAATTGCAAACTTCAATGTGCATTTATTTTTTATGTGCAATTTATGGTTGTTTCTTATCCATTTAAGTGAGTAAGGCTTATGATGCATCTGAGTGTTTAATCCCAATTGTTTAACCACTTCCTCTGAAATCAATTTATATTGAGATCCACTATCTATCAATGTGTCGACCTTAGTATGTCTCATTATGACCCTTATATGAAACAATTTACTTCTAGAATAAAATCCATCACCCATTTTACCTGTCAAACCAACTGCTGAGATTTTATATTCATCACACGAATTCAATCCCAAGTTTATTGGTCGTGTTTTTGCTACATCTATTTGCCCTCCTTTCCTCTCTTTGAACCACTTTAGTCTCTTCTCGGAATGCAATTTTCAGCAATGGTCATCATCATACCCTTCTTTCTTGAAATGCTTGCAAGAGAGATTCTCTTCCTTTCTTTCCATTGAATTTGCCTTCTTTCCATTCCACTTCCATTTGTCCTCTTTTCTTGAAGATGATTCCCCTGATACACCAACTATTGTTTTCCCTGCCTCAATGTATGTTGCTTTAATAGAAACATCATCAAGATTAGTATGTCCAAACATAAATACAGTGTTACGAATATCTGCAAGTAAACCTCCTATATACTCCATAAGCATTTCTTGAGTATGTAAAGGAATATCTAACATCAATGCCATTTTATGAAATCCATCTATGTATTCTTGCATTGTTTTTCCTTTTCTTAGTTTAAGACCTTGCCATTCAATTAAATCCTTATCTTTATAACCCAAAGGATAAAATTTCTTTCTCAGTGCAGAAACAAAAACTTTCCATGATGGAAATACATTACCCACTTGTTGCATGACATTTTGCAACTTGCTTGGCCACCATATGACTATTGTGCCTACAATTTGAAGCGATCCCAATTTGATTTGAGAGGCCTCATCCTTGATTTTTTGCACACTGCAATAAACCTCCATCTATCTGACCCAGTTATCAATCCTCTCTGCATTAACTTCACCATCATACATGGGTAATTCAAATTTCACATCAAGCTTAAGTAAAGGAATTTCATGTTTATGTTTTCTTGCAGTGGATTTGGAACTTGAACTTGAAGAAGAAGAAGAAGAAGTTGATGGAGAAGGATGTGAAGGAGGAATTTGAGGAGGAGCATATCCTTATTCACTTTTGACCTTTGAATATTCACCTAGATTCAATCTCTTCTGTTCCAAGTAATCCTCATACAAAACCTTCATCATCTCCGACATGGCGAAGAAAGTCTTTCAAAACTCTTTATCATCATGAGAAAGTCCCTCTTCCGATGCCATATTCTCACTTTGAGGAGTTCTCTTTCTCAATAGAGTCAATGGATTATCTTCAACAAGCTATCCTTCACCACGATTCATCTTTTTCCTGGTAATCATGCAAACTCAAAAACCAACCATCAACTAGCTCGGATACCACTTGATCCGAAATGATATTTTAAATACTATGGTTGAGTTTTAAAACATGAGTTCATTAACCAATTAGGAATTGAAGAAAGAGGAAGAAATTAATGATATAACATGGCAGCCATAATAAGAAATGCAAATCATAAAGAAAACATAAGGAGAAGCAAACCATAAAACCAAGCTTGATAATAGAGTTCGGCAAGGTTTCCTACATCTCTGGGCCTTTGTCTCAGTGGGGGAGGCTTTCTTATTAATTTCTTCAAATTCTCAAAAAGTACATCAAAAGTACATAAAATAGATCTCTGACTGGCTCAGCTATGTTCTTCTCTACCTCAAAAACCCAATACAACAGACAGAATTGAAAAATGTTGAGTGTAGCTCCCAGAATAATCCTCCAAAGTTTGCTTAGCTTGTTGGTTGTCCCTGCATAAAGTGAATTGTTTTGCATAATTTGGCATAATTTGACTTATGGTGTAGTGGTAAAGCTTTTGGTTAAATAAATTGAGGTTGTGGGATCAAATCTCAACAACCCACTATTTCATGGAAAATGTTATGGTAAAAATATTTGAAATATGGTTTTAAAAACCATAAAAAAATTTAAGCATGGAATAGACTTTGAATATGGTGCGAACTCATATGGTTTAAAAACCATTTAATATAATGTGGCATGAAACTTTGAGTTAGCACTTTTTTATGCCACAAAATATTAAATTGTTAATAAATATAACAATGCCACATCATATTAACACAATCACCTATCCAGTCACCATCCACTGCCACATGTACTTTAATATTGCCACATCATCCTTTGACCAATTTGACCTTTTTTTACTTTTTTATGCAAAGCTTCTGAATGCGATAACTTTCGCATACGATGTCGAATTTACAATCTATTTGCTTCGCCGAAAATATTGCGACAAGAACTGCACGAGCATGTCATTTTATTTAGCATTCAAAAACTTTTATTTTTGAGCCTTTATGTGATCGATTTTGGATCAATACATGTCCCCGAGTTGAAGCCATATGTTATCCCCTATCCTATATATAAATAAGAAGATCATGCCTCGAGGTCCACATGTCCTAGACATGGAGTGCCGAGACTTATATGAATTGAGCATGGCCCCAGAGGGCCCCTCTTTTCTTCAATGCACCCCATCTATCAGTAGCAGCAGTATCCGTCCCACCAGCTTGGTCTTGAAGTAGCAGTAAGCCTTGCTCCATGAGGTAATGAGTTTGGGTATCATGGTATGTGTCACTATGATAATTGAAGCACTTGAATATGTTGCACTGAATTCTCCTTCATTTCATAACACTTTCTTGGAAATTATGCTCTTTAACTTGTTCATACCTGGGAGGGTGACATGATGCCCTAGCAAGTTAGTCTCCCTTTAGGATGGGATGTCGTTGGATGGGTCTACGAAAGTTCATCGTCCATTCCATCCATACTTACCACTTTCCATATTTATTCCTCTCATTTACCCCTACCTTTGTTCTGGCATTGGGATTTTCCACACTAGGAAGGGTTGTACCTTACCTTGTGGGAAGAAGGGGTTGAAGGCCCAGAGGATAAAAGTAGTTGGAAAGATTTAAAATAAAAAAATGAAACCTTTGAGATGCTTCACCTAGGGATTCCCAAGAGAGAAATAAAAAGCACCTCAGTAAGAAAAGGGGACCCATAATATAAATAAACACTCAAGGTATTAGTTGGTGGATGGGAGGTATCATCATGAGCCATCCTATTATGACCATGGGAATGTAGAGGTATGACACTACCATCTATCTGGTCACCAAAACAGGGTAGTGGATCTCGGTGGCATAACTAAGAGAAAGGGGGTCTCATCATGATCCAACCTTCTCATCTCCGTGAAATTCTTGTGGATAACGTTGTCACCTCTCGTCACCAAGCCAGGACAATGTCCCTGAACTCTTCCCTTGAATCATAAAATAAAAATACAAAAATAAATTAAGCTAAGAATAAAAGGAATTGAATGGGATAGGAAAAATGGTGGAATCTATGACAAGGTGCAACTTGCCCTCTACAAAGGCACCCACAGGTAAGATCTAAATTTCCCTATTATCACTCCACCCCATGCCCAAATGCTTACCCCACACCACCTCACATTCACTTACATGACCTATATTGGTTCTCACCTGGGAAACACCCCAAACATAAATAGGATTATCCCAATAGGACACCCTGAGACCTTCTCCAAACCTGACTTGTTAAACTGCATAACATCTTTGAGAATTTGTCTAGGTAAAGGGGGGTTTGATGCACATGTTTGGGTAACTTGATTATTAGATGTGATTTACATGCTATGATCCCTATGAATTATGAACCCCTAGAGGGCTTGCATGTTGTTTTTGCAAGACCTTGCATGGGTGATAGGTACACATGGGGGAATGATTATCTTGGACCTTCATGGGGATAAAATTCCATATATAGATGTTGTGACCCCATCCAGGGGCAGGGAGACATCAGAGACTTGCACCAGGAAGAAAGAAGGGCATTGCACCAGAGACACCCTGGCAGACCTAGACCTAGGGGGATCTTTCTCTTCCACCTGAACATCGACCCTTGAGAGCCCATGACATCATCATTTTGACCTTAAATGTCATACAGAGGTAGGGTTTTCATTTATTAGGGCATTTGTGTATTGTTTAGCACGTGTGGCATCATCCAGGGCCTTTGGAGGCCAAACATTATGCATATGGGGCCCAACGTTCCACCATAGGAGCACAATGTCACCCTAGAAGGGCATGACATCACCCTTGGAGATGATTTCAAGGTTTAATTACTCTTATTTGTTTAAAAATTGAATTTTTGATGTAATTTGGCAAGGTCGGCCTTTTTATGACCTAAAATTAATTAAAGGTCATTGCTATTGTATAAATAGAGAGAAAGTACTCTCATTTTTTATCATCACTCGTCACACACTTAGTGTGGACTGAAATTTTCACCCTCTTTAAGGGCTATTGGTTGAAATAACTAGTGCACAACTTCTTGGAGAGGCTTATTTTGTTGTGTCTTGGCTATTTTGCATGGTGGAAGATCTTCAACTAGGGCTTGGCTTGATTATTCTTGGTGAAGTAAGTAGAAAATATGCAATTTTTTTATGTTGATGAATTCTTGTGGTAAATTTTACTTGTTTCGTGTTAAAGATTGTGAAATTGCTTGCTTAAACCCTAGGAGAGAAACATAAGTTACTTCTTTCTCTCTATAGTTTTCCACTTGTTTAAATTTCTGAAGTGCACCTTGTTTGAAAAGTAGCTACTAGAGCCTTAAAGTGCTAGATCTCTAGTAATGTTACTCTACTTTCCTATTTCATATATTATTTCAATAGTCTAAGGAAGGAAAATTCGCTAGGACCTAAGATTCCTTACTTTCTAGCAAATTTTCCTCTAGGATTTGGATGCTTAAGGCCTTGGGTAGCCAACACCTCCTCCATCCATCCCTTCTCCTTTGAAAAAGTATTATCATTGTTATTTTTCTCCAATTTTTTCCACTGTTATTGTTGACTCCATAAACCCTAAAAGGCACTAGTCTACTCATTGTAGTGAATGATTGAGCAAACAAACACTCAAACCTTTCTTATTGAAGCTTGTGCTAACCTTTGCTAACCCTAAACTAGACTAATTCCTTTTCTAACTTGTTGTTGTTTCAAATCATTGCTACAGCCATACTAATTCATGCCAAATTGCCACATTCACCTACATAACTCACACTTAGCTCATCCTGAAATCACTTGTGACAAATGCCAATCAATATACTAGATAAATGTTGAGTTTTCATGGTGTTCTCTTGCAATTTTTAGCACTAGAATTTGTTGTTGTTACAAAATATTGTTACAACCATCTAATTGCAGAAAATTCTATACAAAAATGATATTAAGTTCTAGCTAAACATTGCCAAATTTGGTTTTGACAATTTATTATCAATTTGCCTAGTCAAAGTTACTTTTTCTTGTCTTTTTCAAGAAATTTCGAGGCACGATTCTTGTGGCTGTTACAAAATATTCATTGTTGTTATAAATTGTTACATTGCTGCAACTTTATATCAACTAGCTCATTTTTTGAAGGTTCATGGTCTTAAGAAGCACTAACATAATATTTTTGTACTTGTAAGCTGCTATATTTTATTGTTGTCTTGTTCTAGGAAGGTACACTCCATTTTACCATTTACTTCATCCATTAAAGGCCATAAGAACCTTTTGAACTAAGTGACCAGTGAGAGGGGGATTTTCTTACATTCTTGACCTTAGTTATCATCCATTTAGGTCACCAGGGATATCTCCCCTGGGGTAATCTTGATATACTCCTAAACAAAAAGGTGTTTTCTATTAAGGTGATAGTGATATGTCACCCCCTATTACACCAATATTGCATTCACTTGCCTTGGGATTTGGGAAAGTACATATTGTGCGATAACAGGTTCTTTTGAGGATTCTCGTGCCTCTCTCATCAATTCTTCAACTTCAACCTCGTTATTATATTTTGTAATATCTAATTTTCCTTCTGAACCAATTCACAACATTAACCTTATATTCTCCTATGTTCCCTCCCCTCAACCAACCTCTCACATACTTGATCCATCCTACATGATTTTCACATATTTTGTTGATCCAAAACACTCCCCCATTCTCACATTATGTTTTCCAGCTCTTATTTTAAACCTCTACAATAGCATGTGTGGACCATAGCTAAGACATCCACAATCTCTACTTGCTAACACACCAACAAAACCTAACCTTGTTTTTAGCAATTCCAATTTGGCCTTAAGCACACATTCCAACAACTATGTTATCACTAATTCTAATTTTTCAAGGAACCCTAATGAGATTTTTTCTAAATTTCATTATCTTCGTCTTAATAATAATTTACACAATAATTGTGAAAATTATTTTCAAAATTTCATTAATAATACTAACACTTCCTTGTCTAATATGAATTCTTTTAATCTCTTTCACCCTTTTAATTACCGTGACACTAATCATATCAATGGTTTACATCACTCCTACTTACCATCTTCCATCAATCATCCTTCTGCAGTCATCAATCTTTCTTCTTTTGATATTGACCCTCCCACCCTCCATCTACTTGAGAAATGTTTTAACTTATCCATTGTCCCTCATTCTATCCTTGATGAAGGAATTATCTATGTTGTTGAATCCATACTGAAGAATATTCCCACACATGAAGCTGAAGAAATTTGGCAAGAATGTGGAAGAATTCTTCATCATTCCAAACCTCGTAAACAAAACCTAACCAATGAAGAGTTCCAATCCATCCATCACCTCAATAACAATATTAATATAATTCTCCTAAAAGAAGATAAAGGAAACACTATTGTTATTATGAACACCTATGACTATGAATCTAAACTTATTAATATATTTTCTTCTTCCTCATATAAAAATCTTCATAAAAACCCAATTAATAACATAATCAATATAGTTACCAAACCTATAAAATCCTCTTTTGTAGACCCCAATGTTAAAAATAAATTCATTCCTCATAACCTTGAAACCCCTAAGATCTATGGACAACCTAAAATTCATAAAAAGGACATCCCCCTCACCCTATAGTCAACGTTATTGGAGCCCCCACTCATACCCTTTCTCATTTTCTAGTAGACAAACTTTATTCCTTCATTTAGGATTCCACTGATTTTATTCAAAAAACAAGGAATCTTCACTTAGACAAACAAAACATCATGATCAATTTTGATGTTGTGTATTTATTCACCAAAATATCGGTTCCTGAAGCTATTGACTCAATCTCTAAATTGGTTGACCCTAAAATCCTTAAACTTTATTCAAATCTTTTTAACCTCTACTTTATTCACCTTCAAAGGGAACTTTTATGAACAAATATAAGGTACAAGCATGTGGTATTCCTTATCCCCAGTATTTGTGAATATCTAAATGGAACATTTCGATACTCTGGCCATAAACTCCTAGCATCTCAAATCAAAATGTTTGTTTTGATTTTTCGATGATACCTTTGTTGTTTGGTCTCATGGCCATCCTCCCCTCCTCTCCTTTGTCAACTATATTAATAGCATTTCCCCCCATATCAAGTTTATGATGGAGATGGAAAAGGAAACTTATCTTCCCTCTTAAGATGTTCTTATTTCCTATCTTCCTGATGGCTCTATCACCCAGCATGTATATAGAATAAAAACCACACTAACCACTACCTTCATTCTCACTCCCATCATCATCCAACCCAAAATTTAGTTTTTCATAAAACTCTCATTTCTCAAGCTAATCAAATCTTTACTCCTCAAATTCTAAATCGAGAAAACAAACACTTGAGAAAGGCCTTTGTAGGCAATGGTTACTTTATATCTCAAATCAACAAAGCTTCTTTCTTAGCCTAAAAACCTAATTCCAAAAATGTCCCCCTCCTCTCCACCTCGAGCTCTCATTTATCTACCTTATATCTAGGGAATCACTAATCAAATTTCAAAAATATTATCAAAAATGAATATTAAAACCCTCCTCAAACCTTGTAGAGTTATTAAACATATATTCTAGACCACCAAGGATAAATCATACCCTATGCTTGGCCCATGAGTTTACCAAATTCATTTCTCATGTGGAAAATCATGCATTGATCAAACCGATAAATCATTTAAATCCCACCTCAAAGAACATATTCATGACACCACCCATAATTACATCTTCAAATCTACTATTATTGATAATTCCTTTAAATATAAACACCTTATTTTATTCGACCAATTAAAACATATTGCATCGATTCCCACTACACCTCGGGCATCATTAAGGAGGCTCTCAAAATTGAAAAACACCCAGATAGTTTTAATCGAGAAGATGACTATAAATTAAGCCATTCTTGGAATCCTATTATTCATCGCCTCAAACAAGAAACATTTTTTTTATAATAATAATAATAATAATTTATTTTTAAGGTCATTACCAAGCCAGACACCAAATTGGTGTATGAGACCCCCTTGTTTGTGGGACAAGGGACCCCCTCTGCCCAACAAGTTGACTAGTAAAGTCTACGGAGGTATATATACCCTACCCCCCTATGGATTTGAACTTGTGACCTCTTAGGAGGAAACACATGTTATTAACCATTAGGCATTTTGGGTTCGAATTTTTGGTTCTTCTCTCCCCCTAACCTCATTTTTTCCTCTTACAAACCTTGTCCACTATTTTCATTTATTTTCCTTTAATCCTTATTTCTTTATCTTTTATTATTTTACCCTTCCAAGCTCATTCTCCTTTACCTTAGATCTCTTTATTTTATCCTTATATTAATTTTCAATTATAATGTTATTTAGTTTTAATTTTTAATTTTTATTCACTATCATAACAACTAAATGTTTATTATGTTATTTTAAATTTTATTCACTATGATAACAGATAAATTTTCAACCATATCTTAATGGCTAATTGATTAATCTCCTTCTATTTTAATTTCATTTATTTCTTCAATGATCATATGATTTCTCTCATCTTATTTATTTTAATTTCCTAGCACTCATTTCCCATACCAAAGCTTCATTTGCCCCTAATTATGGGTGGAATGTCTACTTGAAATGTTGAATTTTTCAAAACTTTTTACATAGTTTGATTCTAGAAAGCACATACAAAAAGTACAATCGTAATAAAATATGATCAATCATAGTCAACCATGGTCAACCATAATCAATCATGGCCAACCAAATTTAGTGTGAAATAACCCTCAATGAACATTTTGATGTAACAAAACCATTTATGGATGTTTCAATGTGGCATAACCAAGACAAACATGACAATGTGACATAATCCTTGATGAATCTTGCAATGTAACATAACCATTGAGACACATAGAAAGTTGACATAAGTCAACCAAATTCTTTGTGATATAACATTTTATGAACATTGTGATGCAACATAACCATTTATTAATGTTGCAATATGACATAACCAAGATGAATTTTCCAATGTGACATAATCCTTAATGAATTTTGCATTTTGACATAACCATTAACATAACAAGTCTTCATAAATCAACAAAGATGAACACCACAATAGATATCACCATATTATTAATATCTTGGTGTCACAATGTGACATAACCCTTGATCAACACCGCAATCGAAGATAATCATTAAGTAATATCATAATCCAACATAACCCTTCAGGAACAATGCAATGTGACATAACCCTTGACGAATGTCATGATGCAACATAACCAATGATGAATGGTGTAATGTGACGTAACCAAGATGAATGGTGTAATGTGACATAATCCTTAATAAATGTCACAATGTGATATAACCATTGATGAACATAGCAACTCAACATAAATAAAACAAATTCAACGTGACATAACCTTGGTGAACATCATGATGCAACATAACTATTGATGAATGTCATAATGTGACATAACCAATATGAATGTAGCAATGTGACATAAGTCTTGATGAATGTCGCAATGTGACATAATTATTGAGGAATATAGCAAGTCAACATAAGTCATCCATGATGTATATCACACTAGACATAACTGTATTATAAACCTCTTAGTGTCACATTGTGACATAACCCTAAATGTTGCAATCCAACATAACCATTGAGTCATGTCACAATCCAATGTAACCTTCAATAACATTGCAATGTAACATAATCCTTTGTGAAAATCCCAATGTGACATAACCAATGAGGATAATAACAAGTCAACATAAGTCAACCAACAATAAAATCACAATAGATATAACCATAATCAAACATTATTAACCATAGTCAACCATGGTCAACCATAATCAACCTTGGCCAACTAAAGATAATCGAATTCAATCCAACATAACCCTTGATGAATGTAATTATGCAACATAACTAGTAATGAATGTCACAACATGACATAACCAAGATGAATGTCACATTCAATTTGGTTTACTTTTCTTGTCCATGGTTGATTATGGTTCACCATGTTTAACAATGGTCATACCTATTGTGATGTTCATATTGGTTGAATTATGTTTTCTTTCTATTATCCTCAATGGTTATGTCACAATGTGACACTCAAAAAGGATTGTGTCACATTATAACTTTCCTAAAGGGGCATGTTGGATTGTGACATTACTCAATGGTTATGTTAGATTGTAGCATTCATTAAGGGTATGTCACGTTAAAACACTCATCAAGGATTATTTCAGTGGCATTTGTATTGGTTGTGTCACATTGAAACATTCATCAACACGTATTTTGCATCATGTTTCTCATTAAGGGTTATGTCATGATTGACTTTGGTTGACTTTGATTGGCCATGGCTGACTATAGTTGATAATATTTGGTTATTGTTAACTATAGTAGACCATGTAGACATGATTTGATAATGGTTGACTATTGTTAATCATGTTTGACTATGGTTGACCCACATTTGACCATCGCTAGTTATTATTCAAACTATTTATAGTAAACCATTACAATAGTAAAATGCAACCATGTCATGCCAACAAATCATGATGATTTTACAATTAATTTTTATTTCAATATCTAAATATGTTTCTTTAACATTCTAAAATTGAATCCATAAAAAACATTGTTGCTCTATTTAAAATGTTGTTAATAATAATATATGATAAACATATAGTAAACTTCATAGTAAACAATTGAAATTTGACATTCTTCTCAATAAATAATAGTTATGTCACAATCCAACATAATCATTTAGGAACATAGAAATTGAACATACGTCAACCTAGATGAACATCCCAAAAAATGTATCCATATTATATACAATGTAACAATACTCACAAATACAATATAAACTCATACAAAAATTTATGGCATTTAATATAGTTAACCATACTTAACCAGAATTAAATATGGTTTAACATAATCAAAATTATTTTAAATATTATTGTTATCACTGAAAAACCGTCCGCTACATTGCACGCAAATGGCTGAACAAACACATCAATGCCAGCAGCAATTAGTCCACCCACAACACCAAAATGCATCTAGAAGGCAAAAAACTATACAATTGGGTCAAAAATTAAAGTGCCCAAATTCACCAAAGGAAGCGTGCACACAATGCACAGTATGTGCGGGCCAACACAGCCCTCAGCGTGCACAATGCACAATTGTCTATGAGAAAATCCACACACTTCTATGAATGGTGCATTTATGGATATTTTTGGCATCTCAACCACTTCTAGTTCGACCCCCAAAGCGATTTGTCACTCATATCTGAGCGAAATCTAGCTTTGGGGTTGGTCAAGGGCTAGAGGGTTCCCTAAAAGGCCCCTTGTTCACACTATGAACCAATTACATTTTTCCATGTATGAATGTTATAAATAAGAGCCATGGGTGTCCTAAGAAACATTATCTTCAAAGTATTGTTATGTTGTAAGAATTCTTCTTTGAGGATCCTCTTTTCTCTTAGAATCCTTCAAGAACCCTTGCAATAGGCCATTCCACTCACCTTTTGAGGGGATAGGCATTGTTTGTCTTCACCATTTGTCATTTATTCCATTGTAAGGAGTGAAGACCTCTCAAGTAGGGAACTCAAGAGCCCTCCCAAGGAGGAAGAGGGGACTCATAAGTCCCTTCCTTTCTCTCCGGTGTTTTTCTTACTAATCTATTGATCCATTGGTAGCATTATGTTGGTCATTGTTTGATTTTCATGGTTATAAGTTTCTCAAGCTTTCTAACATTTATTTCTTAGTTTTTTTTAGTTGTATTTCTTTGTTTTCATATGTGTTTGGCTTATCTAACCCACTCACAAACTTATGTCTTGTCTATCAATATTATATAGACATGCAAGTGTTTTTGTTTTGATCACCCAAGTGACAAAACCAACACAACAGATTCACCAAAGAACAAGCGCCACCAGCTCTTCTACATCCAGTCATCATAGTCAGGCCCTTCTGTAAATGGGGCATAGACTTCATGACTTTCCATCCTCCATCCGGTAATGGAAACAAGTACATTGTCATGGCATCCGATTACTTTACCAAATGGGTCGAATCCATGCCCACATTTAACGACATCGTTGACATAGCAGCGTTTTTTTCTTCAACTACGTCATTACCCAGTTCGAAGTCCCACTACAACTAGTGTTCAATCATGGTAGGCACTTTGAGAACGCGATATTTTCGGAAATAACCTCAAAATTAGGCTTCTCCCATGAGTTTTCCTCCCCATACTACTCTCATTCCAATAGACAAGTCGAGGATGTCAACAAAATCCTCAAAACCATGTTCCAACATACCGTCAACAAACATAAGACCAACTGGCATCATTTGTTGTTTTCCGCATTATGGGCTTATCACACAACAGTCAAAATTGTCATCAATTTTACACCATTCCACCTTGTTCATGGGATTGAATCCACCCTCCCCATCGAGTGTGAAATCCCCACATTATGCACTTTCATTGAGTTATTACCCAACACTGCTCCAATGGAGCAGTGCCTACTGACCTTGGAGTTGTTTGATGAAGATTTTCAATCTTCATTAAAAAACAATGAGGTAGCTAAAAAATGGTCCATAACCACTTTCAATATCCATGTTAACCTTTGCTCACTCAATGAAGGTGGTCTCGTGTTAACCTACGATATTGCCCACGATACTCTTGGCCATGGGTAATTCGAGTCATTATGGCATGGACCCTACATCGTCCAACACTGCCTCACTAAAGGATCCTAAATCTTGGCCTCTCTAGAAGTCTACCCTCTCAAAGAACCCGTCAACGGGTTGTACTTAAAGAAGTTTTGTGCCTATGCGTAGCCCCCCTACCTTAGGTTTTTCTTTGTACACATCTGTAGAGTTTTTAGTCTTCTTTTCTTCCACCACTCCTCATGTCTGATCTATCATCCGTGTTATTGACAGATGCATCATCCAATATCCTACCACATCGGTTACGCTGACAGTGCCAACTGTTGGACCCAGAATATCACTTCAGCCTCTTGGGCCCTCTATACTCCTTCACATGTCCTGCTCCACTCCAGTGGCATATGTTTGGGCTTGGCCACCAACAACCAAGCCAAATATGACATTGTCATTGGTCTCCTCGCTGAGGCCAATCACTGCCACATTCATCATCTTAGCGTTCTATTAGATTCCCAGCTTGTCATCCTGCAACTCAACAATGTATATCATGTTCACGATCATGCAAATACCTGCAAGTTAGACTCTTATCTTGCAACTTTGATTCAATCAAATTTACACATATTCCAAGATAATTTAATCAAGTAGAAGATCACATGGCTAACCTAGTATTAGATTGGCACTTATCACATTAAACATCATTTTATACATAGCATCATACATTTTTCAGAACACATAAGAAAATACATCATAACATAAAAACATAACACAAAAAGACATGAATGATCCAAAATATATCCATATATATATATCATCAAATGTCATCAGTGTTTACAAAAAATATACATGTACAATTTTTCCTAGGCTCCTAAGTCCCCTCACCCCTATGAGTACAAAAAATAGGTATCCAATACCCTATAAAAAATCAGACCCATAAACCCATATATATACAAAAATAGGCACTCAAGATGCCCCCAGAGCTTCCCCCCCAGGTCCTCTATCATTTGGGGCGCCCCACCAGTCGGGGGCCCTCCGGGTCCAAGAGGAAGTCGACCAGTCATCATTTCCCCTGCCACTGTTGCTCGATGGATCAGGGTCTACCACTCTCCCGGTACTCCGACGCACTACTTCAGGACCTCCTCATCCTGTACATGGGCCCACGTGCCCTTAGGTACATCCTGTAGAACCCACTCGAAACATCAGTGCAGGTCCTCCAGCATCACCCTGGCATATTCCTATGGCTCTCTAGTTGGTCTAGCACCAACATCATCCCTCTATCACCTCTGTCCAACCCTCGGCTCTACAGGCATCGGTCGAGATGGCCCCCGGTGAGCCGAATCCCCAACAACCTCCGCCCCTCACCCTCGG
Source organism: Picea engelmannii (assembly GCA_009831015.1). NCBI lineage: Eukaryota > Viridiplantae > Streptophyta > Pinopsida > Pinales > Pinaceae > Picea > Picea engelmannii. The sequence continues at coordinate 522,322 of ML788861.1, read as the reverse complement.
GGTCCCACATCTGCAAAACAACACCAGAGATAGTGTCATCATCCATATACATATATAATCAATGTTATCTATCAAAATCACAAAACATAACACCATAATACAAACACATACCTTGTTGATCCTATTCCTCCCCAAGAGGCAACATCATGTCTGGATCATGCTGATAGTCCATACTCGCATATGGATATCTCAGGATCACCTGTGCCATATGGCACCACACTCGATACACTGTGTCATGAAATAGTGGCCACCCTCCCCACCTCCATGTCAGGCCAGCACGTGGGACCACCACATCATACGCAGCTCTCATCACCTTGTGGGATCGAGTGGAATCCTCGGGCGCAACAAAGGCACCCTCTCTAAAAACCAAGTCACCAGAATGAACCTGAATGAAAAGTCACTAAAGTTAGATCGCTGACACCATTTCACCTCTCCCATCATCTTGGTGTGCAAAAGCACACCCCATGCAAATAGGTCCTCATCTAAAACCCTCTCCACTACCCTCAATTGACCACCAGTGATTTGATGAATCCCCAAGGATCCATATATCCTCACCACCATAGTGGCAATGCACTCCGTCAAGAGGTCATCAATAGCCTCAATATGGATGACCGAACCCAACATAGGGTTTGTCCTTGTGTAGTGGCGAGCCGCTAGGTCACCCACTCGATCCTCCCCCGACAGCTGGGGATCAATGTTAATTTTTCAAAATCCCAACCCAGTTTCAGTCTCACTGATTTTTCAGTCAAATTTAAATGCCAAACTCAGTTTCAGCACTATTTCAGCATATGTTACAGCCTGGTATTT
>ML788861.1:483955-515784 GCA_009831015.1 Picea engelmannii | reverse complement strand
ACTGTCATGAAATTCGTGCCAAAACTCTGCTAAGATTGTATGGACTGTACAGAAATACACTCAGAAATATATTGCAGCAGTTACCTCAATTTCTGTGCCAACAAATGTTGTATGGCAGCCTTGGAATGCATGCCAATACTCTCAAAAATTGTAGCTGCTGTCCTCCTCAATTTATGTGCACATTACATGTTGTATGACCTCCACAAATCCGTACGGTACATCATGTTCTTCCTTGCTGTCTGAAATCCGTACTTCTCTTTTCTTTGGGATGTGTTCTCTCCTTCAGAAAATGCTATCTCTTTTCTCAGCTCAACCTCTCTCTTGCTCTCTCTTGTTCTCTCAACAAGAATGTTGCAACTTTCTTGTTCTTTGCATCTCACCAAGAACCTCTTGGCATCTCACCAAGAATCTCTTGCTCTCTCAACAAGGCTGTTGCAACTTTCTTGTTCTTTGCATCTCACCAAGAACCTCTTGGCATCTCACCAAGAATCTCTTTCTCTCTCAACAAGACTGTTGTTGCATCAACTTCATTACCCAAGAATGGGTGTGCCCACTTGCCTTAATCAACCTCATGAGGGAAGGTGAGGAGTTTTCTAATCTAACAGCTGATATTAGATTAGATGGGTGGCTGAGATTTGGTGTCTCTTCACTCACCCTCACTTTAATCATAAAGTTATCTTTTAATTTGCATCTCACAAATTAATTTGACTAAGACCCACATTCGGCAATTTCTCCCCTTAGGCGCCTAGGGAAGAGAAACACTTGCCTTGGTACTTCATTTTAATTAAAAATTTAACAATCAATAGGAAGGTCCATCCCACAGAATGGGAGTCCCATCAGGAAATACACATCCTCGGTGGCCGAGAATGTCATATGCTCCCCTCTAAATATGAATCACTGCAGATCAGTGCTCCACATCCTAATCGAATACTGCAGCAGGAACTCCTTCGATCATATAAGGGGGCAGTCGAAGAACTTGAGAAACCCTCAAGATTCCAAGTATCTTCGCACACCCAACTGTGCTCTCTCCACCTCCTGTAAACAGTCCCAGTAACGCTCTCTCCAGTGCATTGGAATCGTGATCTATGAGTCTTCTTATCATTTGCATCCACATAGACACACTTGATCAGCCTCATCATCCATCAAAAATATCAAAAATTACAACCCCTTAGCCTTTCCCACAGTGTGCGGCTTTCACCCAGACAGGTGCGCACATGTGCGCACTTGTTCTTTGCAGAGTTGCACATTACTGTGAATCTATCCAAGAAACAACTGTGCATGAGTGTGCAGCTGTCATTCGGACAAGCGCGCATCGCATGTGTGCCTTCATTTCCCACCCCCGTTCCCACATGTGCGGTTGTTTCAAACACAGACGCACACTATGTGTGGGAAATTGAGTTATACCCGTGCACATGTGCACGTGATTTCCTCCTTTTCCCGTTCATTGGTGGGCCCCTACCCTAAAAATCGCATGTACGACCCTCCATACAACCCCTATCTACAAAATAGGAATTTCACAAAGTGCAGGATGTTAGGGCCACTAACCTGTCTCTCACCACTCCCGGATCGGTAGCCTCATGCTCCCGCTATCTCCAAATCTCTTCACATCTATCTCATCAGTTCAGCAATAATGACAGGTACAAATGAGATGGCATTGTGAGCCCACCAGCCATATATAGCCCCTTTTTCCCAACTTCCACACTCTGTTACAGGATCCTAGAGCCTTCATTTTTCAACTCGTTCTCAGCCACAGTATATTGGTCTCACCATCTACACATTCACATTCCTCGGTTCATTATATGCACTTGGCCCCGGAGGATCATTTTTCTCATGTCACATTCAGGTACACATGCTCGTGTTCAATTTTATCAAGTAGTCATTATATGTTCTTTATCATCATATATTATTCACGTTGGGTATTTGGTTTTCATGTGTGCAGGTACTTGTTCGGAAAGCTTACAGCCCCTTCAAGTATATGTTCGACATTGGCATGTAATTATTCCATATGTACATCAATTGCATATCCCAGTCATACCCTCTGACATTTACCTTTAAGGTCCTTACATCCAGCTTTGCAGTACCTTTACCTCTACCACATTTGGGTATTGTCACTCAGTATCACTCTCCCCCACATGAGTTTTCCCATTCATAGTTCCCCTTGGAAAATTGACACTCATGTTGATTTCACCCCCTAGGGGTGGGATTCTCGATAGTCTTATGCACTTCCGAGAATGAACCCCATACTTCTTCTCATCATATTGCTAACCTTCCCAATGGACTACCAGCTCATATCATCTCGTTTCTATTGATTGCACCTCCACAGTTTCCTTAGCCTTCCATCTCATCCACCATCAGTTTTCCCATATGTAGATTGTCCTCCATCCATTTACCTAATACAGAAACCCACCCATGGGGGCACCACCCTCCAACGGATTTCTTTCACAAACTTGTGCCTTAACAGGCCAAGCCATATTTCACTGGGGCACCCGTTTCTATATCTGTATACTCAACCCAAATTATTCTTTATTTCTTTGGTAATTGTAAAAAGCCTTTGTTTACAGCATATACTTAGTTTTTTCGTCGTCACCCTTCATGGCATTCTTTTTCCTAGAAAAGCAACCCATTTTTCCCTTGGTTGGGGAATACACTCTCTTTTCATACCAACATCCTTCGTGAACCCTGAGTACCCCAAGTCCATGTACCCATGATCTTTGAGTTTGTCTATTTTGTTAGCATCTGGCACAGTTTAACCCCATATCTAGTCATCCCCCTAACACTAGATCTAGTTTTACAGTTTCCTCGAATCATCCTTCAAAATTCCCCAACCAAGGGAAGTCTTCAGTCTCACCGCATCTTGAATTCGTTCATGTTACCCGTCAGTACCTGATATCATCTCAGTGGATTTCATGAGTCCCTTTGCTTCTTGAAGTCGTGTCTCCATTCATGTCGACATAAGCACAGTTTCCAGAAGGGCGATAGTATCTTTACTCTCATTACCTTTACAATGAGGAGTCTCGGATGGCACAAAGAGAATTATCATTTCTCTCTCATTCCGTTGACCCCCATAAAATTTGACTTCAGCAAAATCTCATGTTATGGTGAGTCTTACTATGCAACTATTGTAGTTTTTCCATACCATCCGAAGACCTCTGAATTTGTTAGGCCATCAATGCCTACGATTCATCGACAATTATTACAGTCATCTTTGCCTCACTTCAGAGTCTGTTCATCATTCATAACTGTCATATGTCATTATAAACTACCCCCGAGGGTAGTGCAGTTATCTACATCAACATGCATCATCAGTTATAGTCTCACATTTTGGTTTCATGACACGAGCATGCGGCATGCCCACCTTGTTTGTACAAAGATTTTATTTTTTCTCCCTAGAGAAAGGTTTGGGTCCCATAGTTCTCCCTCTCCCTTTGGTGGATCGATCTTGCAATTTATCTCTTCATTCTTCCTTACAATGGTACTCTCAGGAAAAGAAACATTGATGTATTTTGGTTACATGTATGCTCCTAACCTCACACATCAGGGGGCATCTATTATCACTAAAAAATCATCTACAACAATGCACGCAAATGGTTGAAGAAACACATCAATGCCAGCAGCAATTAGTCCACCCACAACACCAAAATGCATACAGAAGGAAAAAAACTATACAATTGGGTCAAAAATTAAAGTGCGCAAATTCACCAAAGGAAGTGTGTCCACAGTACACAGAATGCGCGGGCCAACACATCCCTCAATGCACACAATGCGTAAAATGTGTGACTGTCTACGAGAAAATCTACACACTTCTATGAACGACGCATTTATGGATCTTTTCGGCCCCTCAACCACATCTATTCTAACCCCCAAAGTGATTTAACACTCATATATGAGTGAAATCTAGCTTGGGGGCTGGTCAAGGGCTAGAGGGTGCCCTAAAAGGCCCCGTGTTCACACTATGAACCAATTACATTTTTCCATGTATGAATGCTATAAATAAGAGCCATGGGTGTGCTAAGAAACCAATATATTCAAAGTATTGTTATGCTGCAAGAATTCTTCTTTGAGAATACTATTTTCTCTTAGAAGCCTTCAAGAACCATTGCAATAGGCCATTCCACTCACCTCTTGAGGGAATAAGCATTGTTTGTCTTCACCATTTTTCATTTATTCCATTGTAAGGAGTGAAGAGCTCTCAAATAGGGAACTCAAGATCCATCCCAAGGAGGAAGAGGGGACTCATAAGTCCTTGCCTTTCTCTGCGGTGTTTTTCCTACTAATCTATTGATCCATTGGTAGCATTATGTTGATCATTGTTTGATTTTCATGGTTCTAAGTTTCTCAAGATTTCTAACATTTATTTCTTAGTTGTTTTTGTTTTATTTATTTGTTTTCATGTGTGTTTGGCTTATCTAACCCACTCACAAACTTATGTCTTGTCTAGTAGGCTTATATAGACATACAAGTATTGTTGTTTTTCTCTCCCAAGTGACAAAACCAACACAACAATTATAATTGTAAGTAAAAATTGATATGCTATTATGTAAATCACATAAACATGATGTTATATATTATTGGAGTCAATGCAATATTGTATTCAAGCAAGGTTGTCCCTTGTCCCCTACCCTTTTGGCATATACATTGACAAGTTAGAAAATTGCTTGGAAAAATCATGTTGTGTCAGCCTTATTCTCACTGGTATAGTCATCAAACTTGTTCTTAATGTTGATGATATCATTCTTATGGCGAGGAGTTCCCACAATCTTGAAAACCAATGAAGAATCGAAAAGGATTTATGCTCCAATATGGGTATGATTGTTAATATTGACAAGACTAAGGTCATGATCATTAAATCCAATAAGATCACTTATGATACCTTTGTATATGACAAAAAAAACATGGAGGAAGTTACTTCATACAACTATATTGGAATCAATATTCACCACAAGCTCAATTGGAATTATAGCATTGAGAAAAGGATTATTGGGAGATGGAAATTTTATTATGGGCTTGAAAATAATTGTAAATCAGTCGATCTTTGGATATGGGATAAGAAGAAACTCCTCTTTGAGACTCTTGTTACACCTTTTATTCTATATGGATTCAAATTATGGGGATGCAATATCTCTCGTGAATCTTGGAGAAAGATAAAGCAAATCTAAAATAATTTTATAACATACAATCTCAAAATTAAAGGAAATACGCCATATCCCATCCTCCTCTTAGAGGAAAGCCTTTCCCTCATTGAGAGCACGGCTATGACTAGATACCTAATGTATAAGAACAAGTTAAACAACATGGAAGACAAGAGGTTTCCTAAAATTCCTTCAAAATATAGTCATAACCACCTTCGACTCAAGTGAGGATGGCATAAAAATGCCTAGTCTTGGCTAAGTTATTGGGGAATCATGGAATACACCATTTTGCAGAATAAGGATACTGATAAAAATATCATTAAATCAAAATTTAAGGAGAAAATGTGGTGTGATAAAGAGTTAGAGGAAAAAGCAAAACTAAGGTACTATAAGGATGTAATCAACCATAATCTAGAAGATCAAAATTATCTCTCTTTTTTGACAAGTGTAAAGAAAAAAAAATAGGCATTAATAAGATAAGAACAAATTCTCACAAGCTCCATAGTGAAACTGGGCGTTGGTCAATTCCTAAAATTCCATGGGATGAAAGAGTGTGTCACCTTTGTGACTCTAATAAGGTTGAAGATGAAAATCACTTTCTCTTAGATTCTCCATCCTATACCCACATTAGATCTCAATTTCAAAATATTTGTCACACTACCAACCTTTCTAACATTTTAACTCAACAAAACTATGGTGATCTTGGAAAGCTTCTCTTAATGTTTTTTGAGCACAAAAACAAAATTCTAAAGAATTGCAACTAATCTCTTACCCTCTTAAGGTCTGATAGACCAATTCAGACTCATTGGAAGTTAATCATCATTATCCTCATTATTATAGATAGATTTATTTCATGCTCATTTATTTATTTATTTAATGAATATTAAATAAATCTCATAAATATTATATAATAAAATTATAATAGAAATAGTATAAAATATAATTTCAATATAATTTATTAAATTATTGATATAATATTAATATTTGATCTTATAATATTTTATTATTATTATTTAATAATATTCATTATAATCTATATTTCATATAATAATTATATGAAATTTCTAATATTAGAAATAATATTAATACAAATTTATTTGTTAATAAGTTTTATAAAATTTTATATAAATTTTTATTATTAATTATTAATGTATGAATAACTTTATTTATTTTAGAAATAATTGGGTATGAAAATAAACAAGATAAATAATATTTTAAGATATTTTATATTTCAATTTATTATTAGTAATAATTGTATTAATAATATTAATGCAATTTATTATAGTAATAACTATATTAATAATATTAATGTGTTAATATATAATATATAAATAAAAAAAAATGTCATTAATGTCATACTAAAGTATTAGTATTGTTAATGTGATTATTACTAATTACATATGAAACAAATTGGATATCAAACCCATAAAACAGGAAATGAATAAGTTAATCGAATTGGACCATGAGCATAATAAAAGAGCCTTGAACCTCATAATTTTTTGTATAAAAGAACAACAAGAGGAGGATATGTTAGCAATAGTAAAAGAAGAATTAAATCATGTTGAAAATACATCTCATTTCAGCATACACATAGTCTACATTAGATTTCAGCCTCCTATAAAGATACAACAGCGATACAACTATTCTTTATGAACAGAAACACTAATAGACTAGTTCTGAAATAAAATAGTAGCGGAAATAACTCATATATCAATAGGTTGTAACCCTCATTTGGCACAAAAATATGTGCATAAACACTTGAAGAAATTACACAGAAAATAGGACAGATTTGAGGAGAAAGAATGTTGTATTCAGCTCAAGGAAATTCAGAACTATTACATCAGCAAATTGCATCAACATTAAAACACAGGCATTCACTTCTTTTAGCAAAATTATGCACTATACAAACAGTCCCAGATTGTAGCTAACAAAGACAACCATGGTTGTACAGCCTGTACGGCCCAGGACAGCCAATAAATCTTCAGAAACAGTCATAAATTTGCATAGAAAAATGTGCCAAAAAGAACTGTATGGAACAACATTAAAAACTCAGCAAATATGCATAGAAATCCATGTCAATCTGATGTAAACTTACAGCCTCGATTTATGTGCTCTCCCTTTACTGTATGGCCAGCTTACATAATTGTACGGCCTCCTTTATTGCTATTGTACGAACTACAATAAATGTTGTCATGCTTCTAGGGATGTGTTCCAATCCAGCTCCTTGGGATGTGTGCCAAACCCTCCTTGCTGTAGCTCTTCCTCAAGAATACACTCCTCCTTGGGATGCATGCCCCTTCACCTTCCCTCTAGCTCTCCTCAAAAGTGCACCCTCCTTCTCCTAATGAGCTGCCTTTAAACAATTTCGAATTGTAACTGCTCTAACCCTTGAGCTCCCTTAAGTGACTCTTCACTTACCCTTGAGATCAACGGACACGACTTAATCATTCGTTGAGATCACTTTAATTAATAAAGTGACCCATAACATCATAAAGTCACTTTTACATTTTGAAATTAAAAGACTCAACTTTATAAAATCACTTTATAAAGTCACTTTATAAAAAACACATTATAAAGTTACTAGGAAAATATTTGCTTAGTCACTTCCGCATGTTGAGCGCTGCCAATGCAAAAGTACCTCCAAGCTACCAAATCTCAACACTCCCTCTTAGAGAGAGAGGTACTTCTGGTATCACCACCAGAATCTGTCTCCATCTCATCAACTGCCATAGCTGCTCCCTCTGTACTAGAAGTCTCTGCTCCCTCTGAACATGATGCCACTACTCCTACCGCACTGGAAGCCTTTGTTGCTACCTCTGTTGTACCACGAACTGAAAACATGCTCCTAGGAGACTGCACACTCTTCTGAGCATCCAATTGTGTTGACTCATGCCTGTTGAGTCCCTTGAGAGTCCCAGAAGAAGACTGAATGCCATGTATCAACTCTCTCTCCCGTGCTACCTGCCAACTCTCCGACACAGAATATAAGTCCAGAAATCCACTGGACTCCAATATAGGTCTACCCAACAACCTGTACAACCTCTCATACCTGAAACCAAGCATTGTTTTTGTGTCAGCAGTTGCTCCCACAGGATACAAAAACACATGTCCATTGTTGAAAATAACTCCAAAACCACTCTCATCCAAAGCTAACACTGAGAGCAAATTAATTGTCAACTCTAGAACATATAACACCTCACCAACCTCTAGAAGACCTCCTGACTCTAGTTGGAATCTCATCCTTCCAACCCCCTTTACTCCATGTTGTGGGCCGACTCCACAATTCACACTACAGTCTGAGTCTATCTCTATAAGATCGAGGAAAACTAACCTCAACCTGGTCAAGCAAATACAACAACAAATCACTTATTGTCCCAAGCGCCAAAATGTTTCCCACTGAACTTTGGAGCACAAGCTCTGATACCATGTTGAAAATACATCTCATTTCAGCATACACATAGTCTACATTAGATTTCAGCCTCTTATAAAGATAAAACAACCATACAACTGTTCTTTATGAACAGAAACACTAATAGACTAGTTCTGAAATAAAATAGCAGTGGAAATAACTCATATATCAGCAGACTGTAACCCTCATTTGGCACAAAAAACTGTGCATAAACACTTGAAGAAATTACACAGAAAATAGGACAACTTTGAGGAGAAAGAATGTTTTATTCAGCTCAAGTAAATTCAGATATTACATCAGCAAACTACATCAGCATTAAAACACAGACATTCACTTCTTTAAGCAAAATTCTGCACTATACAAACAATCCCAGACTGTAGCTAACAAAGAAAACCATGGTTGTACGGCCTGTACGACCCAGGACAGCCAATAAATATTCAGAAACAGTCATAAATCTGCATAGAAAAATGTGCCAAAAAGAATTGTACGGAACAACATTAAAAACTCAGCAAATATGCATAGAAATCCCTGCCAATCTGTTGTAAACTTACAGCCTCGATTTATGTTCTCCCCCTTTACTGTATGGCCAGCTTACACAGTTGTATGGCCTCCTTTATTGTTGTTGTATAGACTGCAATAAATGTTGCTATGCTTCTAGGGATGCATGCCAATCCCACTCCTTGGGATGCATGCCAAACCCTCCTTGTTGTAGCTCTTCCTCAAGCATACACTCCTCCTTGGGATGTGTGCCCCTTCACCTTCCCTCTAGCTCTCCTCAAAAGTGCACCCTCCTTCTCCTAATGAGCTACCTTTAAACAATTTTGAATTGTAACTCCTCTAACCCTTGAGCTCCCTTAAGTGACTCTTCACTTACCCTTGAGATCAACGGTCACGACTTAATCATTCGTTGAGATCACTTTAATTAATAAAGTGACACATAACATCATAAAGTCACTTTTACATTTCAAAATTAAAAGACTCAACTTTATAAAATCACTTTATAAAGTCAATTTATAAAAAACACATTATAAAGTTACTAGGAAAATATTTGCTTGGTCACTTATGCATGTTGGGCGCTGCCAATGCAAAAGTACCTCCAAGCTACCAAATCTCAACAAATAATAAATCACAAATTGATACAACTTACTTCATAGAAGCAAAGAGGATAAGAAAAAAAATGGATCACAAAGATAGGTTGGTTCATGTCAAATTAAGTTGTAATGACCATAAATATAGCATCCTTAGTAAATATCTAAGCTTAAAAGGGTCAGGAATATTTATAAATGAAGACGTCATTCCCAAAGACCAAGCTGAATTAAGGAAGGAAGTTCAAAACGCAAAAGAAGTCAGGAAAGAAGGAAAATGGGAAATAATTAGCAATCGAAAAGCTATTGTTAGGGATAGAGACCAGAAGGATAATAATAAATAGGAATTTGGGTCACTCGGGATCCTTTTTTGGAATTGTCGTGGATTTCCATGGTGCAAAGGTCCTATGATAAGTTGGATCGAGTGATATTTATATTGTTTGTCTAGTTAAAACTTGGGAGCATGAAGACTCTAAGGTCCCTAACATAGAAGGATTTATCTTGTGGTCGGCATGGAACAAAAAGTCTCACCGTAGAGGGATAGGAGGAATAGTTTGTTATATTAGAAAGAGCATTTCTCCTCACATTTGGCTTCATAATATCGACCCTCTTAATCGGTACATTTGGATAGAAAATTTAGACACCAATGCTAAGAATATGTATATAGAAATTTGCTATTTTGCACCTATTAATTCTACTTTTTATAAGAAAAAAAATCTAGATAGCAATTGTCCCTATAATAATTTAGAACTGATAGCTAGGAGACTTTAATGCTAGGACTGCAACGAAACAAGCTACTCTTTTAAGCACCGATTCCAACCATAATCCTTTATGGCTAGATGAGGACCTTGTTTTATCTAATAGCTACAAAAGAAGCTCTGAAGACCTAAGTGAGAATTTGTTTGGTACTGAGTTGGTCAAGCTTTGTAGCTCTCAAGACGTAATAATTTGCAATGGAGTAACGAAGTGGCCAAAATCCAACTAGATGACTTGTATTCATGGGCTAGGTAGTAGTGTCGTAGATTATGTGATATTTGATATCCCCATTTCCAACCAAATAACAACTTTTAACCTTTTAAATGACCATGAACCCGACTATGATCATGAACCTTTAACCCTAACTCTAAACTTTTTCATGAACATGAGTGTCATTGAAGAAAATCCTGATAAGCAAAGACAAGTATGCTTTCACAAAAGTAAAGTTGACCTTTTCTTAGAGGATTTAAATAGTAAATTACATCTTCTAACTTATAAGGACAACATTGAAGAACTCTATCATAATTTTACAACTACCCTTTCCACTTCTATTAACAAGTTCACTTTCGAGGTGTCCTATAAAATGAATAATAGAACAACCAACCCTTGGTATGATAAAAAAATGTAAAATTTCCAGGAAATCCATTAGGGATGCTTCTAATGAGTCCTTAAAAATCGATAAGATCAATACGTACAAATCCCTAATTAAAAGGAAAAAAATGCACTATATCAATAAAAGGTAAGAGCGTCTTTCACAACTATCTAAGTTGGATCCTAATAAGTTCTGGAGCCAAATTCTAAACCGCAATACTAAATAAAATAACATGATTCCCTTAAGAGACTGGAATTCCTACCTTAAAAGTATTTATGAGTTCCCTAATTCCATGGACACCATTCATATTGTCCCTATAGAGGATGCATTAGATGACATAAATTTCGGGGTTAAGCGACTTGCAAATGGGAAAGCTAAGGACATTGAAAGATACCAAGATGAAATTTTTTAAATCGGAGGGCCTATCATTATCCCTTACATACATAAGCTCTCCAATTTAGAATTCAAGCAAGGATTCCCTAAACCCTGGACGCAAAGCCTCATTGTTCCTATTTTTTAAAATGGGGATGGAAGCATTCCCTCTAATTATAGGACCATTATGATTAGCCAGATTTTAGCCAAGCTTTATGGAATTATTTTGGAAAAGAAGATTAGCCTTTGGCTAGAAAGTCATGGTAAAAGAGATAAAGGTCAGGTCAGGTTTAGGAGATATCATTCAACTGTGTACCATCTTGTTCCCTTTGGGATCATTGCAAAGGAATTCCACAATACTAAAACCAATCTTTTATGTTGTTTTGTTGACTTTACAAAATATTTTGACATGGTTCTTAGGAAAAACCTTTGGAATAGGTTGGAAGAGATAAAATTTCATCCTGAATTGAGGGCTACTGCAATAAGGATGTATGAGAACGGTATTTCTAAGTTTAAAAACACTGAGGGTTGTTCAAAAGAGATTAACTACAATATTGGAGTCAAACAAGGTTGTCCCTTGTCCCCTACCCTTTTTGGCATATACATTGACAAGTTAGAAGATTGTTTGGAAAAAACAGGTTGTGTTGTCCCTACTCTCACTGGTATAGTCATCAATACTCTTCTTTATGATGATGATATCGTTCTTATGGAAAGGAGTCCCCATGATCTTGAAAACCAACTAAGAATCCTAAAGGATTTTTTCTCCAACATGGATATGATTGTTAATATTGATAAGACTAAGGTAATGATTATTAAATCCAATAAAATCACTTATGATACCTTTGTATATGAAAACAACAACTTGGAGGAAGTGAATTCATACAAATATCTTGGAATTTATATTCACCACAAGCTCAACTGGAATTATAGCATTGAGAAAAGGATTATTGGGGGATCAAAAGCTTATTATGGTCTTAAAAACAATTGTAATTCAACCAATATTTGGATTTGGGGTAAGAAGAAACTCCTTTTTGAGACTCTCGTTACACCTGTTATTCTATTAATGAGCGAAAATGTACAAAGACTATAAAGATACAAAGTGAAAGACTCGCTAGAATGGTGGTAGCTTATCTCTGAGAAGAGATGTGTCTATTACTCACATTCGCAAGAAGATGATTTTAAAATGAGGCTCCAAAGGTATTTTTATCATAAATAAAATCCAAAACCCTAACCTTGGAAGGTGAAAAGCCAACAGTTTTGTGGACCTCGTTTTGGGTAGTTTGGTGTATAAACTTCCCAGAGGCGTAACTTTAGCATACGATCTTCGTTTGGGGCACATGAGAGCTCATTGAAAAGGTATCATCGAGGAGATTCATTTTGGGGGATCAATAAGAGCCTTCAAATTTCATTGATAAGCTCATCCTGGAAAACCTTCATTTAGTCCCTCAAAATGGCCCCGGAAGTTAAAAACTTCTAAAAATAGTAAATTGTCAAAATTATCAGAAAAATGTTTTGATCCAAGTGGAAGAGGTGGGTTGCCACTGATATCCACATGGATCAATACTACCTCCTTAGGAAGCAATGGCCTCCATTGCGTTGAGTTCCCGGGGGAGAGGGGAAAGCGATCGAATCTTGGTGCGTCGCTTGCCTTGATGGAGATGTTGCGATGTGGAAGGTTATCATGAACCTGTTGTTGGCGAGGTTGAATCTGTTCAACTAGTTAGGCTACATGAGATGTTTGGGTGCATAAGGAATATTTTCTCTTTGTTGCATTTATTTTCAACCTTTTTTTTTTGGATAGAAGGTGCTTGGGCCAAGGCTATAGTGGTTGCAGTATCCTTCTATTCACCTTTTGAACAACTTGTGAAGAAGTTGAATTTTGTAGTATGAGATACTACCTTGCGGCATTGATTAGGTGGGAAGTAGTTGGAACTACCTCTGGTATCCTATAGAGATGACCCCCCAGAGTAACAATGACACTACGGGGTCGAGACTCATAGATAGCAGGGTGCTTCCACATATATGGTTGGCCCAAGACAACATCACAAACATCCAGCGGGGCAACATCACATAATACCTCATCCTTGAAGGGTTGGATTTTGTATGACAATTGACACTGCTAGCTGACATGAAGATATCATCCCTAGAGAAGTCACTCGATGTTGTATGGTTGCGGGTGTGGTGTTGTCGACAATCCCAATTGTTTGATTACCTCTACTGAGATGAGGTTCTTTTAGCTTCCGCTATGAACAATAAAATGTAGCGGGGTCCCCTTCACCCACATCTGTGAGCTCCCCCTCTTCAGGATATGTGGGTTCTTTTGGTTGAATTGTTGCAGTCGCGACAATAGCAGTGGGATCTGTGTCTATGATTTGTCTTCTATCAATATTTTCTGAATCAGATTCTGAATCAGGTTTCGGCTCCTTGTCTTTGATCTCGGCCACCAATGACTATTTTAAGCGACATTCATCGGTGTTGTGCCAGGGGATTTTGTGGAAATCACACCATTTTATGGTGTCCTTCTTCGTCTTTTCGTGACCCTTCTTTTTCTGTGGCTTGGAATGGTTTTAGGGAGACTGTTTGTTAGGGATGTCTTTATCATACTTTGGTTGTTGCATATTTTCAGACCGGAACTCTCGCTTGTTCTGGTGCTTAAATTTCTGTTTGATTTTAACAACATATCGATAAGCAACACCGAGTGATGAGATGTCCAGAAAATCCATTTCAGTTTGGATGTATATGTGTAGAGCCCCATGGTATTTTAGAACCAAATGTCGTTCGGAGTCTTTGATACCTAGCTTGGTGCGCAAGGTATGGAAGGCATTGTTGAACTCCGAAACTTCTTGGCCCCTCTATTGCTGCAATCTGGTCCATCTCATGTACTGGTCCTCATAGTTTCCAACAGGATAATATTGTTCCTTTACCGCATCCACAAAAAAATCCCAAGTGGGCTTGACCCCATATATTCCAAACTCATCGGTGGAACTTTTCTCCTAGTAAATTTCCCACCGATGTTTAACATGGGGGAGATCCTTAAGGAGTGTGAAGGTGATCTTTTCCCTGTCGGAGAAATTATGAACAGAGAAATAACCTTTTAATAGATTTAACCATTTTTCTAAGGCATTTGCATCTATCTGTCCTTCAAATATGGGAATATCAAAATTAACTTGTACCTTGAAAGGCAAGGTGCCTCCAAAGTGGTTGCTTGGTAAAGAAGCGCATGTTTTTATCGGCGAACATTGAAGGATGTGGGAAAAATTCTCCATCATTTCGTCCCTCTATCGTGTGGGAGCTTGCTCAAGCAACAGATTAATGGAATTGTATGCTCTGTCGTTTTTCTTTTCTTCGGCCATGGAGGGTTTCTTGGGTGTGTGAGAGCGATTGTCTTCAAGAGATACAAGCTCGAGACCCAAATTTCTATACTCAGACCTCGTCAGGTACATGCACTGAAAAACGATCAAGAGCAGCCTGCTCTGATACCACCGATCCTGATTATTTTTGGCACAAAATAAGAGCATAGATATAATAAACAAATTTACAGAGATATCTCGGATATCCAATAATATAACATAAATGTATCAGAGATGCAACCATAAACACAAAGTTACAATAATACACAATTTTCTATTAATGAGTGAAAATGTACAAAGACTATAAAGATACAGAGTGAAAGACTCGATAGAATGGTGGCATCTTATCTCTGAGAAGAGATGTGTCCGCTACTCGCATTCGCAAGAAGATGATTTTACAATAAGGCTCCAAAGGCCTTTTTATCATAAATGAAATCCAAAACCCTAACCCCGGAAGATGAAAATCCAATAGTTTTGTGGACCCCATTTTGGGTAGTTTGGTGTATCAACTTCCTGGGGGCGTAACTTTGGCATACGATCTATATTTGGGGTGCACAAGAGCTCATTGGAAAGGTGTCGTCGAAGAGATTCATTTTGGAGGATCAATCAGAGCCTTCGTCTATCATGAAGAAGCTCCATCCCGGAAAACCTTCATTTAGTCCCTCAAAAACTACTAAAAATAGTAAATTGCCAAAATTGTCAGAAAAATGTTTTGAGCCAAGTGGAAGAGGTGGGTGGCCACCGATATCCACCTAGGTTAGTTAATAATCATTATCACCATCCTCATGGTGAAATTAAAAATATAAATATTTATTGAAGATCACTTCATTTTTCAACTATAATAATTTTTACTTTTAATTATTAATTAATAATCTAAGAATAACTTTGTTTATGTTAGAATTAATTATGTATGAACCACTTTGTTTATATTTGAAAATGTCATTCACTTCATTTTTTTAGTTATAATATTTTTTACATTTAATTATTAATTAATAATGTATGAATAACTTTGTTTATTTTAAAATTAAGTATATATAAATAACTTTTTTATATTAAAAATAAGATAAATAATATTTTAAGATATTTGTATATATTAATTTATTGTTAATAATAAGTATATTAATAATATTAATGTGTTAATACATATACACCAATTAAATTTTATTGAAGTTAATCATTATCATTATCATTATAAAAACATTATTAATATATTAAATATATGTATATTAATTTATACTAACATATTAATATCATTTATGTGATTATTATTAATTATTTATTTAGTGAAAATAAAAATATAAATACTGTAAAGTTTATTAGTTATATTTAAATTTTCAAAAATGTCTCACACAAGTATACAGTATGAAATGAAAGTCTAAATCACTTCATTTTTCAGCTATCCCCACCACTGATTCCTTATTTAACTATANATATATATATATATATATATATATATATATATATATATATATATATATATATATATATATATATATATATATATATATATATATATATATATACATTATTAATATATCAATGTGTTATATATGAACATATTAATATTATAAATATGATTATGAACATATTAATATTATGAATATGATTATTGCTACATTTAAAAATATAAACACATAAATTTAAAAATATAAACAGCTATGATTTATTAATTAGATTTGAAAACTTTGTGAAGATCTTTATGATTTATTAATTAGATTTAAAAACTTTATAAAAATCTTTCATCAATCTACAAGAACTTCCCACACTGATACAAAATGAAATGAAAGTCTCAATCACTTCATGTCCCATCCCACACTGATGCAGAATGAAATGAAAGTCTCAATCACTTCATGTCCCATCCCACACTGATGCAATGAAAGTCTCAATCACTTCATGTCCCATCCCACACTGATGCAGAATGAAATAAAAGCCTCAATCACTTCATGTCCCATCCCACACTGATGCAGAATGAAATGAAAGCCTCAATCACTTCATGTCCCACACTCTGATGCAGTATGAAATGAGAATCTCAATCACTTCATTTTTCAGACATTATTAACATATGAATATTATGAATATGATTATTGCTAATTACATATAAAAATATAAATATAGACACTTAAAATTAAAAATATATTTCTTATATTTGAATTAAATCCAATTTATTTCAATGAAATTAATTTTTCTTGTAATTTATTACTTAGATTTGAAAATTTTGTAAAAATCTTCCATCAACCTGCAAATATAAACACCTAATCCAATTTATTTCAATGAAATTAATTTTTCTTTTAATTTATTAATTATTAGATTTGAAAATTTTGTAAAAATCTTCCATCAACCTGCAAATATAAACACCTAATATTAAAAATATAAACACCTATGATTTTTATTAATTAGATTTGAAAACTTTGTGAAAATCTTCCATCAATCTGCAAATATAGACACCTGCACACCTATGATTTATTAATGAGATTTGAAAACTTTGGGAAAATCTTCCATCAATATGCAAGGACGTCCAACACTGATACAGTATGAAATGAAAGTCTCAATCACTTCATTTTTCAGCTATCCCCAACCAGTGGGTTCCTTGTCTATTGGGTGAATAAGTCTCAAACACTTCATTTTTCAGCTACCCTCAACCAGTAGTTCCTTCTCTATTGGGTGGTTCCCAACTTGCCCTGAAGCCAATTCGATTCTCTATCGATGGTTCCCATAGATTGAGGACATTAAATAGAACCTTAAATAAAACCTACTGTTAGATCGTTGCAAATCCTTAGGACGTCCTGCGCGTAATGTTCGATCGTTGTCAATCACGAGTCTCTGTGTGCTGTGCAAGGATGTGCCACACGTAATGTTCGATCGTTGTCAATCAAGTCGCAATCTCTCTGGGTGCTGGGAAGCCTTTTGATTTACGTTCATGTTAGACTTTCAGGCAGGCAGGGAAGCCTTTTGATTTTGCCTTTCCTCTGGCATTTTCTGATCATATGTTCAACAATCCGCCGGATAGCAGCAGTAGAATGATTGTCAGAGGATGATTTAACCATCGACCGTGGACGACATCAATGGCTGCTCGGCACGCAGTCGGAGAGAATTTAATGTACGCAGACCCGCAAGAAGACAACAATATGGAATCCCGGAAGAGATGCCATTGTCTTCCAATCATTATATAGAACCAGTACTTGCTGGTTTCTGACTGTACTGTCAACCATGGTGCCAAAGTCACAAGCACCAGCACGGCGCCTGCATACACAGGCGCTTACGCTCGCTACGGCGCCCGAATAGGGTTTCTACGTGGAATCAGCCTGATCATCGTGCGATAGGAAAGTACCGATTAGGGTTGAAAATTGAACTCGTTTTAATCCTCCTCTCAATGAGTTCAAACCCGTTTTAAAACGGTGATTAAAAAAACTTCAAACCCATTAAAATGGTAATTCACAAATCATTGAAATCTGAAAGACAACAAATATTATGAAATGTCAGAAAGGTTGTTTGGTTGTTCAATCAGTATTGGTCCATCATGCAAGACTTTCTTTTTTTATATCTAAAGAATAAAATCATCTCTATTCTAAAAGACAACAAATATTATGAAATGTAGGTTGTTTGGTTGGTCAATGAGTATTGGTTCATCAGACAATACTTGCTTTTTATATCTAAAGACTAAAATCATCTCTATTCTAGTTGGTTCATATATTTTCCTTGGATACAGTGTACCCTTTCATTGCATTAAATCCATCCCTTATCTCACACCTAGATAAATATCCTACCATTGCATTAAATCCATCCCTTATCTCACACCTAGATAAATACTTCATTTAATGTGTATCCATTATTTTATGTGTCATTTAATGAAAGCTTCCTAAAAAATCTTAAACACCTTATCTTTGTGAATCCCTACTTGAATTCATGTCTTATCAACATTGTGAGTTCTTGTCAATATGGGAATTGGCATCACATTTACTTTACATACTTCATGTTCTTGAATCCCACATTTGCCATAATACCATTTGCTCTATTACTTTTATCTCTGACACTTGCCATAATGTCATTTCCTTTGTTAACTTTGCCTCCACTCTTGGTTGTAAAAAATCAAAACAATTAATCATAGGTTATGGATATAAATCATAATAACATTTGGGAGTTTATTAGTAAGATTAATTATAAATGAGTTGTTGACTACCACTTTTGAAGACATTGAGCAAACCTAAACCTAGGGAAATTAGGTCGTCTCTCTTTTTGCATGTTCTCATATTCCATCTCACTAATTTAGTATCAAACATGTTGGTTGATTCATAACTATTTTATTGCATTCATAATGCTATGTGTTACTTGTTAAAATTCATGACATGGTTATAGCTTTGGTCACTAATATGATTATTATTTCAGCACATTGGCGAGCCTCTCAACCACTTGGTATGTAATTCATGGAATCCCCACTAATACAATAGATATGGGGATAAACCACATAACTAAGAATTGAATGAAAAAATCTCAACAATCCACCAATCTTGTACGAGTTTGGTCAAGTTCATCATAAAGATAATGCACAATTTTTCTTTGTTTCACATAAAACTACTTAATGATTATTTTTGGGATTAAAAAATATATTAAGCTTGGTGAAATTTTCTAACTCGTATGTTCTTGATTAATTTTAGATATGAAATTGCGCAAAATGAATCTTGTCAACGTCACAACCTAAAATTGAGATTATGAACAATGAGAATTGTGATTCAATTCATTCAATTTATAGCATCATCAAATCCCCACTCGTTTATCCTCTAAAATGATAATTCCCCTTTTCTCAATTCCATGCATCTTTATCTATCACACTCTTTCACTTTCGTTTTTTGGATTCTAGCAACATTGACATTTATGTGACAATACTTTGCAAATATTTTGAGAATGCCCCATAACTCTCTTTCCCCTACCTCATTCAAATCCCAAGATCAAGGAGACATATCCTTTGTAGTGTTAGTGCTTGGAACAACACTTTTGAAGTTGGGTGGAATTCTTAAGAAAGATGGGGAGAAGGAAACATATTTTTTATTACAATCAATCTTATGCATTAGGGATTATTCTCTAGCATTCCACTCTTTTATGTATTTTCATATGGTTTTAGAGATAAAGTGAATAATCAATATCCTCAATAAAAATAGCATACTTAGTGGTCTTGATGAGTAATTTCTTTTAGTTTCATGTTTCTACGGATCTTCGGAAGCTCCAAATCATCGACGTCTTAAATTAAATAATAAGTAATGGATGCAATCGCGCTAGATTGTCAAGTTCCTAGAGGCCTATAACGCAAGTGGGGTCTCTTCATTGCTTTTATAGTATTTTGATAAAATTATCACACTTCAACAAAGGCATCAAGATCTACTACAATTTCTTTCTTTTTTTCTAATGAGATCTAGAATGAACATGACTCCCATGGTTAAGAAAGATTGGGGTATGCTCAAAATATGAATATAAGATGTAGTGTTCATGCATCATATGAATACATATATTATATCCTCTCTTATATGGATTTTCACGAAATGTTTGATTTTTTTTATTGTGTCTAAAGTTTGATACTGTCATGTTTAACACTTTAAAATTTCTCCAAAGAAAACATAGCTCAATGGTTATGAATTTTTATTATTATTAATGTATATATAGCCCATAAAAAGGTTATATTTGAAATTCCAAGTATGCTTATTATTCCTTTCTACTAAAATTTCAACACACACACACACACAGATAAAATCTATTTTTAAGGTCATGTCCAAGCCAAAAACCAAATTTGTGTATGAGACACCCTTGTTTGTGGGACAATGGACCCGCTTCGCACAATGATTTGACTGCTAAAGTATACGGAGGTATACATACCCTACGCCCCTCTAGATTTGAAACTGTGACCTCCAAGATGGAAACACATGTTCTTAACCATTTTAACATTTTAAATAATTGAAAGGACAATATTTTGTTTAGAATATTTGTTTTGAAGTGTGTACCTAGTTTATTATTGTCAATTGAAGTATAACTACTTTTTCAACTTTTCATCAAGGGTTAAAAATGAATATCTAACATTCAACTTGAAATTAAGAGTAGCCCTTCAAATTTGACCATTGGTGGCGACCCATGATAATGAGATTTTTCTTTGTCATATAATTTTGGACTTATATCATGGCACGATAAATTTAAACAATTTATGTTGAAGTTTTGCAACTTTGAGTAGTCATTCTCCACAAGAAAGTAAAAGAAGACCCATCTACATCATTACATAATCCCCAGAAAGAAATTGAAGACCCAAGAAGAGAAGTCAGGCCCACCAGTAAAAGACAGAAAATAACAAAGTAATTTGAAGACCCAAAATAAGAAGTCTGCCCCAGACAGGTGCCCAAATTAGTATAAATGCATGACTGGATCATTTCATTTGGACAGTCACACAACTCCTTCTGCAATGCACACAAGGCAAACGCAGTTGGATTTTATTCTTTTATTTATGGGTTTCTAGTATCTTGATGAGTGCGCCACACATGGGAAGGAAATTCTTGGTTTCTCCTCATCATCTTATTGAGGCACTAGGTCTTGGTGATGCTAGCCTTGGGGAGGATATTCTCTGTATGGTATTTAGGTTATTGATGGTGATGTATTATTAATATCTTGGACTGAATTCTTCTATAGAAAGGTTGTTGGGTTTTCTCCCAAAGTTGGGTTTCCTAGGATAAACTCTTATGTTCTTGTGTTGTGTTCTTTTGTTTACTCTTCGAATCAAAGATGACCATATAGATCCCTCTAGTCTAGTTGTTCACTCTTCGAATCATTAGGAAGAGTCAGTAGTGTCATTCAAGTTAGTGGATCTACCTAGAGATGTTGTAGTGACCAGGAAGAGGTTAGCATGGTTTCGTGATACCTTGTAGGATGCAGTATGGAATGCAACTCCTTGTGATACTTTCAGGGAGATAAAACTGCCTCAAATATTCTTGAGTTACTTGGAGTCACATCATTGATTCCAAACCTTCCAGTTATGAGGAGGATCATGTGGCTCCACCAGTGGTGACGCAGGTGGCCCCACCAAGTACTAGCTCATAGGGAGCCAAAATTTAGAAGGATTCAGCCCTTAGGATCCAGTAGGGAGGAGAAACCTCCCAAGGTAGTTCATTGGAGATCATACTTCAGAGGAGATTAGCAGGCGCAGAGGGAGTAGATGGCTCCAGATATCATACTGACTCAGAGAGAGTCATGTTTTAGAGGGAGCATGGTACTCCAGGATCGATGGATACTTGATGACCCTGGGGTGATGCATATCCAAACCTTTGCTACAAGGTTGTTGATGATGATTCTTTGATCTATGTCGATGATATGTTCCTCATGAGAGCATAATATCTCTTTGTCCGGTGTAAGAGGGAGTTGACCTCATAGTTAGAGAAGAAGGAACTTGGCCAGATGTACTATGGTATTGGAGGTGTGATAGAGATCATATGAGATCTTCCTTAGTCATGGGATATTGATGAGGTTCGATATGATGGACTGCAATTCCATGGAGACAAATCTGAAGAAGTTGAGTGATTATGCTTCAAATTATGATTTGGTGTATCCCACGATGTATAGGTAGTATATTGGATCCTTGTTGTACCTAGTTAATTCCAGGACATATATTTTCTTTGCAGTGAGAACATGATCCAGTATTTAGTTGAAGCCAAGGAAGTTCTAGTGGGTGGAAGTGAAGCATGGTACAGTTGGATATGGTTTGTCTTAGGTGATGAAGTGAGGATACAGAGATATCCAAATTCCAATTGAGCATGGAGTGCAGTAGACAAATTAATTACCTCAGGGTGTTGCTTCAGCTTGGAATCAGTCACGATTTATGGGATAATCTAGAAGCAGGATTCTATAGCACTAAATACAACAAAGACGGAGTATGTCATGACCAGTGTCACAAATCATGAAGTGGTGCAACTTTAGAATCTTCTTCTAGGACTTCATCTGAGACATGGTACAAAAGGGAGAAGTTAATCTCTAGTACTCATCCACAGATGAGCATATTGCAAGATATCCTTCCAGAGTGGTCATTTTGACTTTGTTGAGGAGGATGATACATATGATTACCCATGTTGATTTAGCTAGTGATGAGTGTTGATGTTTCAAAATTGGGAAGACATTCTCTGAGATTGGTCATGCATGGGGCTATGTTAGTGTTGATATGACCAAAAGAGAATGCTTCATTCACTTATGGGGCTCTGCTAGTAGTGAATGACCCATACCATTGGGAAGACATTATCCCAGATTGGTCATCTGTGGGGCTATGCTAGTGCTGATATGACAAAGGGTAAATGATTCATTCATCCACGGGGCCTTTCTAGTGGTGAATGGACCAGTTATAGTCTTTCTCATATCGAGGATTAGATGGAATTTTGATGCTATCACATGCCTATTTTGGGATGGAATGCATGTGTGAAGATGGCACATGAAGAAAATTTTCTATGACAAAATAAATCCAAGTATGGAGAATTTATCCCTCGTTGAGAGGGAGTATTGAATTTTTGTAACTTTGGGAATTCATTCTCCACAAGAAAGTACAATAAGGCCCATCTACACGATTACAGAAGCCTCGGGAAGAAATTGAAGACTCGGGAAGAGAAGTTGGCCCCACTAGTAAAAGACGGAAAATAATAAAGTAATTTGAAGACCCAGAATAAGAAGTCGGCCCCAGACAGGTCCTCATATTAGTATAAATATAGGACCAGATCATTTCATTTGGACAGTCATACAGCTCCTTCTGTAGTCCGCACAAGCTAGTTGCAGCTGTAGTTTTGGTAATTTCGTTATTTTTAGGTTATCCAAAAATTAGTGAATATTGGATGGATAGTTGGTACATGGTATTTGATAAACCTCCCTCCAATAACAGGGAGGTGCCTTTATATTTTTTGTGAAAATTATGGGTTGAATTTATTGTGGGTCATCATGTCAACTACTTTGACATTGGTGAATGCCAGGGGATGGTTCGAGGGTCTGCACAGGACCAAGAGCATGTTAGGTGTAATCCCATGTTAGGTTCTCGTCCCCCCTAGGAGAAGGCATGTCCCCCCTACCAAACATCCTCCTATTGCAGAGAACTTGTAGAAGGTGCAAGTCATTATATCATCATTGACGTGGAGCCTAGTGAAACATGGTAGCTTTGTTTCACTATCTCGACAAGAGGTTCCTCCCAGTGACATTGATATAGCGGTCATAGCTTCACCCCGTACATAAGAGTGAGTGAGGAGAGGGAACATTGAAATAGAATTATCCCATTTGAACTTCACAGATGCTCAAGTTGCTAGCAGACCTACTATGGACCTATGGAGGCCAGTTGATAACAAAGCTTCATGGAAGAGGTTAATATCTTAACCATCTATGTGTTCTTCATTGTTATACATTTATATGGTATCATGTGTATTTATATCGATATTTTATTATATGTTGTTTTGCAGTTGTTATGTCTATGTAGAAAACCCTCTACGCCCATGGATGCATTAGTGCATGTCTCCACCATTGATGCAATAGTAGAGGCATCCTACTCATTTGGTGTACCCCATACATAGGAATGTGTCACATTTGATAAATTCACCATGGTCATTTATTTATGTTATGACATCCTCAAATTTGTAATGTTTTTGTGTTTCTATAGGTTGTGGGACTAAACRATGTCGAGGAATGTCCATCTGGGATGGACAAGTCACATGCATCATAGGTATCATGTGTAGAGTTAAATATCATTTAAATCTCAAATTTGTTGTATTTATGTTGTTGAATTTTACTATTTAGTACTAATASTTCAATACTATCAATATGTATGTAGGTTGCTAACATATTCGCTAGTTATAGTACTAGTCCACTCCCTGGGCACCTAGCCTCTGCTCATGAGTTACCTTACTCTAGACCAAGGAATTTTCCATCATTTGTACAGCCTGTGGGGGTCCATTTTCGCCCACCCCCAACATATTTCTTATTCAGTGCATCCATAGTGGATGCACCCACATGCCACTCACCTGCACCACCTCTTCCATCACATCCACCCATAGTGGATGCACCTATATGCCACCCACCGCCACCACCATTTCCATTGACCCCATCCATTAAGGCCACCATAGTATAGATTTCCTCGGAGCAGGTTGTACAACTGAGCGCTCCACCTTTTAGCAAATCTCCACCGAGGCCCGAGACATTCATGGTGACATAATGTGTTGATTATAATTGTTTATGTATCATGAATTTGATTTTATGTATAATTGTTTAATTTTGATGATTTGATCCATGTAACTGATGAAAGGTGGCATCATTGAGCGATTAGGGTCACAATGGAGGGTAATACCATCACGATTTCCAGTCCCATATGTAGTGAATTTTCTTATGTTAAATTATAAAGTATTATTTTGCAAGTGTTTTAATTCATTGTGGAAAAAAATTATAACAATGTTTTTTTCTATGTGCATTCTCTGGACCGAAAAAGAACACACATGACCAAATCCACTCAAGGTTCTTCTTCAAGCAAGAGAAGAAGCATAGATTTACATGATTCTCCTGAGAGTGGCGAGGTTGGAAGTGGTCAATGATTGACCAATTACTGCCATTTTGTATCTAGGCCACCATATGGTTGTTTTTTATGTTAAGGCACTTGCTTTCGTTTTGTATATTGGGCATGAGGTGCCATTTTGTAAAAAATGTACAATTTAGACAATGTTGAATATATATATATATATATATATATATATATATATATATATATATATATATATATATATATACGACGTTTTTTATTAATCTCATTGTTTCTTCATTTTATGTTAATGAATGTTTGAATTTCAAAGTGTTTGAATTTCAAAGTGTATGAATTTCATGTGTATGAATGTATGATTTTTTTTCTAAAGTGATTATAAATACTTGCGTTACACATTAATGAATCTCTTATGGTGGAAAATATTGCTAAGTGCTAAATCCATAAGCAATTAATGGTTCTCATTACCTAAATTTGACAAAAGGTTCAAGTCTCATCCTATTTAAGAATCCAGGAACCAGTAATAACAATCATGTAGGATAACATAATCACAATAGAAATAAGAGAGTTGAAACCTCTCATTACTCTATCCAAAATGAAGCATGGTTCATTATAATTTCAATCACAACATGTTACAAGGGTTTCTTAATACAAAATCAACACATAAAATATGAGTGCACAATAAAGCCTCACATCAAATGAAAATATACCTCAAATTCTCCATTAAGCTTGCCAAAATGTTCTACAATGTATCTCAAGAGGAGAGCTCCTAAATTCCCAAAGTATCCACCCTTTACAATGGAGAGAGAGAATCCTTGTTTATAGAGTGAGTCTCTTCTCTTATACAATAAAATATTATTATTTTCTAACTAACTCCACGACAAGTCAAATAAATATTATAATAATGAATTATTTATATCTCTCCTCAATTTATGGTTGAACATGTTACAACATGTGGACAATAGCCTCTCCAAATCAATTATCCCTCATTCAAAAATAGCAGTAGTATACACCAAATAATTCTCATGAAAGTTACACACCACCAAAAATAGGCATCAAGCCAAGTCAAATACCAAGTGTCCACATGGAATGTTCCCTCCAAGAATGTGCATGCATGAAACCACTATGCATGTGTGAATTCCAAGGTATCAAACTCCATGGATGAATGTGCAAGATGCCCAGTGGATGGGGTGTCCACAACAAAGTATGTGATAAATGCCTAGCCTTGCCTTGATTTCCTAGCCTTACCTTTTATTTTCTTTCCTTTCTTTCCTAGCCTTTCATTTCCTTTACCTTGCCTTGTGTTCCCTTACCTTATCTTGCCTTGCCTTGTGTTCCCTTACCTTGACTTTTCTTTCCTTGTCTTACCTTTCTATTCTTTCCATGCCATGCCATACCATGGATTTCCTTGCCTTGTCATTCCCTACCTTTCCATTCCATGCCTTGTCATTCCTTTCCTTTCCTAGTATTTGATTTCCTTTCTTTCCTAGCCTTACCTTGCCTTTTATTTCCTTGCTTTCCTAGCCTTTCCTTTCCTTGTGTTCTCTTACCTTGCCTTACCTTGTGTTCCCTTACCTTTCCTTGCCTTGCCTTGTCTTACCTTGCCTTTCCTTTCCATACCATGCCATACCATGCCTTTCCTTGACTTTTCATGGCATTCATCTCCTTTCCATGCCATGCCTTTCCTTTCCTTCACTTGTCATGCCATGCCATGGCACACCGTTCCATGCCATTGATTTCCTTGTCATGCCATGCCATGTCACTCCTTGCCTTGCTATGGCATGCCTTTCCATGTGTTTCCTTGCCATGCCATGCCTAGAATTACCTTTCATTTCCATGCCATGCCATGCCATGTAATTCCTTGTCATTCCTTTCCTTTACATGTCATGTTATGCCATGCCATGCCTTGCATTTCCTTTCCTTGACATGACATACCATGCCTTGCCTTTCCATGCCATGTCTTTCCTTTTCATGCCTTGCCTTGCCTTGAATTTCCATGCAATGTCTTTCCTTTCCAATCCATTCCATGTCTTGGTCACCTAAACACTATATCCATTTATATATCGCATAGCTCATATCCATGCATATACATTACAAATTTCATATGAGAATTCTTATGTACATTAATGTTCAATTAAGATTTTTTTTTTATTTACATGATGCCTTGCATCTATTATACATTCAAAACATAATTTTGAACTAGTATCCACATGCCAAAGTTCCACATTTCAATTTTCATGTTTAAACAAATCACAAAAATATCATCATCATAAAAATATAACAATAAAAATAATATCCTGCAATACATAAATAGATCCAGATGTGTACATATCAAATTTCTATATTATTCTAACTAAACCCGACAAATACTAAGCAATGAATCACTAAGATAAGTAATAATCAAAGTCCTAACCTTCTAAGGCCAAAATATAGGTTTTTACATTTACAAATCCCTAAAACACAACTATGATCTAAAATAGACTAATCCCTCCTTGCATGTGTGTGTGTGTGTATATATATATATATATATATATATATATAACTTCAAATCAAAATGTGGATTGCAATGAAACAAGAATCACAAAAAAGGAATGTTTC
The DNA here is from genome assembly GCA_009831015.1 of Picea engelmannii. NCBI lineage: Eukaryota > Viridiplantae > Streptophyta > Pinopsida > Pinales > Pinaceae > Picea > Picea engelmannii. The sequence goes on along the minus strand of ML788861.1, from coordinate 487,980 downwards.
TCATCAAACATTTTTTCTAGGGACATATGAATTAACTTTTTATCATAAATTTATTTTCCATCCAACGAAGTGCCTTTTCCTTTCCATGCCTTGACTTACCATGCCATTCCATGCCATGTGTTGTCATGCATTTCCTTTCCATTCAATGCATGTCCTTGCAATTCCATACCATACTATGCGATGGCATGCCTTTCCTTTCCATTCCATGTCGTCTCATGCCTTGCCTTACCATGCCATGACATGCCATGAATTTCCTTTCCTTTCCATGCCATGTCATTCCTTTCCTTCCCAACTCATGCCTTTCCTTTCCATGCCATTCCTGGCCTTGCCATGCCTTGCCTTTATATGTCATTCCTTACCTTGCCTTCACCTGCTATGCCATACCATGCCATGTCTTTCCTTTCCATGCCATGTGATGCAAGAGCATCATTAGTGAGCATTCAGAGCAAGACTACTCAGCGCCTAGGAATATTTTTTGAATCTCAACACTGGAAGTCACGACGAATATTTTGAAGCATGCCTAAACTCAACGCCAGGAAAATATTTTGAAACACGCTTGAACAATCACGAGCGAAGTGGGATTTTCCACTCCTGCTTTGGAATGTGACTAAACTAAGATAGTCCTTAGGTTAGGTTTTGGAGTAGACAAGTAGTCGGGGGGAGCCCTAAGGACCCTCTGAGATAAATAGAGGTTTCGTATGCCCAAATGAGGCTATTGCAACTTAATAGGAGATTCCTGAATTTTAGTTGTTGTTTCTATTATAGTTGTAGCCACTTTTACTTTTGAATGAAGATAATAGAGGAAAATTGACCCAATCCATGGTGTGGACATTGTTTTCAATTCCCTGTTATTGTGTTTTCATGAATGAATGAATTTCGTTATGAGTAGATGGAACTTTGAATGATAGTATAAGTTTCAATTATTTATCTTTTGTCAAATCGGTGCAAGGTGTGCACATAGAACACAGGGAGTGCATCGACGGGATCTATTTTGGTTTTGAAGCTCAAAAGAGATAGCACGAAACTTTCCACTTTGCAAGGAGTGCAAAGTGACTGCTGCAAGGTGTGCATAGTCGCCTGCAAGAACTAAAACCTTGCGTACGAATTGGTTGCAAGATGTGCATCGAGAAAGAAGAGAATGCCAAGAGGGCGAGAAGAATTTATTTTCAAGAAATCCTTCGGATCTGATTTATCGAAAGTCCTTGAAATGCAAGGAGTGTGCAGGAAGTCAAAACCTTCATGAAGGCCAAGCTCGGGAGGGATAGCACTTTTCAGAAGTGTAGTCAAGGTCCGAGAGATAGACTCTCAGGAGCTTCAAAGGTAAAGACCTTCAAAGACTTACAAAATCTTCTAAGTCAAAAGAAATCAAAATCTCAGGAGGAGGAGTGACAGTGGTCATTAGATCACAGTGTAAAGGATCAACAGTCGTCTGATCAGAAAAAAGTGCACGAGATTTAACGCTTCGCACGCACAGGAGAGAGAACTCATCAAGTTTTGAGACTTGAGATTTTCAAAGCCCAAAGAGACAGAAAGCTGAAGTGAAATCTCAGTCATTCGATCATCCAAAGTGAACCTCAGGCATTGGATCGATCAAGTGAATTTAAGCCATCAGATATCGTGAGCTCAAGAGGGAGTGAGTTTGAAACTTGAGATTCCCGAAGCATGAAGTGTTGGAGAGCCAAAACTAATATGGATTGTTAGATCCAGAAAGGTACGTGTCGGCAGGTTGTGAGATCAAGAGGAAGGAAAAGGTGAAGCGTTGAAACACCCAAAGCCCGAAGAGCCGAAGAGTCAAGAGTCATCAATCTGTAAGTGGACACTCGTCAGTAGATCACAAGCTCCGGGAAAATTGTAGTGGGGTTTCAGTTTGAGAACTGAGATCGCCAAATCTCGAAGACCCAAAGTGAATTTAGGTTGACATATCTAGAGGAGACGTGGTGTGAATCCGTGGACTCCATGTAAAGTCCCGAAGTTATTTGTATCTGCCATATATGAGAGAGATGTGGCATAAATCCATGTACTCCAGGTAAAGACCCGAAGTAATCATCGATCGTTAGATCAGTAGGACACATGTCAATGGATCACAACCTTCAAATAAAATCTAGTTGGAAAAGGGTGGAGTTTTAGATTTGAAATCTCCGAAGTCTAAAGACCAGAGGAGATCTCGACCGTTGATGGAGAAGAGGGTCACAGGACCATTGATCTGAGTCGAAATGTCAAACACTCGAAGTGGAAGCAGGACTATTGATTGAGCAGGACAGGTGTATGTAGATCGTTAACTCCAGAATATTGGAGTATGGAGGAAAGCAAGGTTTGATATTTGGGAAACCCGAAGTCCGAAGACCCACAAAGATCACATCCGTTGATTTAAGGAGATAGGTGTCAGCAAATATTCCACTCCGGAAGATTTCCCTGCAAAGGAAACCAAGGTTTCAAATTTGAGAATTTCAAAGTCCGAAATTCTGAATTTACCACTGTCGTCGATCTGGGATAAGGAGATCCAAACTGTTGATTCCAAGGATTAGATATTGGTCGTTTGTTCAAAATCACAGTCAAGATCGTGAGATCGATGGTCATCTCGCATTGCGGGGATAGAAATTTCTCGATCTTTACGATATTGAGGGTGGTCCGCAATCGAGACCACAGTTTTAGAGAAAATACACGTGGAGGCTCAGGGTGAATTGAGGGGCGAAAAGTGGGTTGACCCCAAACCACTCTTGAGTGCGCCCGCAATCACGTGTAGGCATGAGGTCATCACCCAATGTCAAATATGAGGAGGGGCTTAGAGAAAAGGTGTCAGTTCCAACTCTGAGATTTCGCAGAATGTGAAAGGGAAGGTCGTGGGTATCATGAAGCCTACACAGGGAGCCGAGGGGACCTATGTTTAATACAGAACGAGACCATCAAGGTTTTAGAGAGTCATTCGAATCCATAATCGAATATCCTGATCGGGAGGTCATGCAACCCTTAGGAGGGAAGGGGGTCTGCACCAAGTGGTATGAGAGCATGAGTTTTTCTTGCAAACAGTAGGAAAAGGAGAGGAGACAAGAGAACCCAAATTTGTACTATGTGTGTGACATACAGTCAACACAATGCCACCGAGGAGACAAGTGGAGCCACCTTTATCCTGTAGAAAGGGAGATGCAATAACTTCATGAAATATTAGAGGTGATGGAGGCAGCATAGAGACAAGCACCTGATGTTGGAGACATCAGCGATGAAGAGAGTGAATAAGTAGAAGTCGAAGAAGTTGTAGGAGAGGATGTTGTCGAAGAACGTTTGCTGAGAGAATTTGTTAGATTGGGAGCCAGAGCCAAGATAGAGGTCCCAATGTATGAAGGAAATTTAGATGTTGAAGAACTGTTGGATTGGATAAGATCCATGGACAAACATTTTAACTATGAAGATATCGATGAATATAAAACGGTGAAACATGTTGTTACCAGGCCAAAAGGACATGCAAAACTGTGGTGGGATGAACTGCAGGCTAAGAGGAGAAGCAAAGGAAAACAGAAGATAAATAATTGGGACAGAATGATAGCCAAGATGAAGGCTAAGTTCATGAGAAAAGACTATCAGATCAATCTGTTCAGGAAGTTGCAGAACCTGAGACAGAAGGGTATGATAGTTAAGGAGTACACAAAGGAGTTCTATAGGCTGAACATCAGAACTAGACAAAGGGAGAAAGATGACGAAAATTTTTCCAAGTATATAAATGGCCTGAGATATGAAATCCAGGACGAGCTCATCATAATGTCAATAAGGACAGTGGAGGATGATTATCAATTTGCACTGAAGTAAGAGGAGAAGTTGGCCAGAAAACAAAGCCAGTGAGGAAGAGGTAAAAGCCCAACCCCAAACAAAGGCAAAGGAGTTACCCATGACAAGGCACATAAGTCTAAATACAAGACTGAGAAACCACATAGTCACTCGGAAAGAGGAAGAAGTTTTCAAGGAAGACAATGTTGGGTATGTGTTATATTCTTTGAATGTGTGTGTGTGGGTGCGTCAGATTCGACAACTAC
>ML788861.1:459628-472785 GCA_009831015.1 Picea engelmannii | reverse complement strand
CATAGCCATTGATTTAAGGGGATAGGTGTCAGCAGATATTCTACTCTGGAATATTTCCCTGTAAAGGAAACCAAGGTTTGAGGTTTGAGAATTCCGAAGTCCAAAATTCTGAATTGACCACAGTCGTTGATTTGGAAGAAGGAGATCTGAAATGTTGATTCCAAGGATTAGATATCAGTCGTCCATTCAAAAGAACCGTCAAGATCATGAGATTGACGATCATCTCGCATTATGGGGATAGAAACTACTCGATCTTTACAATATTGAGGGCAGGCCGCAATCGAGACCACAGTTTTAAAGAAAAGACACGTGGAGGCTCAGGATGAATTACGGGGAGAAAAGAGGTTTTACCCCAAACCACTCTTGAGTGTGCCCACAATCCCACGTAGGCATGAGGTCATCTCCCAAGGTCACATCTGAGGAGGGGCCAAGAGAAAAGGCAACAACGCCAACTCTGATATTTCTCAAAATGTGAAAGGGAAGGTCGTGAGTATCGTGAAGCCTGCACAGGGAGCTGAGGGGACTTGTGTTTAATACAGAACAAGACTATCAAGGTTTCAAAGAGTCATTCAACTCCAGAATCGAAGATCCCGATCGAGAGGTCATGCATCCCTTAGGAGGGAAGGGGGTCAGCACTACCATGTCATGCCATGCCTTTCATTTCCATCACTTTCCATGACACTCCTTTCCATGCCATTCCTTGCATTTCCTTTACTTGGCATGACATGCCATGCCATGTCATTCCATACCTTTCCATGCCATGTATTGCCTTTCCATTCCATGCCTTTCCTAAATTTCCATGCCTTGACATGGCTTGCCTTTCCATACCATGTCATGACATGCATTGTGATGCCATGCCATGCCATGCCTTGCCTTGCCTTTCCTTTCCATGCCATGCCATGCCATGCCATGCCTTGCCTTGTCATCCCATGCCTTTCCTTTCCAATTCATGCATTTCCTTGTCATGCCATGCCATGCCATGCCTTGTCATGCCTTGTATTTCCATGTCATGCCTTTATTTTTCATTCCATGGAATGCCTTGTCTTTCCATGCCATGCATTTCTCCAAGCATGTCATGCCACAGTATCCACAACATAATTTTGAATTAGTATCCAAATACCAAAGTTCCACATTTCAATTTGCATGTTTAAACAAATCACAAAACTATCATCATCATAAATGCATAATAATAAAAATAATATCTTGCAATACATAAATAGATCCAAATGTATACATATAAAATTTCTATATTATTTTGACTAAACCCAACAAATACTAAGCAAAGAATCACTAAGATAAGTAAAATCAAAGTTATAACCTTCTAAGGCCAAAATATAGGTTATTACATTTACAAATTCTTAGAACACAACTATGATCTAAAATATACTAATCCCTCTTTGCATGTTTTCCTTGCCATAGAACACAATTATGTCATGCCTTGCCTTGCCATATAACTATGATATAAAATAGAACACAACTATTCAATGCCTTTCCTTTCCATTCCATCCCATGCCATGGAATGGAAAGCCTTGTTTTTCCATGTCATGCCTTTCCATGCCATGCCTTGCCATGCCATGCCTTGCCATGCCATGCCTTGCCATGCCATGATATGCCTTGCCTTGCCTTGCATTTCCTTCACTTTCCATGTCATGTCTTTCCTTGGCATGCCTTTCCTTGCCTTTTCATTTCCTTTCCTTTCCTTTCCTTGTCTTTCCTTTCCATGCCTTTCCATTTCATGTATTTCCTTGCCATGTCATGCCATGCCATGCCTTGCATTGCCTTCACTTGTCATTCCATGCCTTGCCTTACCATTCCATGTCATGACATGCCTTGCATTTCCTTTATTTTCCATTCCATTACATGCCTTTCCTTTCCTTTCCTTTCCAAACCATGTATTTCCTTTCCATGCCTTGCCTTTCCATGTAATGCCTTTCCTTTCCATGCTATGCCTTTCCTTTCCATTCCATGTCATGGAATTCCTTTCCTTGTCATACCTTGCCTTGCCAAGTCATGCCTTGTCTTTCCATGCCATGTCATGAAATTCCTTGACATGCCTTGTCTTGACATTCCATGCCATGCCATTCCTTTCCTTTCCTTCACATGTCTTTCCTTTCCATGACATGTCTTGCCTTGTCATGCTATGCCTTTCCATGCCATGCCTTGCCTTTCCATGCCATGCCTTTCCTTGTCTTCCCATTCCATTATTTGCCTTGCCATGTCATTCCTTGTCTTTCCTTTCCATGTCTTTCCTTGCCATGTCATGCCTTTCCTTTCCTTGCCTTTCCAATCCATGCATTGCCTTTCCAACCCATGCATTGCCTTTCCATTCCATGCCATGGCATGTATTTCCTTTCCATGCCATGGCATGCATTTCCTTTCCATTCCATTACTTACATTGCCATTCCATGTCTTCCCTTGGCATGGCATGCCATGCCTTGCCTTGGCTAACTAAAATTCATTTAAAAGGTACTTTCATTATTATATTCATAAAACTAATAGTTTGTTAAAATATAGTTATGGCATGGCATGACAAGGAAAGGCAATGCAATTCATGGCATGGAATGGAATGGCAAGGAAAGGAATGGCATGGCATGGAATGGAATGGCAAGGAAAGGAATGGCATGGCATGGAAAGGAAATACAGGAGTACCATAACAACCATAAAATGAAGCCAAATTTCAATAATTCATAAATCTGAAATATTTGTTCAATTATTGATTTTACATACCTATGGTAATTCAAGTAGACCATCATGATAACTTCTAATAATGATGGTCTCCATTAACTTCTCATGCTCAGAGTAAGAAAATAAGTATCATGCATTTTATGAGTTCTTACTTGGAATTATTTGTAGTTGGAAGCTTGTAACAACAACCAAGTTCGCAAAGTAGTATATGACTTCACCTGGTCTATAATCTTGAAATACATAACCACATTGTTTTTTGTTCTTTCATCCTATGTAAGATATTTGTATTTAATAACCATCGACCCAATCGTAAATTCAATGCCTTTGGAGTCTGTTACTAATCGCACGAGGATATTCTTTCCCTCTGAGCAACGTTCCAGCCAATAATCAATGCCCCATTCATTACCTCTTGGTGCAACCACTGCGTATATGTGTCCTACAAAAAATGGAGTGTGAACGGTCCACTAGATGACCAAAGCATAAAACATTGATGATAGTTATTCAAAATTTAATAGATGGTTTCACCTAACCTGGTAGTATGAGATCTGAGACGTGATCATAATCTGTTGAAATATTTGATTGGTCCTCTTCCAACCGGGATAATTTCATAGTTATATTTTGACCAATGGGGAGTGATACACGATCCCATGTATCATCCTAGTCTATCAATTCACAATCATCCCATTCATTATTACTACATGGACCAAAGAAGCAAGAGAGTTTTCTCGTCCATATTTCAACTATTGCATTGTTTGATGTTCGAACTGAATGGAATCCACGACTACCCTAGATTTTTTTTTCATTCATACCACTGTGATCGATATACATTGACCACCTCCCAAAAATATCTATGTACATGTCCTTTCTTGTGTGATTGGTCTTTATGGGTTCTTGTTCCCTCTCCCATTACTAAAGAACACCATTCAACAATGGATTTTTCATCTTGAATGAGGGAAGTAGTTGTGAAGTTCATTTCTTTCTTGTGTGATTCTATTTTTATGCATGTGCATGCTCCATAATGCTCCCCCTTCCCATTCATGTACTTGAAATAGTTCCAAATGTGTGGTACCTTGATTTTTTTTTGCAACATACACGAGCATTTTTTAACTGGCCTGTGAAACCATCTAACCAAATCCAATGTTGATCAATCTGTATGTTCTTCTCCTTAAGGTGATTGTAAAACAACTGAAAGAAATGGTATACGTAGGCTAAGTCATGGCAGTGATCATCGTTTATGTAGAAGTGATACTCCTTCAATATAACTTTGTTTTCTTCATTACTATTCGGCCCATTCTTGTATGTGATATGGACCATTATGTTGACTTGATATGAGTGATAATATGGTCTTTGAATCTCATTTTTTGGTTGAAGGGTGTAGTTCTTAGCAAAATCAACCATTGATAAGACAATACCGGCAGTAAATGTAGCTCTACATATTCTAAAATGATCATCCTACCATCGAGCCACATGCACATGTTGAACATATTGTCGTGTCTCTTTGACAAAGTCCTTCATGAAGTCACATACTCATACCTGGGAAGTCACCAATTGTATATTTTTTCTTTCCTACCCTCCATCAATATCATATGCGACATATTTAAAGCTTTGCAAGGCAACCTCCTTCCTCCCCAATTCATACTCATTTCTTACATGGATGCACTTTCTCAGTAATTCCATTCCACCGCACTTGGGGCATGTTCCATCTAAGCAATATTTTTGAAAAAATGTACAACCCTATGGCCTTGTACACAAGATGTTGTGTATAAATTCTTTAGATGAAGAGGACAACAATATAACTGAGCATTCCTGCAAAACGGTGTTATGAAAAATGTAATATATATATATATATATATATATATATAGAGAGAGAGAGAGAGAGAGAGAGAGAGAGAGATTTTAAGGAAGTAACATCTAGTTTGTAGATCGAAGAAGGTTGTATATGGTTTGAAGGAGGCACCGAGGGCATGGTACATCAAGATTGACATATACTTGGATGAATATGGGCTCCATTGAAGTCCTTCACGTTCCAATATGTATGCTAAAAGAGTCAGTAATTGTTAAATTTTCATACCCCATCCAATTTCAAGTATCACTAAGACAATTCATTGTTTAATGCCCAAAACCCAGTTTTATGACAGTCATAAAATACCCAGCATATAAACAAATTTCAGAACTGAAACATGCGGATTCTGAACAACATTTAATACAGAAATAAATTTCTATCATTGGCACAATAAACCAGAATTTTAAATGCACAAACATTTTTGTTCTAACATTGACCCTGGAAAAAACCACAAGGGGAAAACTTGTGAGAGAGGGAATTTTTATTATTTTCAGAGTTTAGATAAATTCTTTTGTTACAGCAGAAATTTTACAACAAAAAATTACACAAACTTGTCTCAAACAAATAAGCCAAATCTCCTCCTGAACATCCCCTAAATCAGCTCCTCGATTTTTGTGCAAGAAATTTGTACCACTATATGACTGTCACAACAATTAATTTTGTATGAAATGTCCAAAAATTCATGCCATGAATTTTGGGTTTGTTGTATGGATTTTCCATCATTAAATGTGCCTAGATTTAAGTGCCAAACTACCTCAAAATGTGTGCACTTTCTCTTATGTATGAACTGTACCTTTCTTAGTTGTACAGCCTCCCAAAATACGTATTGTATAGCATGTCTACTGGCTATACCCTATGCCTCGATTCTTCATGTTGTACCTTGCCTTGAAATGTGTGCCAATATCAACAACTTCCTCTCTTCTCTAGCTCGACTTCTCCTATTCCTCTTGCTCTCCAAAAATTCATTCAAAAGTGAAGAATGGGTATGCCCTCCTTACCCTAATCGACTCAATGAGAGGGAAGGTGGAAATTCATCTAATCTAATGGCTGAGATTAGATAAGATGAGTGGTGGAGATTAAATCACTTAACTCGCCCACTTTCCCTAAGTTCAAAAAGTCACCTTTTAATTTACATCTCATAAATTAAATGACTAGGTTCCACATTAAGCATTTTCCCACCCCTAGGCGCCTAGGTGATGAGAAACACTCGCCTAGGTACTTTTTAAATATTTTTAACACTCCCTCTTACCAAGGAAGGTGTTACTCACCACTCCAATCTTATCCCTGAAAAATACAAACTTGCCTTTTCCCGAAGCTTTTGTGAGTATGCCCGCCATTTGTTCATCTATAGATATATAATGTAGCTCAACTTCTCCTCTCTGAACATAATCCTAGATGAAGTGATATCGAATCTCAATGTGCTTAGACTTGTCGTGAAAAAATGAATTTTCAAAGAGTTTGATACAACTATGATTGTCATAGTAAATTATAGTGGGTCTCAACTACACACCAAATAATCCCACCAACAACTTGTGAATCCAAATGGCCTCACAACTGGCCTGACTGGCAGCCATATACTCAACCTCTGCAGAACTCAAAGCCACTATTTTTTTTTTCTCAATGAACCAATACACCACTACTGAGCCCAATTTGAAACAACATCCAAAAGTACTCTTCTTGTCACTAACACATCCTGCCCAATCTGAATCAGTATATCCCACCAATCGAACTCCATCCCCTCTCAGATAGTCCGATCCATAATCCATTGTACCACAAATATACCTGAGCACATGTTTTGCTACCACCCAATGCACTATCCTAGGCTCCACCATAAACTGACTAAGAGTTTTGACAACAAAACAAATATCTGATCTGGTGTTGACCAAATACATCAATTAACTGATCAATTGATGATATAAATTGGGATAAAACAACTATGACTCAGAAGCATGAATCTTCTTCCAGTTAGTAATCATGGGTGTGGTCATGGTCCTACAATCCTCCATCTATAATCTCCTCAGAATTTCAAAAGAATACTTCCCCTATCCCAGATTATGTGTCTAGGCTCCTGCAAAACCTCCAACCCCAGAAAATAATGCATCAGTCCAATATCTATCATTTCAAACTTTGAAGCAAGGCTCTTCTTGTAGCTATTAATGAGTCTCTCATCCCCTATAATGAAAACATCATCAACATATAGAAAGAGTATGAGAGGATCCTTTCCAACCACAATGAAGTACAGGTTGGGATACACATCACTCTTCTCAAATCCCAATTGATGCAAGTAGGCATCAATCCTAGAATACCAAGCTTTGGGAGCTTGTTTAAGCCCATACAATTCCTTCTTCATTATTCACACATGAGACTCTCTCCCATGCACCTCAAATCCCAATGGTTTCTCAATGTACACCTCCTCATGTATGATACCATTCAGAAATATGGTTTCCACATCCATCGGATAGATCTTCCAACCCATCTATGTTGCAATAGAGATCACTTCCCTAATCGAGGTATATCTAGCAACCGGAACAAAGGTATCATCATAGCCAACTCCCTCATCCTGTGAGAACCCCCAAGCCACAAAATGAGCTTTGTACTTCTCAATGCTTCCATCTGCAGCATACTTGAGTTTGTAGAGCCACATATAAGTCACCACTAACTTCCCCTTAGGTCTAGGAACAATCTCCCAAACATCATTCTTCATGATGGAACGGTACTCTTCTATTCTAGAAACTCTCCAAACATGTATGCCAGCAGCCTCCTCAAAAATGGAAGTCTCAAAATCCCTAATGTTGCTCACCATCGCAATATAGCTGCAAAATATCTCCGGAGGTTTACTCTCCCTCACAGCCTTCCTAGGATTCCCCACATATCCTTGTGCCTCCCTTAGAGTGTCCCGAAGCCACTTGGGCTTCCTCCTCTATGAAGTAGTTTCATGTGGAGGGGACTCCACCTGCTCAACCCCATCACCTAAAGACTTTGAACCTGAAGTAGAATCGGGAAAACTCGATCCTGAAACCTGAGGACCAATAACCTGTGATTCTGACATCTGTTGCCCTATAACCTATGGACCAGTCATCACCGAAGTTGGTGGTCCTGAACTCTATGTCATTCAATTCTATTGTGGACTCACCTAAATATGAGGTGATTCATTCTCACCCCTCTTGGTCCCTCGTGACTTCCTAAAGGCTCTATCCTCCTAAAATATCACATCCCTTCTCAAAATTGTCTTCCTCAAGGAAGGGATGTATATGCGTAAATCCTTTGAACTTTCTCTATACCCAACAAAAATCCCCTTTTATGTCGTGGGATATAGCTTTGTCCTCTTCTCATAAGGGACATGTGAATATGTAAGGCACCCAAAAATCCTAAAGTTCCCAACCTCAGGCTTCTTCCCAGATAAATTCTCCTCGAGATTCTTATCCCCCAATGCTCTATGTGGAATCTCGTTTTGCATATAAATTGCAGTATAACATTCCTCAACCCAAAGAAAGAGTGGCATCCCCTGATCATGAAACATGGATCTCGCAGCCCCAACTATGGCCATGTTCTTCCTCTCAACAACCCAATTCTTATATGGGTTTTAAGAAACAATCAACTCCCTCTTGATGTCCTCTCCTGCACAAAAGTCATTAATCTGCTTGGAGGTATACTCACCCCCAGTATCTGTCCTCAGTACTCTAATTTTCCTCCTAGTTTGGTTCTCCACAAGAACTTTGAACTCTTGGAACTGATTGAATACCTTTCCTTTGGTATTCATGAAGAAAATCCAATACTTCCGAGAGAAGTCATCAATGAATATGACATAGTACAAACAATCACTCAAAGATGTAGAATACATAGGACCACATACATCAGAATGAATCAGATCAAGTATACATGTTGCTCTGTTGTCACTGCTTGGAAAAGTAGTCTTGGTGTACTTTCCCAAAGCACACCCCTTGCACAACTCTTGGTTCTCTGTACTGAACTCTGGCACTCTAGTCACAATCTCCCTCAGTATCCTCAAAGCCCCATGATGCAAATGGGCCATCCTCTGATGCCATAGATCACAAAGATCATTATTTCTCATATAAGTATGATGTAATGCACTAGTTGGCTAAAACATGAGCTTGTACAACTTCTCATGTTGAGTCCCAATCACTTTGGTTGAAGTGATACTAGACCCCTTGGTAAATAGGATCACATGTCCATCATGGAACAACACCTCATACCCCCTCTCCTCAATAGTAGAAATTGAAATCAAGTTCTTCTTCAATCCAGGAACATATAGAACATCTCTCAACAACATGGGAGGTTGAGACTCCCTCTTAAATGATATTGTCCCACTACCAACTTCCTTGACCACCCAGTCATCTCCAAGCACTACCTAAATATCACAAATCTGTGTAAGATATGTCAAATTCTCATGAACACCTTTCATATGGCAAGAGGCACCACTATCAATATACCAAACACTAGAATGTGTGGCTCTAGTGGAAATACACACCACTAAGGAAAACTCCTTGTTGAACCTGGTGGAAAACTCCTCCACCTCTGCACAAGTTGTTGTGTACTTCTTCTTCTTATTAGTACATTGTCTCGCATAGTTCCCAAACTTGTGGCATGCAAAGCACTTGACTTTGTTCATTTCCTTCTCTCCTTCACTCTTCGGTTTGTTTCCTCCCTTAGGACCCTTTTTGAACTTCTTCTTCTTGTTAGTATCAAGAGACACATTCTCCTCATCATTACTAGTAGATGAACTACCATGCACATAACCTCTTTAGGTTTCCTCCTAAACAAAGTCATCCCAAAGACGTTCCCACTTGAGAAGATTCTCCCTAGCCAAAATTCCCTCAACAAAAATATCCCATTGTTTGGTCACCCCATTAAATGTTGTCCTCACAAGTTCACTGTCAACAATGGCCTCCCCAACAACTCCAAGTTCATCTCTCACCTGTGTCAACCTGGTAAGATATGTGACCACATTTTCATCCTTGGTCATTCTAATGCTTTTCAGTTTCTCTCTCAAAACCATCTTCTGGTTCTCATTTGTACTTTGATACAACTTCGTCAAGGACTCCCACATCTCATAGGAATTTGTCTTCCCCATCATATGAGGAATCAAATGGTCCTTTATGGCATCAAGGATGATTATTTTATCCTTGATACTCTTCTTGGTGTAGGCTGCCAAAAGAGTAGCATTTGTAGGTGTTGTTACTGGGTTTGTTGTGGAGTTCTCAATAATGTCCCATAACTCACTCTCCTACAGAAGCAAAATCATTCTCTCCTTCCAAGCACCAAAATTTACTGCCCCATCAAGTCTGTCCTTAACTCTTAAACCTGTAGCCATTGACCCTTCTCAGTTGAAAATAAAAAATTCCAAAATATGTCCAATGAAGTAACTTTTGTCCCACTCTTTGTATTGTTGATTTAAATATGCACTTCACTTCAACTCAACTCTAATACCATGTAAAATTTTCAGATCCCACCCAATTTCAAGTCTCACTGAGACAATTCATTATTTAATGCCCAAAACCCAGTTTTATGACAGTCATAAAATACCCAACATATAAACAAATTTCAGAACTAAAACATGAGGATTCTAAACAACATTTAATACAGAAATGCATTTCTATCAGAAGCACAATAAACCAGAAATTTAAATGCACAGATATTTTTGGTCTAACATTGACCCTGGAAAAACCCACAAGGGGAAAACCAATGAGAGAGGGAATTTTTATTATTTTCAAATCTCAGATAAATTATTCTATTACAGCAGAAATTTTACAGCAAAAAATTACACAAACTTATCTCATAAAATGAGCCAAATCGCCTCTTGAACAACCCCCAAATCATCTCCTAATTGATTTCTATGCAAGAAATTTGTACGATTGTCACAACATTTTATGTTGTACGGACTATCTAGAAATTCATGCCATGAATTATGGGTTTGATGTATGGATTTTCTAGAATTAAATGTTCCTAGATTTATGTTCCAAACTACCTTGAAATGCATGCACTTTCTCTGTTGTACAGACTGTACCTTTCTCAACTTACAGCCTCCCAAAATCCGTATTTTACAGCATGTCTATTGGTTGTAACCTCTACTCAATTTTTGTGTTGTACCTTGCCTTGGAATTCATGCCAATCTCAGTAGCTTCCTCTCTTCTCTAGCTCGACTTCTCCTATTCCTCTTGCTCTCCAAAAATTCATTCAAAAGTGAAGAATGGGTGCGCCCTCCTTACCCTAATCGACTCAATGAGAGGGAAGGTGAAAAATCATCTAATCCAATGGATGATATTAGATAATATGAGTGGTGGATATTAAATCACTTAACTCGCCCACTTTCCCTAAGTTCAAAAACTCACCTTTTAATTTACATCTCATAAATTAAATGACTAGGGTCCACATTAGGCATTTTCCCACCCCTAGGCACCTAGGATATGAGAAACACTTGCCGAGATACTTTTTAATTATTTATAACAGTAATGATATCATCCTTCTAGCCATATATGTATATGATGTCATTATTACAAGTAGTAAGGAAAGTGCTATAAAATAGAGCAAACCCAATGTGAGAAAAACTTTTGACATGACTAATCTAGGTCTCCTGCACTATTGTCTAGGTGTAGAAGTTTGGAAAAAAGGTAGAGCATTTTTATCTCACAAACAAATATGCCATTAGTTTTGTTGACAGGTTTAGAATGACAGATTTCAAAATGTGGTCTACACCTATTGAGAAAGTTTTGGAAATATTGAGAGGGGGGTGAATTAGTATTTGGAGAAATTAGTATTTTTGAACTTGTACTTCAATCAGATCATGTATTCAATTTAAATCCAATCAGCCATGAAACCTATCCAATCAACAATGAAGAATAGTATAAGAGATACACCAATACACCATGCAGGGTATATAAGAAGTAATCATCATGTAGTATTGTTCAAAGGAAGTAATGACTTCCAAAGGTAGCTACAGCTTCCAAATACAAAGGGAGGGATAAACCTCCAAAAGGAAGATACAATCTTCAAATATCAAGAGAGTTTTGACCTCTCCATCATTTCCCCTTCCTTCCACCCAATAATATATGAGAGATAATAAAACTTTACATTAAATTATCACCATCAACCAACCATCACATAGAACTTGATAATGCTTCATGAGACTTCTTCAACTTCTGAAATTCTTCACTTCTTGGAATACTCTGATCCTGTAGATAATATTAATCAATGTATTCTCTAAAACTCCTACAAGTTTCGCTCCTTGAATCCTCCCAGAAAAGGATTTATAGATAAAATGGTAGACCTTATTCAATTCTAGTTTATTCAGGAGAGTGAACTTGTACAGAATGCCCATGCTTAATATTTAACATTGGATTTTGAAATTTGTACATAGGAAACTACATCTCATACTATTTCCAATTTAATTGGTCTCACTTCATTTGGATTCTCTATGAAGACGTTATGATTGTTTACCCGGAACACATATTTATGACTAGCTTTAGGACTAGTCAAAAACCTTTTCTTCCACATAGTGTATCTCCACAATTATACCAAATGAAGAGATGAAATTTTTACCACAAGTACCTAGATATGTCTTCTCAATAGCCTCTGAATTTCACCATCTAAATCGTTCTATAAACAAAGTTATATCGAAAATTGTAATATGACATGTAAATAACATACCTTAGAACACATCACCAAAATACTTCATCCTCCCTTGAAATTTGGCCTTCTTTACTTCAGATTTCCTCATAAATTTGACTTATATCTCCTTTTTCATTAATAAACTTGTGTGTGTTGAAAAATGAATGTATAATGAGATGTATTTATACCCTTTATGTGTTGGAGCATAATCCTAACTTACATTAGTTTATACCTAGATTAGACTCCTAGATCTTGGTTAATACATTCATTTACACTTTATTTCACCTAATTTGGCCACATATAGAAGAAGGGCACCTCATCCCTAGATTTTAGGGAAAACTGCTAATTTTAGATCAAGACTAAACTCTCAGTTCTTGATTTTCTTGATTTTTATTGATTTATTCCAACTCCCCCATGAAAAAACTCGTCTATTATTAGGGAATGCACACCTCCTCTTTGAATTAGAGATTTATTCCTTAATTAATGATTTTTTTCGTTACTATTATTAGTAACTACTATTTCAAGTCAGTTAAGTGAGTTGGAACTGCTTCTCTTGTCAGTTAATTGAGTTGAAGTGAGTTAATGCACATCACTTAACTCTTTTGGACATTAATGAGTGTGTGACATGTATATTTAGTGGTCTAGGTCGAACTATGTGGTCTCCCTTAGCTTATGACACCTATTTTAGCTATTTCTAGCTTTTTTTTGACTAGAATTTCTATGTTGGAAATTCTATATATTCACCTCCTCTCTTCTTTTTTGAGGATGGTTGCTCATGTATATTCATTTTTTATTAATATAATTCTCTGATTTATGGAGAAAAAAAATTCTCATCTCTTGAATATCAGCAAATTGCATGTGTTCAATTTAACTAGAATTCTAGATCTATTGGGGTTTCTGCAGGAATTCTACATGGTATTAGAGCTAGATTGAATCTAGTGGATTGTACATGGTTTTTTTTGTAGGTATAGATCATCAAGAGGCATAGAAAGCAGAAATGGAT
>ML788861.1:386404-415029 GCA_009831015.1 Picea engelmannii | reverse complement strand
TCTCCATGGATAGCCAGTATTATTTTTTATGGATCCTAAGGACAACTTGGCATCATGTAACCGAAAGATATTTTTATCTCTGAGGGACCATATTAGAGCTTATGATAGTTTGAAGGAATTTATTGCTCCTATCCATGGATCCCCTCCCAAGTGAATCGATTTACCATTCTCAATCT
This sequence comes from Picea engelmannii, assembly GCA_009831015.1. NCBI lineage: Eukaryota > Viridiplantae > Streptophyta > Pinopsida > Pinales > Pinaceae > Picea > Picea engelmannii. The sequence continues at coordinate 414,853 of ML788861.1, read as the reverse complement.
TCCATGCCACCTAGCTTCCTACCAAAGGGAAATCATGTACAAAATCTATCCATACTATCAATCCTCTTTTGTATTTTTTGTCTCTCTTATCTAGTCCATAACCGACTTACTTGGGAAATATTTAGAGTGAAGCACTCTTCACCACAAGGAGGTCCCCGTGATCATTCTCTAGAGACTTTTCCTGTCTAGAGCTTGTGCAAAAGCATGAATGTATTTGAGTCCCCATCCTCTCGGTTCCTTTGGGGCTGTGATGGAGGACCACTTTTCTAGGTGAGTTCCTTTCATGCCACCCTACCCTACCCATAAATATTTGCAACTGATTTTTTAGATCTTGTTAAGGATGGTGTTTGAAATTGTAGCTACTAACGCCCAATAGAATGGGATACTTTCTAGTACTGGCATGAGTAACATAAGTCTAACCCCACAAAACAATATCCTATTTACCTAGACAGAGACACGCCCTTATATTTTATTTATCATCCAAAGCTAATCTATGATGTGATACTTGTTGGGTTCTAAATAGAAGCCAATATACTTAAGACCTTCATCCATTCTTTGAGTAGGAATGGGAAAAAGTCTTTGTACTTGTCTAATATCTTCATCAAGACAATTGTTATAAATCACTGAGGATTTGTCGAAATTAATCTCCATATCAGTTGTACTACTAAAAGAGTCTAGCATCTCTTTGAATCTTTGAAATACCTCTATCGATCCTTGTCAACAATAGAAGAAGTTTTCTACAAAAAGGATGTGGGAGATTGATTCCCTCTCCAAGATTTGGAAGCCACTAATCCTGCAATGACAAATTGCCTTCTTGATCAATCTACTCAAAGCGACAACTATTATAAGAAAGAGGAACGAGGAAATGAGGCATCTTTGTCTTAGTCCTCTTGAGGTGTTGAAGCACCACAATGGATATTTTTTAATGAGAACAAAAAAGGAGTCCAATTCAACACAACTCATAAACCAATTGAATATGGGAATGGTCATTCCCATCTTAACAAGGGATAATCTTAGAAAACACCAATCGAACTTGTTGTATGATTTCGAGAGATCTAGTTTTAATAAGGCTATTTTTTCCTTTAATCTATTAGCTGAGTGGAGAACATATTGGGATAAACTAACCACATCATGAATTTGTCAATTGATTAAGAAACCAAATTGCTCTTTCCCAATGATCCCACTTAACATTGGCTTGATTATAACTTCTAATATTTTTGTGATTAATTTATAAACCACATTGCAACACGAAATTGGTCGATAGTCCGTGAAGGACTGGATTTCTTGTTTCTTGGGAATGAAACACAATAAGATAGACTTCATGGACCTCAAAACCTTTCTGAACCAATGTGATTCATTCATCATCAATAAAAGGTATTTCTTTATTAGATCAAACAAGATCGTAAAAAATTTCACGAAGAAACAGTCATGCCCATGTCTCTTTTCTTTCTTCATGGAGAAGAGTGTTGATTGCATTTCCACTTATGTTACTTTTTCTTCGAGAGCCATGTTCATTTCCTCATTAAACACCCTTGGAAATTTCGACACTACATGTAGAATCATATGGATAGGGCTTCCTCACGTAACTTTGAAGAGGCTCTGAAAGTAATGAACCCCAACTTCTTCATTCTCCTCAAAGGAGAGAATCGGGATGTCGTTCTCCTTCTTTATGTCTCATATAGTATTAATATTCTTCCTTAATTTCATGAAATGGTTAAAGTATTTGGTATTTTTATCACCTACTTTGAGCTTGTTGGGCCCCAACAACTCCCCCTAAATTTTTACAAAATTTAAATGGCCCCCATTAAAATCTTTATAATTATAATGAGCTACAAAATCAACCTTTTCAAATAGTTCCATACCTTGGCTTGATTTGAGACAAACTTAAGACATTCACTATAGTATGAGACATTCATTACAAGATTATATGTCAAAATTTAGAAATGAGCATAGAAATCTCAATTTAAACAAAAACGTTAATTGTTATCAATGGTTTACTTTCGTTTAAATTATGATTTTGTGTTCATTCTTTTGCTCATTAGAAAGTTTGACTATTTTGAATAATGGGTTCAATACTTCATCAAATAATATCTTGGTTGGCTTCTCATTTTCACAAAATCATTTGATGAGATTACTTAATTAAATTTTCTTTTCATTTTGCATCTCATTTCAAAATAAAAATAATAAAAATAATAATAATAAAAGAATCATCTATCATTTGTTTGATTTTGTAAAAACCCAAAATTAATGTTTTTCTCCTCTCCATCAACTTGAAGCTTGTATAATTTTAAGATCATATTTGAACAAAAAGTATAAACAATGTTTGTTTAGAACTTATAGTTAGTTTAAATTCATTTTAATGTTATTGTTCTAGATTTTGTTTTATTCACAATTTTTAGGTTATTAATTTAGGTTTTTTTTTGTTTCATAGGTTTCTATTATCAGTTATTTGGTTCGGCTATGATCATGGCTTGATTTTATAATCTAAATACGTTCAATATGATTGATCTAAAAATAATATTGGATTGCTGCAAATAAATTTATGAGCAACAACAGATAAAATTTGGAAATGCGTCAAGAACAGAAAGACGATTTTGCGGGACTGATTGCAGTCAAACTGTGAGGAATCTGAAGAAACGGTTGAAAACACATCTCCAAAATGGACCCATTTAGCTTATATGCGATAATGTTCCCAAAAAAATGCACGATTTGAGATATATTTATGTTTCTTTACGAGGAAAATTTCTGGTGGCGGAAATTATTAGTGAGGCCCAGACTGTTCATTCATGGTATAAATATATGAGAAAGTTCAGAGCCAAGGGATCCAAGAAATGGAGAGGAGAGTTTTTGTCCTTTCTCTTTTGTATATTATTTCTTTTGTAAACTTTTTTTTCTTTTCAAATGGAGTAACGGATGGTTGGAATCTTTGGGAGAATGGACAAGTATTTTCAAAGAAAAATATGGAATTTCAGGTTGCTTAATAGCTTTTGTCCTGTGAGTAAAATGGTTTTATTTTCATTATAATATCTTCATATTCTTTGAATAATTGATTATNCATTGATTTAAATTAGCTTTAGTCTATTTTATCAATACATGGTTAATTGCTATCATTTATATATTAATTTTTTCAATCTTTAAGAGTCTATTATCCCAAAAGTTCTTCCTAAACCATATGATGAACATATTTTGTTGAAACTATATGAAAAAGCGGTTTACTCTTTGGCTTTCATCATGTGTAGACTTTGGAGTATTTTTTCATTGTCTTCTCATGTAATTTGTTGATGTGAAATGTTATCTGTGTCGAATTAGCTTTAGTCAGTTCTGCACATAATATTTTATATCATGTTTTTTTTTATGTTGTTCATTATCTTTTGGTTTAGTTTATATCTGTAACTGATCATATATTCAAGTATTTTGAGTTTACATGTGATGCTAGATAGATGGTAATACCATTCCTGAGAATTGGAATTTCTTTCATTTTCAGTTATTGGGCATTTCAAGGTCACAAGATATATAATTATTTGTCTTTTTGTCGTTATAGACTCGTTCCAGAATATGAAAAAGTTCCTTGAATTTCTTCAGGAAGTATTATGCTTTCTTTTCTCATAGGTTTACACATGACACAGGTTAAGAGGAGCTCATACAAATATAGAGAGATGAATTTAGCTTAGTATTGTTGATCAGTGAGAGGTTAGTAGGTGCATTGTTTTCTTTTATTCAGATTTGTTTATATATGAATGAGATGATAATTGCATTAATTAGCTTTGATTGTTTCTGTGTCATTGTTTCAATTGTATTTGCTTAGTATTTATTAGTTTAAAATCTTTAAACATTAAAAAAACAAAAAGATTTATGTTCTTACTTTATCTTATTTTGAAACATTATTATGAACATTCATTTTCACATGATTTCAAGTAAACCTTGTAAACTGTATATAGATTGTTTATAATCATTTGTATATTCGYGTTTCTTTTTAATAAACATTAGTAAGTAATATATCATTTGTTAGAATCATRGATTTAGATTAGTGTGTTTCTTTTATTATTTTTAGGACCTTAGTTGGATAACGGAGCCATTAAACTCGTTGGGTCGGTTCATTCTAAACTGATTGGGTTAATTAGACAACCYCGATCCAKATCTGACCTTCCAGTTGATGGTGTGTCATTTACGTCTATCAACAAATGGCGCTAGAAGGAGGGTCGAGGTAAATTTAATTATTAAATGTTTTACCCCTCAGCCTGTCATAATTCTAGATTTATAACTTCTTCTTTTGTGTCATCTTGAAATGCACTAGAAGACAGTCTAGACGGACAAGATGGTCTTGCAGGAGTCCTTTTTTTTTAATGTATTTAATTCCCCATGGCTCCCCAAATCATTGTGTTGGAACATGCTTTCCACTTTTCATTACCTAATATTACCAACGAGACAGTCTCTCAATTTTCCAAACTCACCTTTGATGGTGGGGGGGATGTATATGCAAAAGACCATATTAACAAGTTTTGGTGTAAATGCATCAAACATGATATTTCTGATTTAAAGGTTGTATGCAGATTGTTCTCTTTTACTTTTAGGGATCAGATTAAACATTGGTTTGAGTCTTTTCCAGCATATCACATTATTGATTGGTTTTAATTTATAGAGGAATTTTTAGATGCTTTTGAAAACTATGATTACAATCAATTATGTGAAGAATTTCAGGCTTTACTAATCAATGACAATTCATCTCCAAAAGGCTTTTCAACAAGAATCCATCATGTTCTCTGTAAATTTAATCTTGATGACATGTCATTTGTACTAAATCTCCTCTATGATGCTTGCATCCCTTTCATACAGTCATATTCAATCGTGAATAATGAATCTGATACAAATCCTATCACTCAATTGCGAGAAGAATTTTGTTTGTAGGATGAGAGGAATCCATCCAAAAATTTTGAAGCAAGGGAGGTAAAATCTACTGAAAAGGTTCTTATTGACAATCAAAATGGTTTTTCCTCTAAATCATTGTATAATCAGTCATCGACCATCGTGGAAGAAGATTTGATGTTGGGTCAAGGTGAATGTCCATATTCTTATAACTCTTGCTCTAATCAGTATTTAAATTTGGTTATTGAAGAATACTTAGGTGATGAAAACGATCTTAAGAATTCTAACATTCCAATGAAACTGATTAGAGATGTATATCTGCAATTGGAAGAATAAACCTTAAACCTTCATCCACAAATCATACCTTATCCACAAGAAAGATTAGATGTTTGTCATGAAAGTTTTGAATTATCTATCATACAGGAAACAAATTTAGATGATCATATTGTGTTGAAGAATTTATCACCAAAACAGAATAAAAGTTTTAAGGAAAGTGAAGAAGAATGTCTTGAGAATACCATTGTAAATATCATAGCTCAAGAGATTCTTTTCATGTGCTCATTTATGATTCATTTTACTCTGTATATCCTAATCTCTTCTTAGATTATGGTGGACATGATACTTTACCCATAGTATCTTACTATTTTCCGTCACAATTAAATATTTTCGATATGCCAAGATTTGGTGAAATTAATTCCAAACATAACATTTATGAAGTCGGATTTGATGCTCTTTCACTTTCATCACTCGCATGGAAAAGAAACATGTTGCAAGTTGATTTTACATGATTTATTTTTGAAAAAGACAATGCACTCATTCTTATGGAGATCAAATATTCTACATTGCATATTCGTTATTTGATTAGTTCAAATTTTAATGTTTATGCTTCACATTTTGAAATGATCAATCTCATCAAAGGAAGTGTTCAAGCCAATAATCTAATTGATGTCATGAATCCTCTTATGATGTGTTCCCCATTGATATATCCATTTCATCAAATTCATAGTTTGCATCCTATTTTTTATGATAGGATCTTAGAATGGCTTGAAGATTCGTATCTAAAATTTATTTATAATAAAGATAAAGTTGTGCTTGCTTTGTTTCTACCAAAATATCTAGGAAGTAAGCATGACATGATTTTTTTAGATCCTCCATGTAAAGAAATTGTTGAACACTTGGAGAATTGTCAGGGGGATGGGGCATTTCGACCTTGGTTGACGGTTATGTCAGGTCCCCATAATATTGACAAGTTTTCCAAACTTACTTACACTCTTCCATGCCATTATGACTCATATCATGGCAAGATTGCAGAATGGTTGGAGGATTCATACATCAAGAAGTTTCAAAGGAATGGTAAGGTCGTGCTTGTTTTTTTTTAAATAAATATATAGGAGGTAAGCATGACATATTTATTTTGTATCTGCAAATACTACATTTTTTTATTCTGATTTTTTATTTTCTATGCCTTGCAGGATTGAAGATGCTCTTGTGGCTGCACTGAAAATACGATTTTACTTAGCATTTTGATATATTTAGTAGTTTAGAGTAGGTTTAGGAGTAGGTTTCCTTTAGTTTTATTTCTCACTGTTTCTCTTTGTAATAATGCAGTTATGATCACAAGTGGGTACACCAAGAGAACCATAATATGAATGTTGTTAGGGAAGTCCACTTTAAATATTTTTCTCTTTGCTTTTCATTGAATATTTTTTTTCAAAAACGCAGTATCATCATGAAAATTTTAAATGGAAAGTAAAGAGATCAAAAACGCAGTAAAGAAATTTTAAATTTTTTTTCAAAAACGCAGTATCATCATTGAAATTGTTTTTCCAAGGTGCCACAAGCAGGACTGCACTCATCTTAATAAGGATTTTTCTATTTTCTTTTAGTCTCTTTTATTTTTAATAATAATGCTTAGTTAAAGTAACATCTCATGCATCACTATCTTAAGAAAAGAACTTGCTCGCACATAATATTTTATATGATTTAATTCTTCCTTTATTTTATAATGAGATGCTAGTGGATCCAAAAGCTCAAGTTTATCTTTGGCCAAAATCGTTTCCTAAAAATTTGTCTTTTGTTGTTTTGATTTTGTGTACTTCTAATTTTGAATCCCATTAATAAAATTTGATTTGGTTTGTTGTGTATTTTTTGTTTTCTTTGATTTTTTGAATGAGTTTTCTTCTTGTCTGTCTTTTTGAATCAATATATTTCTGATCAAAGAGAGATTGTCGAAAGAAGCATTCATTTTAAGAGTTGTGTTTTTCAAGCAATTTGAAATAAGTCAAAAAGGTCATGATATTAAGATATAGCTCAAACAATTGATTTTTAAGTCAATTGTCACTTTTGTTTTGTCCCCAAATTTTCTTTGCCATAGTATTACACCAAAGATGTGGTTTAAATCTTTGAGAATTACAATGATCTTTAAACTTTTTACGCCATCCATATTCTTAAGGAATCACTTTTAAGTGCTTCCCCATTCTCTAGATTATTTCTTAAATGAAATCTAAAATCTCTAAACCATGATAAAAAAATTCTAGTTTTGAAAGAAAATAAATAAATTATTCACCTGTATTGCAATTAATCTCTAGTGTCACCCCTCTCTCTTTGTCATCAATAAATCTATAATTGTATTATTATTTAAAAATGGCATAAGAGGGTTGGAAGAACTTAAGTGTGGGAAGTGTGTGTAAACCCGTCGGGGTACTGAACAGGCTCGTTGGCAGCAGGTCAATGCACACATGATACCAAGACAACTTCGTCGGGGTATTGAACAGGACTACTCGCAACGAAGCAATGTTGGGTCGAGAGGTAGCAGGTGTGTGATTTTAAATTAACTTTTATGGAAGTATGCATCATGTGGATACAACTATTGGATGGGATTAAAGAATTTGAGTGGGTTAAATGACATCCCTGTCGAGGCTATGGACGTTTGTTGGCGGCAGTGGCTATGTCAACGGTATTGAAGTTCTTTTATAAACATTGTGACTCTTTTATTAAGACATTATTTCAGGTTATAATACCATGTAAAGCAAATTATATTGTTTGGTTATAACATTAAGCTTATCCTAATACTATATGGTCTCAGAGTGAAATTATTTCAGGGAGCTTAAATCATTTTTCAAGTTTTATTATTTTCTTCTTGAGATGAAATCTTACCAAATCAAAGATAAATGTTTGACCCAGTAAGTCACCATTTGTTGGGCCCCAACAACTTCCCCTAAATTTTTACAAAATTTAAAAGTCCCCCATTAGAATATTGATAATTATAATGAGCTACAGAATCAACCTTTTCAAATAGTTCCATACATTGGCTTTCTTTGAGACAAACTTGAGACATTCACTATAGTATGAGACATTCATTACAAGAGTATATGTCAAAATTTAGAAATGAGCATAGAAATCTCAATTTAAACAAAAACGTTAATTTTTATCAACTATTTACTTTCATTTAAATTGTGATTATGTGTTCATTATTTTGCTCATTAGCAAGTTTGACTATTTTGAATAATGGGTTCAATACTTTATCAGATAATATCTTGGTTGGTTTCTCATTTTCACAAAATCATTTGGTGAGATTAATTAATTAAATTATTTTTTCATTTTGCATCTCATTTCAAAATAAAAATAATAATAATAAAAAGAATTATCTATCATTTGTTTGATTTTGTAAAAACCCAAAATTAATATTTTTCCCCTCTCCATCAACTTGAAGCTTCTAGAATTTTAAGATCATATTTGAACGGAAAATATAAACAATGTTTGTTTAGAACTTATAGTTAGTTTAAATTCATTTTAATTTTATTGTTCTAGATTTTATTTTATTCACAATTTGTAGGTTATTGATTTAGGTTTCTTTTTGTTTCACAGGTTTCTATTATCAATTATTTGGTACGGATTTGATCATGAATTGATTTTATTATCTAAATACGTTCAAGATGATTGATCTAAAAATAATATTGGATTGCTGCAAATAAATTTATGAGAAACAACAGGTAAAATTTTGAAATGCGTCAAGAACAAACAAACGATTTTGCGGGACTAATTGCAGCCAAATCGTGAGGAATTTGAAGAAACGGTTGAAAACACATCTCCAAAATGGACCCATTTAGCTTAAACTTGGGAATTTTCCCAAACAAATTTACGATTTGAGAGATATTTTTGTCTCTTTATGAGGCAAAATTCCAGTGGCGGAAATTATTAGTGACACCCAGACTATTCATTCATGGTATAAATATAAGAGAAAGTTCAGATCCAAGGGATCCAAGAAATGGAGAGGAGGATTTTTATCCTTTCTCTTTTGTATATTATTTCTTTTGTAAACTTTTTTTCTTTTCAAATGGAGTAACGGATGGTTGGAATCTTTGGGAGAATGGACAAGTATTTTCAAAGAAGAATATGGAATTCCAAGTTGCTTAATGGCTTTTGTCCTGTGAGTAAAATGGTTTTATTTTYATTATWATATCTTCATATTCTTTGAATAATTGATTATGCATTGATTTAAATTAGYCTTAGTCTGTTTTATCAATACATGGTTAATTTCTACCATTTATATATTAATTTTTTCAATCTTTAAGAGTCTATTATCCCAAAATTTCTTCCTGAACCATATGATGAATATATTTTKTTGAAACTATATGAGAAAGTAGTTTAATCTTTGACTTTCATCATGTGTAGACTTTGCAGTGKTTTTTCATTGTCTTCTCATGTAATTTCTTGATGTGAAATRTTATCTGTTTCGAATTAGCTTTAGTCAGTTCTGCACATAATATTTTATATCATGGTTTTCTTTATGTTGTTCATTATCTTTTGGTTTAGTTTATATATGTGACTGATCATCTATTCAAGTATTTTGAGTTTACATCTGATGCTAGATAGATGGTAACACCATTCCTGAGAATTGGAATTTCTTTCATTTTAAGTTATTGGACATTTCAAGGTCACAAGATATATAATTATTTGTCTTTCTATCGTTATAAACTCACTCCAGAATATGAAACACTTCCTTGAATTTCTTCAGGAAGTATTATGCTTGATTTTGTCATAGGTTTACACATGACATAGGTTAAGAGGAGCTCATATAAATACATAGAGATGAATTTAGCTTAGTATTGTTGATCAGTGAGAGGTTAGTAGGTGCATTGCTTTATTTTATTCAGATTTGTTTATATATGAATAAGACGATGATTGCATTAATTATCTTTGAATGTTTATGTGTATTTGTTTCAATTGTATTTTCTTAGTATTTATTAGTTTAAAATATTTAAACATTAAAAAAACAAAAAGATTTATGTTCTTACTTTATCTTATTTTGAAACATTATTATGAACATTCATTTTCGCAAGATTTCAAGTAAACCTTGTAAACTGTATATAGATTGTTTATAATCATTTGTATATTCATGTTTCTTTTTAATAAACATTAGTAAGTAATATATCATTTGTTAGAATCATAGCTTTAGATTAGTTTGTTTCTTTTATTATTTTTAGTACCTTAGTTGGCTAATGGAGTCATTAAACCCAGCGGGTCAGTTCATTCCAAACCTCTTGGGTTATTAGACAACCACGGTCCGGATCTTACCTTTCAGATGATGGTGTGTCATTTACGCCCGTCAACAGAACCATAAAGCATGGCTTTTTAATCTTCATTGTTCCTCCTCTTTCTTAAGAAAAGAGAGTTTTTTTGCTTCCAAATACTTTAGAAGTGATAATTATTCTTCGATCAAGGAGCCTTCATCTATATTTTGATAGAAAGATTTTAAATTACCCTTGACTTTGAGAATGTGTCTTTGGTTGTGTTCTTTGAATATGGTGATCCAAACTTTGATAGCTCTCTTAACATTTTTAAGATTATTCACGAATTGTTGCATCAAATGAAGGGATTCCTCTAGGTCCATTTTTTTCCAAGAGTTTCATACCAATGTCAGGAAATCATGTTCTTCCATCAAAACAGGGTTAAACCTTAAGGGAAAGGGGTGACGATCCGTCTTCATTTTTAATTTTATTCTAATAGGTCTGTGGCCCAATCCACCAACTTTATTTATCTGAGAGGAAGCTAGAATTGTTTTCCCAACAAATATTCCAACACCAAAAATTTATCCAACCTCTTCGCCACTGCATCCTTTCTAGATATTTAGTTACACCACGTAGGAACTAGTTTAATCGGATCTAGGTCCACAAAGTGTAGCTTGGAAAGGAGGGAGAGGAAAAATTCACTCTGATTATCCACCTTTGTATCAAATAATCGGATAATTGTAATGCATGATACATTAATTAATTAATAGCAGGACAATGAAGAAAGGTATCAAATAAATAAATATGGAGTGAATTTGGTGTGGTTATGGAGTACTTTATGGCCTTAATGCAGTACACGAGTTGTTTTGTATGTTACATTTGGGGTAAATTCCAAGGGTTAGGTCCTAAAAGTATTGTTTAAGAAACATAACCATTTGTGTTCCTTGTAATCCTTCAACTTAGAAAATGTATTATTTTGGCTTGTAAACCAATATGTCGCCAATGCCAATACCATGGCTTAGGGTCCTATGGATAACTTATGAAGCTCTAAACCATAAATTAGGGGAACTAAATACTATAATAACACATCCCACAATTAGGATTTTGTTCCACATTAACACTTTTAAGTCCAAAATAATATGGATCAAAAGTAAAATCTAAAAATTAAACCATAAAACCATGATTAAGCTAAGAAACCATTTGTATCAAATTCAAGTTTTTTTTTTTTTTTAGGAAAATCGTTTTATCTCCAATACCCACCCCTACATACTTCAAGGCCCAACAAGTATGGACTAACAATTAAGTGGAATGATGCATCAATAATAATTATAATGTTGCAATGTAAATTTTATTTTAAATATATATAAGTAAATTTAGTTGAAATATTTAAGAGATCAATATAATTTTGTTTGTTTAAAATATTAATTTTATGTGGATTTTATTTGTTTAGAATCTTGAATCTATGTGGACTTTGATATAGAAGTTTTATTTGTTTAGAATCTTAAATCTATGTGGATTTTGACATATAAGTACAAAAATGTGTTTAAAAAGAATATATCAAAATAGTTGATGATTAAATTTATTATTTAAAAAATTATTATTTTATTAACATTGTATTTAAAATAAAATATCGATACGTTGGACAATTAAATAATGTTGAAATTTATTGTTTAAAAAGTTGCATATGAATCATACTCATAAAGTAATTTGTTAATTGAATAAAAAATCGTTTGTCACAGATATAAGTGATTTATTAAGATGACATGTTATCATTAAAGTAGTATATATTTTTTTTCCTTTTTTTGTAACTAGTGGAATCAGCAATTGTGCGGTCTTGTACTTGTGTGACACGGGGTCGATTCCGACCACTACCACTATAATCTCTAGGTGCCATATGTATGTCTCTTCCGCAGGCACGGGTAGATCGGGGGGATTTGAACTCGAAACCTCATCGAACATAACATTTCATATCATGATACTTGTCATTTGAGTTGCCCCCCGTGGGCTAAAGTAGTATACTTATTAAGTAAATTTATGTTATTTAATTTATTGTAAACTAACAAGAAATGGTTATTTGTTTTTTATTTTTTTCTTTAAAAACATTATTAAAACAAAGAAACAATCTTCAATGTCTTTCATCCAATGGCATGGCCCTCTCACTCCAACAAAAGAGTCGAGTTGACATCTTGGAACTAGAATGTGAGCATTTGAGATCCGTGGTGGCAGTAGTGTACATGAATTATATCTCTTTGGCATCCAACAATTAAGGGGGATGGCATGAGGGAACAATGGAAGAAAAATATATAAGCCAAGTGCAAGACCCCTCGACATCGAAGAAAAATTCAATCCTCCCCAGCCAGTTGAGGAAGGCAAAGCTCAGGGAAGTGTACACTCTTAATTTTTGAATGTTTTTCTTAACTGAATTCCTATTAGGATAGAACATTAGGATAGCAACTAGTTGAAATACTTGGAAGTCAAATCCAACTTTTTATGCTTTAATCGGAGTGTTATATATATCAATTAAATTGGTTGTAGAAGAAAATTTTGGACTCAATTTTGATGTAAATTTCAGTTGCTACCTCGGTGCAGCCCCCCTTTAATATAATTTATCTTTTCAGTTTTGGTTTTAAAAAAATTAAAACAGACAAATATTGTTTAAAAAAATGTAGTGAAGTAAATAGAAATCATACAAAAAGGAATGCTTAAGAGATTTTTGACGAAAAATTATATCTGTCTCAGAGACTACATAAGAGATTTGTCTATAGACTATAATTATTACATCCCATGTTTTCTTTCAAGTAACATGCTTAACAAAAACTCCTAGTATTCTATTAACTTTGAAAAGAATAAAAACTAACAAAATGCATGCATATCCATGGATTCTTTCAACGGGTAACAAGACTCCTCTTCATTAAATTTTGCTTGTACAAAATTAATAAACATTATATTGTTTAATGATGAAGAAAGGAAATGTTTGTGAAGATTGAGTGTCAACTTCCTTAACATGCTACACTCTACTTTCAAGATATCTATCTATTGTCATTGTTGGACTAATAAGTTCATAATTGTTATGTGTTGAGAGACACAATGATGTTCATTTTCATGAACTTTTGATGTCATTAAGAACATAGATCTTTGATTAAACTAGATATATTCCTCACGCCTTTACAGTGTTTTTTTGAATTCTAAAATATTTATGTGACCCATGATTTTTTAACCCAAATTAAATTTCATTGGAAACTAAAAAAAATTAAATATAAAGTGACCAGAAAGAAAACCTTTATCCCACATACATAACAAAAGAAATAACCAAAACACTGAACTTCAAAAAAAAAAAAAAAAACATGAATTAAATCCATTGATGCACACAACCTCAAAAGTAGCCCAACAAATATAATTCCAAAATTTTGAAAACACAAAGAAAATGAACAAGTCTTGAATTAGAATGCAAAACTGGAAACAAAACGAGGAAATTAATACTCAAAATCAAAAGATTAAATAAACGATATCCCGAAACAAAAAAAAACTATAACCAAAAATATATCTATTAACTATGAAATATGGTCATTTAATGAGTTGTTAAAAAAGGGTGTACAACATAAGTATCAGAATAATAAAATATACCAAAGATTAATGGTACTGTCCCATTATCCCACAGTAAGAACAAAACATATTTCATTTTTTTTTAAATCATGTTTTCAAAAAGATCGTAAGTTTGATTTAATTGATTTAATACATTTTCATTAATATTATATATTTGTCCATTTTCTCATAAGGGCCTTTGTTAATAGATATATCTCAATATATTTAGGTGGGAATTATCATCTAATTAAACCATTGAAGAATATAGCAATATAACAATTCTAAAAGTTTGTTTAAATAACTCAATTTAAATGCGAGTAGGTAAGATGGTTGGAATTTTCTTGTAGATTTGATTTTGATACAAAATAGATAAAAGAGAAGAAAAATAGAATAAAATTGTATATGTGGTCAGTGGGAAAGTGGAGAAATGTATGGAGTAATTTTCAACATGTATAAGGTGATGTGAGGAAAAGAGCAATTTATTTTTTAAATGAATATTATAATTAAANATAGATAAAAGAGAAGAAAAATAGAATAAAATTGTATATGTGGTCAGTGGGAAAGTGGAGAAATGTATGGAGTAATTTTCAACATGTATAAGGTGATGTGAGGAAAAGAGCAATTTATTTTTTAAATGAATATTATAATTAAACGAAGGATGAATTTTACAAAGAGAAAATAAAGAAGAAATATGAAGGTTATCATTTTAATAATAATGGTGGACTTCTTATTTATAAAATTAGAATGTTTATTTCTTTTTTTTTGAAGTTTTGAGAAAAAACAATTTTGAATGAAACACATAAGATGTCATATTTTGGTCATCCAAGTCATCATTAAATTATTGGAATGGTGAGAAAGAAGTGTTTTTTTTTTTTGTTTTTTTTTTAAATGAAAAAGGGTATTCCTAAACACATTGCCAAATGCATCGAATGTGATAAAGTCAACACTAAATCAACATGATTATTAAAATATTTGGCACTTCCACAATGGAAATGGTAAGTAGTGATTGTGGATTTGTTTTTTGGACTGTTAAAAACAATGATGCAACATGAATCCATTATGGTTGTGGTTGATAAACCAAACAAGGCATGACATTTTATTCATGTTCAATATACACCTAAGTGCGTTGATATTACAAAAATATTCATAGAAAATATTTTTAGACTACATGGAGTACCCAAAGAAATCATTTTCGATGGGGATACATAATTTACTTCAAATTTTTAGAAGAGTCTATTTGAGGATATGGGTACCAAGATAAATTCTAACATTTCTTATCATCCACAATCATATGGTAATACTAAGAGACTCAATCAAGTGATTGAATAGATGTTTCGCATATATATGATGGAAAAACCATCCAAGTGGGAGGATTATTTAATCTTGGTGGAGTTTGTGTACGATAATGGACATCATGCATAGTTGGGAATGATTCCATTTGAGACTTTATATGGAAAAAATGAAATACTCCAATGAGATAGGATAATTCTATCAACATAATCATACTCGGACTAGAAATACTCAAGGTAATGGAGTGGGAAATTTCCATGATAAATCATAATTTGAAGGAATCCTAACATATGCAAAAAATTTATCCAAATAAGAGCATATTTCAAAGGGAATTCCTAAATTGGGGATCATGTCTTGCTTAGACTAAATCCAAAGAAGAGTTCATTGAATCTTGTAATATGTGTCAAACTATCACTTAGATATTGTGTCCCTTTGAAGATATGATAGGACCAGTTGCATATAGACTTACTTAGCTAACATCAAAGCTCACAATGTTTTTCATTTTTTATTGCTTAACAAGTATGTAAATGATCATAACCATGTGATTAATTGCATTGAAATCTACATGGAACCATAAAGAAAGTTACAAACAAAGATATTATACATCCTCAACTAAAAACCATTTGATAATCGAGCCATTGGATAAGCAAAGGTTCAATCAAAGCACTTTGGTCGCAATCAGTCTCCGTGGAAGTTGGAGTATATGATCAAGGAGGCGTACACATTTTTGTTATGATCTTGAGATTCCACCAAGGTCAATTTTATTCCAAGTGAGAAAGGAAATACCCCAATTTTAACTCTTTGAAGGTATTGATCATATTGCGTATAAATTGTAAATGTGTGGTTATTATGATGGATGCCAAGCCATGAATTTTAAATAAATGACCACATAATGTAGATGTTGTCAATAATTTTTTTATGAATTTCTAATGTAGAGCTCAAAGCTAATGCCTAACTAGAAAATAGTTAGGCATATAGATTTTGTAAGTATGATTTCTATGGACCATGCAGTAGAGTTAACAAGATGCACTCTATCGCATGTAAAAACTTAATTTTGAAATATAATATGTATAATAATCCAATATGGTTGCAAGGAGAATAATGGTGCTATGATTTCACAAGAGGGGAAGAATGAAATAGGGGCTATGGGAAAGAAATCATGTATTTCCATATGCCAACCCAAGAACTCACATCATTTTCATTATGTTCCTTAAATGAATATCAACAACACCTTTGACTTAGAAATCCAAATCATGAATGCATGAAGAGATTGGTAAAATAAATTCTACCTCACATAAATAATTTCTTTGACTTAGAAATTCAAATCATGAACTAATGAAGAAGTTGGAGAAGAAAATTTGATCTCACATAAATAATGAGTATGGCAAAGGTAGTCTATAAGGAAAAAAGTACTATAATTTCTAAGAACATGTACATTTCTCATTCCATCCTCCTACCTCATTCTATTGCATCCATTTTCCATTATTCTCTCAATCCCCATGCTACATGTTCATATGGATTGGAATCTCAAACTTGTAACTACATGAACCAGCACCAAGAATCAAATAATGGAAAGGTTGTGTCAATGTTGAGATTCAGAAAAGTAGAAAACCGCTACCTTTATAACCTTTTTACTCGTTGACTTATTTTGAGCCAAGATTTTCTCCAGTAGGATTTCTATGAAAGAAATATGTAGGTGGGCTCTCCCTAACTACACTAACTCTAGTTGTGATTTCCTTAGAGATTGTATGGTAGATAAGAGAAAGGTCCAATTTGTGTTATGTATGATTTTAAGAACATATTTTCATGGTTGATTGACTGTTGGATGAGGTGTTGGGAATGTTATGTAGAGAAAATATTGGTTGAGTAATAAGAGTAAAGGATTAAAGTTGAGTGTTATATAAGCATATAATTGGCTTCTTTTCCATGGTGGCCTCATAGCTTTTTGGCTTGGAGATGGAATCTGCACTATATGCTTATGGTCGGTTAATGAATTTCTCTTACAAATTATCCAATTTCTTGGACAGTTTTTGTTAAAAGATAAATGTATAATACTCGTTTTACATTTTGAAAATTTAGCTCTTGAATTTTGTGTATGATATGTTATGTGATTCTACTTAAAATTAACATGTGCATGTTCTTCCATGATTTCATTCAATATATGTTTAAATCTTTGCATCTTTTACTCTACACTTAGTGTGCATTAGTAGTTTGTTGGGTCTCTTTGGAGGCTAAATTTATTCACAAATGATGGAAAACATTATTTTCCATGTCCCAAGGTAGTTGAGGTTGAGCCATTGGATTTGATGGCACCAAAGATCCAACAACACGAGACATTAGGCCTGGCAATGCTAGACATCAAGCAAAGCAACCTCAACTACTCTGAGATGAATGTAAACCATGATGGCGAATAGTGTTTTCCGTTTCTTAAAAAGAGGTAATGCTCTAACTTTGTTATTATATGTGAGTTTTATTTTCTAAAAGGAAATCTCACACATTATGTCAAATTAAAATGAACATCTCAATCACTTGATTTTTCATCTACCCTTCAACAAGGAAAGTCCATCTCTATGGGGAGCATCCACCAAATATCTATATGTCCTTTTATGAGATAGGTTTTAGAATATATTTTGATTTATACTCATTAAGAGGCATTAAAATGGTCAAAAATGACATTAACTAGATCTATTATATTTTTTTAATTGGAGAAAAAAAATTATTAAAACAAAATGTCATGATACAATTATGACAATAAAGATAAGATTTATAATTTTCTTTAAAATTAAATATCAATATATGTGTAAAATGGAGTTTTTATTTTACCAATAACAATCTCCTTAAAATATTATCTCAAAAATGACTTACTAAATGATCACTCAAATTCAACATAATTGTTATTGTTATGCACATTTCATTTTTTACAACACTTCTTTATTATTCTCTAAAAAAAAATTAAGAAATTTAAATTCCTTAAATTATTTTTAAAGATAACATTCAAAATTTGATAAAAGCATTGATATCCAAATCCCAAATCAAAGAATGGTCATTCACTTAGCTATTATTACATAATTTAAATTATGTGATCATGATTCTACCAACTTTTGAAATGTTGAGATGGAATAATTAGGAAATTTAATATGTTGAGATGCAATAATGACAACATCTAACACATCCTTCTACAAAATCACTAGTTGAAAATTTTTAAATCCAAAAAATCACAATCATCCAAATATTAAAAAATATATATATTTTTTTTAATATTAAAATGGTTTTAATTTTCATATTTAAAATTATGTTTTCATAATCATTTTCACGCATATGAATAACTTTACAACCTCTTAAATCATCTAAAATATCTTTTTAACCAAAAAACAAAGTTTTATAAATTATCAATAGATGGATGAAACTAATTTAATATATATTGTTGTGATTATCAAACTTAATATTGATGATGATGATGATGATGATGATGATGATCAACATCCACTAAGACTGAATTGGTCTATTGGACCTTAAGAGGGTAAGTGATTACTTGTGATTTTTTTAAATGTTGTTTATGTGCTCGAAAAGCATTAAGAGAAGCTTTGCAAAATCACCATACTTTTGTTGAGTTAAGAGGTTAGGAAGGTTGGTAGTGTGACAAATATTTTGAAAATGAGATCTAATATGGGTATATGATGGACAATATAAGAGAAAGTGATTTTCATCTTCAACCTTCTTAGTGTCACAAAGGTGACACACTCTTTCATCCCATGGCATTTTCGGAATTGACCAACGCCCAGTTTCACTATACAGCTCGTGAGAATTTGTTCGTATCTTAGCAATGATTATTTTTTTCTTTACACTTGGAAAAACAGATAGATAATTTTGATCTTCTATATTAGGGTTGATTACATCCTTATAATACCTTAATTTATTTTTTTCCTCTAACTCTTTATCACGCCACATTTTCTCCTTAAATTTTGATTTGACAATTTTTTAATAGTATCTTTATTCTGCAAATTTGTGTCTTCCATGATTCCCCAATAGTTTAGCCAAGATCGGGCATCTTTTTTCCATCCTTGCTTGAGTCGATGGTGGTTGCGACTCGATTTTGAAGCAATTTTAGGAAGCCTCTTGTCTTCCATGTTGTTTAACTTGTTCTTATACATTAGGTATCTATTCATAGTCATGCTCTCAATTGGGGAGAGGTTTGTTTCTAAGAGGAGGATGAGATTGGGTGTATTTCCTTTAATTTTGATATTATAGGTTATAAAATTCTTTTGTATTTTCTGTATCTTTCTCCAGGATTCACGAGAGATACTACAGCCTCGGACTTCACATCCATAAAGAATAACAGGTGTAACAAGAGTCTCAAAGAGGAGTTTCTTATTATCCCAACTCCAAAGATCGGTTGATTTACAATTGTTTTCAAGCCCATAATAAGTTTTTCATCCCCCAACAATCATTTTATCAATGCTATAATTTCAATTGAGCTTGTGGTGAATATCAATTCCAAGATATTTGTATGAAGTCACTTCCTCCAAGTTGTTGTTGTCATATACGAAGGTATCATAAGTGATCTTATTGGATTTAATAATCATGACCTTAGTCTTATCAGTATTAACAGTCATACCCCATATTGGACCAAAAATCCTTGAGGATTCTTAGTTGGTTTTCAAGATCATGGGAACTCCTTGCCATAAAAACGATATCATCGGGCATAAAGAAGAAGACACAACCTACTTTTTCCAAGCAATATTTTAACTTGTCAATGTATATGCCAAAAAGGGTAGGTGACAAGAGACAACCTTGTTTGACTCCAATATTGCAGTTAATCTCTTTTGACCAGCCCTCAGTGTTTTTAAACTTAGCAATCTCATACATCCTTATTGCAACATCCCTCAACTTGAAAGGCACTTGTATCTCTTCCAACCTATTTCAAAGGGGCGTGTTTCCTTGTTTCCTTCTAAAAAGTTACAACTTAAAATCCAAAGGATATATATACTTCCTTAGTTTTTATTAGTCAAATCCCTAATGAGGGTCTCTTAGATTATTATGCCTAATCACACAGGATTATTATGCCTAATCACACAGGGTCTCTTAGATTATTATTAAGATGTATAAAAATTCTGGTACTTAGTTTGAAAAATGTAAAATGCTTCTAAATATTTAATACCAGTGCTGACTAGGTGACGGCTTCAAATTGAATTCCCACATACACATTCATTGCTGCACTGTCATTGCCTTTAATGGCTACATACATTGTCAATCTGTGTCTATCGTGCATTCATCGCTGCACTGTGATCGCCTTAAGTACGTACTTCCTGACGTTGTCAATGATGTTGTTATTCTCTAGATAATAATATCGTTGAATTGTTCATCCTGATAGATAGAATTACAGACAGACAAGCCTATTTTTTCTGTTCTTCTGGCGTCTGATCGAGAGAAGAGGAGTTTGAAGTTTTACAGAATGTCCGATATAGGAAGCATGGAAGCTGGAATAGGATACTCATGGTATTCTGAACAAGATTGGGATCATATATTCAGTAATCCGCCTGATCCAGATTGGGATAATCCTCCTGATGCAGATTGGGATAGTAATACTCAGTTGGACATGCATTTGGATTTGGATTTGGATGCATCCGAATGGTGGCCATGGGATAATTTAAGCATCGACGACATCAATGGCTGCTCGGGTAATAATCTATCATCGCCACCAGATTTGCAGGCAATCGGGCAGTTTTTAATGGATGCAGAGCTGCAAGCTGAATGTGCTGCCAAAGCCAGAAACAGCAGCAGCAAATCAAAAAGGATGGAGAGCAGCAAATCTCACCCAATAGAATGTAGGGAACCTGTCATTCCTGAGCATCCTGCTGCTGCTGCTGCCGGGGATCAACTGATTTCTGACAGCAGCGGCAAATCCATGGATTTCAAGGATATGGAATACAAAGGATTGAGGCTCCTACATCTCTTGACAGCATGCGCAGAGGCAATGTCGCTGGAAGCACAAGATCTGGTGGAGGTCATACTCTGCAGGTTGGGAGAGCTCGTTTCTCCCACAGGCTCCACCATGGAGAGAGTGGCTTACTATCTTTTCGATGCTCTACTTCACTCTAATGTGAATTCCCTGGCCCATGTGAAGCCGAACGATGATAACCCTAGTGCTAATAAGCATTTTTGGGAAGCTCTGAAGCTGCTGCATGTAGCTTATCCTTACATACGAATACCTCACTTCACTGCTAACCAATGCATTCTTGAAGAAATAGCGGCCGCTGGCGGTGCTAATGTGGGAATTCATATTATCGACTTCGACATAATGGAGGGCGTGCAATGGCCGCCATTAATGGAGGCCCTGAGGGACAATGGAAATTATGATCTTGGTCACCTGAGAATCACGGCCATAAAATGGGCTGACAACGACCAGGACGACTGTCTGCTGTCCTCTTCTGGGTGCACGGGTAGAAGGCTGTCGGAGTACGCAAGCTCTGTGGGGATCCCATTTTTGTTCCAGGAAACGGAGTTGGAAGGCCTGAAAGAGCTCCTGCCGTCCCAGGAGGGCGAGATTGTAATACTGAACTGCATTTGGCAATTGCCTCACATGATCAATCTGCGAAATAAATCGCAGTTATTGGAATTCCTGATCGGCACCCGCCACCTGAATCCAGTGGCCGTTACGCTCGCTACCGGTCCCCACGGCACCGAGAGTGACACGGCCAGCTTCTTAGAGAGCTTCGCTCGTCGTCTGGGGGAGCTCTGTTCCATTTTCGACTCGCTTGAAGCTGGACTGCCAGAGCATGGCCTTGCAAGAACGATGATGGAGAACATATTCTTTGGGCCGGCCATGTCTAGGAGAGTTATGAGCAGTGCCTGTGGCGATCATGGCCGAGCTGATATTACAGAATCCAACGTTGTTGACCTTCCGCTCAAGTGTGGTTATGGCGAAGGTAGTATAAGCAGCAACAACATGTATGCACAATATACTCTTCTGTGCAGCGGGGGCAGCGGATGTTATACAGTAGAGTTAGTGGGTCATCATCGACTGGTTCTCAAATGGGCTTCTACTCCTTTGGTCTGGGTTTCTACATGGAAATCACCCTGATACAGAAGTACCAACCAAATGATCATGAAAAATATAAATTTGTTGGACTTATATCAAAAGGAGAGAAGATGATTATTTGCTTCTTTCTGGTACGTTGTGAATAATTTTGTTGCATACCTAAACAACCTGAACGTCAGCTAGAACGGCCATGGGATACTCAGGTAAGCTGGCATATTATATTACTGGTTAATTTCCCATATTAATATTATCAGACTCCTAATTTCTACTGATATGTATATTGGTTTTGTGTCCGGTATAACCATGACTGGCTAATTTCCCATATTATAATATCGGACTCTTGTGGTTATCTGTCCGGTATAAATCATGGAAGATTTTTTATAATCAGAGAAATACTTCTTTATGAAAAAAAATAAAGCTATTTTTATGTCGAAAGTTACGTCGAAAGGCGTACACCTATTGACAATGGGCAGATTTAATAGGGGTTTAGTGCTTAATAAGTTTTCTATGGACAGGATTAAATATGGCTGGAATATTCTTAGTAGTCACACAAAATAAATGGCTGTGATTTCAATCATTAACTTCCTAGCTATTATAAAGACATYCGTTTATGTGTTTACTTTTTTACATTTACCTAGTCATATTTAAAAATTACTTTGATAGCTAACTAATTGCCACTTAAGTGAGTAACAGAAATTAAAATATTAACACAAGCTCAACCGTTTATTTGTTAATCAATAATAAAATTTAATATATTCTTTTAAGGATTCTTTTCATCTTATCAGCCTTTAGATGTTGATCAACCACAATTATGTAGCTGTGCTAGTTAAATTACAATCTTTTTATATAAAAATATTTTTGTGTATATTGGTTTTGTGTACTGTCTCTAAGAGAAATATTTTTTAGTTTCTTACGTTGAGTAGAATGTTCGCTCTAAAACATTGAATTTTGAAAAACCTCACACAATTTTATTGAGGAAAAAATTATTCCAATACTTATTTCTTTAAAAAATATTTTTAAATTAAAAAAAAAACAATATATCAATTTCTTTCTTTAAAAATTATTTTTAAATTAAAAAAGACAACTTATATCAATTTATGGTTATAAATTTCAATATATTATAATTAATATTTTATATTCCTTTAACATGTCTTTCCAAAAAAAACACTGGTTATTTTTCAATTAGTTGAAATGTGCAACTTATAACAATATATAAGTTATCATATTAATATTATTTGATTCTTAATTTCTACTTATAAGTTATCATATTAATATTATTGGATTCTCGATTTCTACTTATGTATATATTGGTTTTGTGTTTTGTATGATTATAAAAAATAAAAAAAAATTATATAAAATTTATTTTTAAATTAATTGAGATATATGATTTATAACAATATATATTATAATATGATAATATGATGATTATTATTAACTTTCATTGAGATTAAATTGATCTATTGGACCTTAAGAAAGTAGGGATTGCTTTCAATTCTTTAGAATTTTGTTTCTGTGCTCCAAAAACATTAAGAGAAACTTTCCAAGATCACCATAGTTTTGTTGAGTTAAAAGGTTAGGAAGGTTGGTAATGTGACAAATATTTTGAAATTGCATGGGTATAGGGTGGACAATCTAAGAGAAAGTGTTTTTCATCTTCAGTCTTAGTGTCACAAAAGTGACCACTCTTACAATATATATTGTAACAATATATATGTTACAATATATTATAATATGATATGATGATGGTGGTGATGATGATTAACTTCCATTGAAACCGAATTGGTCTATTGGACCTTAAGAGGGTAAGGGATTACTTGCAATTCTTTAGAATTTTATTTTTGTGCTCAAAAAGCATTAAGAGAAGCTTTCCAAGATCACCATAGTTTTGTTGAGTTAAAAGGTTAGGAAGGTTCGTAGTGTGACAAATATTTTGAAATTGAAATCTAATCTGGGTATAGGGTGGACAATCTAAGAGAAAGTGTTTTTCATCTTCAACCTTCTTAGTGTCACAAAATATATATTGTAACAATATATATGTTACAATATATTATAATATGGTATGATGATGGTGATGATGGTGATTAACTTTCATTGACAATTAATTGGTCTATTGGACCTTAAGAAGGTAAGGGATTACTTGCAATTCTTTAAAATTTTGTTTATGTGCTTGAAAAGAATTAAGAAAAGCTTTCCAAGATCACCATAGTTTTGTTGAATTAAAAGGTTAGGAATGTTGGTAGTGTGACAAATATTTTGAAATTGAGATCTAATCTGGGTATAGGGTGGCAATCTAAGAGAAAGTGTTTTTCATCTTCAACATTCTTACTGTCACAAAGGTGACACACTCTCTCATCCCCTGTCGTTCTAGGAATAGACCAATGCTCAGTTTCACTATAGAGCTCGTGAGAATTTGTTCTTATCTTAGCAATGTTTATTTTTTTCTTTACACTTATCAAAACATAGAGATAACTTTGATATTTTAAAATAGGGTGGATTACATCCTTATAATACCTTAATTTTCTTATTTTCCTCTAAGTCTTTATCATATCACATTTTCTTCTTAAAATTTGATTTAAGGATATTTTTAATAGTATAATTATTCTACAAAAATAAAAATACTATTAAAAATAATATATTAAAAAAACATATTCCTTTCACATATTTTTTTTAAACTGTTAATTAATATTTCTTTATATAAAATTATTTTTAAATTACTTAAAAAAATATAACTTACACCAATATATAATATAAGATTCAATATATTATAATTGATATGTTAATACTCTTTTCATATGTTTTTCCTAAATGTCTTAAAAAAAAAATTATGGAGAGACCTTACTCAACAACAACTAAGTTCCAATATTCCACCACCTTTTTAGCAATGAAGGTATCCACTATATATTTTATTTATCTCCATGGGAGACCCTAGAATCTATTGAATCAATAATTAGAAAAAATTACCAATAATTATAAAATTTTCATTTGTGGTATTATCATATATATATATATATATGTGTGTGTGTGTGTGTGTGTGTGTGTGGTGGTGTTCTAAAACATTATTCATATAATTGTATAATTGTTTTTGTTAAAAAACTCAATAATTTATGTAAGCTACTCAAATCCTCATTTTGGATTGAGTGATTCATCCATTAATTAGTTTTTCTTTTAAGAATCAAACTAAAGAACTTTGCTAAAAGTGGTTAATCATCATAATAGTTTGATGTAATGGGTCATTTTAGTTGCATATATAAGAAAAAAAAAAAAAAAACTTTGCTTGAAAACTTTATTAAAAAGTTGATTGACATGAGACACAAGGATCATACTCCCAAATTTTAAGATTTCATCTTGGTAACCTTCAATATCTTTGTCTTTACCATTTGCAAAACATTTAATTCCAAACTTTACATCTTTAATTGAGAAACCCTAGATTTAGAGATGAGTTATGTGGATGCATTTAAAGACTTGAAGAGAAACACAAATCTTGTTAAGATTACCTCTTACTTTAGGTTTTCTAGGTATGATACTAGCTCAATATAATTTCAGCTCTCTTTACATAATTCTAGTTCAATCTCTCTTGATTTATTTATTTTATATTGTTTTGTTTTTCTTTTTTGTTAAGGAAATAATATTTTTATTTTTTTTGTTAAGACATAATATTTAATCTTAATATCTCTATCGGATTCATTCAGGGCGGCACTAATATCTCTTCTTTTCATTTTACATTCTAGATCATATCAAAGAGTTTCAAAGCTTTTACTAAATATACAAAATTTTAAGAGTGATTTTCTAATTATACAAATGGTTTTGAAGTGAATTTTTTATATAAATTCTCAATATTGTCATGTTTACTATCACAATTGAACAATTATTGTATATCTTTATAAAATGGAAATATTTTCTATTATCAAAGAGAACTTCATTATCCTTGTTATGTAGAGTGATTTCCGAGAGGACCATATATATTTAATGTTATCTCAACATTATCCATTTTATTCAACAAAGGGATAAAGAATGTGACATTGAGTGAATCGATGAAGTTGGGTCACACTTTTTGGCAAGCGTGGCATGTAGACAAACTCTCATTCAAGGCATAATGTTGATTGAGGTTTTAATCCTTCGATCAATTCTTAACTTTGATCAAGGGATTAAAACATTAATTGAGAGTTTAAAACCATAATAAATGGTTTTAATAAATGGTTTAAGTTGAAAAGTTTAAAATCCCTCAATTGAAGTACTTTAAAACCCTTTATTGAGTTCAATCAAGGGTTTAAAATTCAAAAACTATTATTATTTTATTTTTTTTTGCAAGTTTTTATGGATTTGCGGATTCTAAGAGGTGAAATCCATTCATCTCTTTCATGAGGTGCCTATAGATTCATTATTGACTCCATCTAATGACATTTTTTTTTTTTTTTTTTTTTAAATTAATTTTGTTCTAAAACTTATGGGTGAAATCATGAAGATGGGTTACACTTTTGCTTGTTTTATGAGAAAAAAAACTGTATTTTTACAAGTTATTCAACTTCCAACATACAAAAGTATTTTTTTTATTTAGAATTTCACTTTACAATAAAAACAAAACTTGTGAAGAATTGTGTTAGATTTACAATGACTATTTTTCAATTTTTTTTTATCATGATTTGATATGTCAATTTGGCAATTGTTTAACAGTATGTTTCTTAAACATGAAATGAATGATAATGAGTTACTTATTTCTACAACAATGTATATATTATTAAACTTGCGTTTTTAAGAAACAAAATATACTACAACAATCTACAGAGACTCTATTTTATTATGACTATTATTTTGAATTTAACGGATGAATATTATAATTTCTAGAATTTTTTTAAGTTGACCAAGATGAAAACGTTGCAGAGTTTAAACACATGTTTTTCTACACCTTGTATCTATCTTAATTTTTACTTAAAACTAAAATTTAAATATACCATTTTGAAAAGAACAGTTTAAGGATTATGAATATATTTTTTTCAAATTTTTTCACTGTATATTTTTAGAGATACCGATATTTCATTTCACCAAATCATAATGTCTGCTAAAAATATTATGTAGTGATTTTTTTTAAAAATAAAATAAAATTAGATAAAAATAAAGAAAATGAAAACAAATTATATGAATTGAAAGTAGATTCAATTTTGGAAATGTTGGTGTCATTTTCGAAACCAAATTCTCAATGTTTGCAAGAGTCCGCAACCTCTGAAGTTTAGTTATGCTTGGGGCAATTCTCTGGTTTTAGTTTTCAGTTCCAATTTCCTTTTTTCGGCCGAAATAATATTTCGGCCGAAAAAATAATGTTTCGGCCGAAAGACTAAAATCTAACGGAATCCGTCAAAACTGAACGGTTTCCAAGTCTTTCGGCCAAAAAACTAACTCTTTCGGCCGAAAAAAAACTTCTTTCGACCGAAAGACTGTCGAACGAATTTCGTCCGTCGGAAAAAATGAAACAACACATTGTATGGTTTTCTTTCACATCAAATTGTATAAATAGGATTTCGGCCGAACACATTTAACACAATCCATCAAATGAACAAAGAGATATAAGCTCGAGGATAGGGATTTCAAAGCATTTCTATTACTGATTGCAGTTGTATTCTTTTCTTTTTTTATTTCTTCCCTATGTTCCATAGTCTTAATCGGAGGATCGATATCGATACATGGTGGCTTTTTAGAACACTTAAACAAAGTTTCGAATCATCTTTTTGGTTTTTGTTGAATAAGGTAAATGATGTTTGTTCAAGTTTTTACTGGAATAACAATTTATATGTTGAAAGATAAATGTTGAGCATTTTTTCAAGGTGAAGTCTTTGTTGAACATATATTTTACAGATAACTATAAAAGTCATGGGAAACAAAAGTTTGCGCAAGAGAAAATATGATCGCACTCGAGATGATACTCGACAAATCAAACAAAGGAAAGAGCTTTATCGGAGAAAGAAACGAGAACGTCCAAATATTGAAGAAATAAACGATGATAATGTCAATAGAGATTTTCGACAAGAAAAAGTTCAACCAGGTATGCATGCACATATGATGATCGAGCACACGACACACATTGGGATTGTATTCAGAAAGTACAAAATTCAAAGTATAGAATTCAAATTAAAAATATTGTAAATAATATAATTGATTGTAATTACAATTTGA
>ML788861.1:353644-372330 GCA_009831015.1 Picea engelmannii | reverse complement strand
ATGACGGAAATAAGAATAATAATAAAAAAGACAACTACATTAATATCAAATATTTGAACTTCTTCCTAGATAAAATGAAACTAGGTACAATAATTGTAGTGAGAAAGCAAGTAAATTTTAGAAGTATAAGGGCCACGTGTCCATGGACTATGAGTTGGCCGCGGGTGTTCATCTCTGTGGCCAAGCCATGGGCCACGGCTTGGCCACAGGTTTGGCCACCCGCGGCCAACTCACAGTCCAACACTACAGATTACAAATTACACGGTCCAAATTACAAATTACACAGTCCAACACTACAAATTACACTACAAATTATTACTAAAATTATATTCTACTGGACTATGACTGTGAGTTGGTCGCGGGTGGCCAGCCCTGTGGCCAATTCGTGGCCCTCGCGGGTGGCCAACTCACAGTCCAACACTACAAATTACACTACAAATCATTACTAAAATTATATTCTAGTGGACTGTGACTGTGATTTGGCCACCCACGGCCAACTCACAGTCACAGTCCAACACTACAAATTACACAGTCCAAATTACAAATTACACAGTCCAAATTACTAATTACACAGTCCAAATTACACTACAAATTATTACTAAAATTATATTCTAATGGACTAACTGAGTTGGCCATGGGTAGCCAGCCCTATGGCCAAGCCGTGGGCACACCCATGGCCAACTCACAGTCCAACACTACAAATTACATAGTCGAAATTACAAATTACACAGTCCAACACTGCAAATTACACTACCAAGTATTACTAAATTTATATTCTA
This sequence comes from Picea engelmannii, assembly GCA_009831015.1. Classification (NCBI taxonomy): domain Eukaryota; kingdom Viridiplantae; phylum Streptophyta; class Pinopsida; order Pinales; family Pinaceae; genus Picea; species Picea engelmannii. Next base: position 371,551 of record ML788861.1, on the reverse strand, counting down.
GTGGACTGTGACTGTGAGTTGGCCATGGGTGGCCAGCCCTATGACCAATCTGTGGGAATGCCCACGGCTTGGCCACAGGTCTAGCCACTCGCGGCCACCTCACAGTCCAACACTACAAATAATTACATTTAAACCATAAATTTTAAAACTTATTACTCAATATATATTCTATAGTATAGAAACTTACCTGTTGTTCGGTGCATCCACGCTTGCAAACACAACAACGACCCCTGCGCTCATGACCTCATGATGACCCCTGTGCTCATGACCTCTCGGCGACCTCACAAACACAACCTCCTCACAGACGACCTCACGTCTGAAACGACAACAAATTTTGTAAAATGTTTCAACATCGATGTGTGGTTGATATATAAACAATCTTTCGGCTGAAAGATAGTTCGGCCGAACAATTGTTCGACCAAAAGAGGATTGTCGGAAAGAAAATATTTGGCTGACTAAATTTGTACGTGCAAATCGAGGGTGCGTTTATTGCACTGTTCGATTTGACGTTTCTTTTTTCGGCCGAAAAATAGTTCGGCCGAAAACAATATCTTTCGGCCAAAAAAATGTTTTTCGGAATTTTGGAGACCTGATTGTCACGAAAGTGTAACCCACCTTTGTGATTTCACCCTTATACATTTTTTTTCTCCATGGTGAAGGTTTCCAAGAAAAATAAGTATCTTAAAAATTTCACAACAAAAAAATAGAAAAAATATTTGGGATACTCATGGATGTTTACTCTTCAAAAGGGTGTCTCTATATTTTGGTTTTACATAAATAAGAGAGAAAAATGTGTTGGGAGCACAAATGTGTATAAAACATGAATCAAATATTAATTAGTCACCTTATAAAAAAAATATGTATTTTTCCAACAACAAAAAAAAGTTGAAAACAAAAAGTGGAATACACAATATTGTATTTGAAAATCATACTAGAACATTGAATTTGTTGTTGGGAACAAAAATCACTTGTTAACTTTTCTAGAAATTTGCAAAGATAAGCATATGGTTAAATGTAAATTTGATACATTAGATGGTGTGTGTGTGTTTGTAGAGAGAGAGAGAGAGAGAGAGAGAGAGAGAGAGAGAGCGTGCAATTCCCTAAAATTTGTTTGTTTTACTCCTATCAAAACTAACATGGTGTATATGAGTTTCAAGAGATTCAATTTAAAAAATATGTAAAGTGTCAAATTTACATGGCCACATTTTACTAAAAAGTAGGACACATATTAAAGGATTCACCTTTAATTAATGACATTGCTACCCTTTCTATGAATACGTGTCATAAGGTGAGATCAAAGCCTATAGCCACCCATTACAAATGATTAGGTCATGGAAAAGGGTCACCCTAAAAGACTAATTTCCCTATGAATTCATTTCATAATGTTCATAGTTTATTTTTCATTTGGAAATATCTCAACATTATTATACTATGATCTTGAAGTATGTTGGTTAGATCTATTAGAAATTTGATTCAAGTCTAATCACCTTAAGGAGTTTTAAAGTGTTTTTTGTTGGAAAGTTGTTTGTCATTGATGTCAACCCTAGAAGAGGTCTAGAAGCCCCTAGAAGTAATGATTAATGTCAACTCTAGAAGAAGTCTAGAAGCCTCTAGAAGTGATGGGTGTATTTGAATAAGTCTCCAAAGTGGTCCCATTATGGCATATCTTTAAGCATGGCCCTCACAGGAAGATGTTTTTAAGAAGTCTACAAGAAGATCTCAAGGTGTGATATTGAAGATCGAAGGTGTTTGGGAGAAAAGAGGATGAAGGACATTGCAAATACATGCAAAACCCTTATAGATGGATAGTCTTCGTCATGTTGTTTCCAACGATATGTGGCATTTCACGTGGTTCCTCATGGTTGAGAAGTTATGCCCTCTTAAAGATGAAGCCCCAAAGTATGGTCAAGAAGCCCCAAATATAAGGATGAGAAGTTACAAGTCAGCCCCAAAATTAATTAAAGGAGAAAATTTGTTGCAAAAAAGAAGTTATTGGTCGGCCCTAAAGTCAAATAAAGGAGGTATTTGGAAAAGAATAAATACACATCAAGAACCTTTCATTTGATTATTCAAACAAATATGTGTTTAGGGTATGGAGCTAGAATAAGTGGGTCTGCACTTATGCTAGGAGGATTGGCGATCTCAGCAAAGAAAATATGGCTTAGGAGAAAGGAGGTCGAGGAGAGAAGGAGGTGAAAATACTAGTTTTTTGAGGTTATCCACAGGTTGCAGTGGAGCAAGGTGTGGATTTATGAGTTTATATGTGGGTCAGAGTGATGCAAAGTGCAGATGTACGCGGGTCACAATGGAGAAAAGAGCATATTTCTAAGGTTATATGCGAGTCACAGTGGAACAAAGAGCAGATGTATGCGAGTCACAGTGGAACAAAGAGCAGATGTATGCGAGTCACAGTAGAGTAAAGAGAGGATGTATGTGGGTCACAGTGAAGCAAAGCACGGATGTCTGCGGGTTGACAGTGTATGAGTAGAAGATCTCTGAAATTGTTTTTGAAGAAGGAGATATGAGATATGATGTATTAGGTTGTTATAGAATGTAAGGTATTCTTTCTATGTGTTTTGATGTTCATATCTTGGTGGTTATGGTATATTCTTAAGGCATATCTTTTGGTACATGGTTGAGGCATATCATGAAGGATATGGCATATATTTGAGGCACATCTTTTACTACATGGTTGAGGAATATCATGAATGATATGACATATGTCTGAGGCGCATATTTTGGTACATGGTTGAGGCATATCATGAACGATATGGCATATGTTTGAGGAATATCTCAAGTACATGATTTATGGATATTATGGAACATATATCTTGGCATATGGTTTGAGGAATATGTTGGTGTTGGTTATCTCTATTCCTTTATACCTTCTAATTTATTGACCTAGGGTTCATGTCTTTCAGGTTTCCAACAAAGCCTCTAAAACTATCGGCCCTCCTGGTGAACCAGAAGGCAACGCGTCACACAGAATGTGTTTGCTCAGTCTCACTCAAGATAGCTTTAATGGGTGGTTGTAAGACTCATGTGATTGTGGCCTAGGATTGAGTATGAGATATGAGAACTTGACCATTAAACCATTATTAGGATTGGTAAATGCAACATACTATTATTCACAACTATGCAGTAACTTTAGCAGCTTATTCCCTTACTAGTGCAACCATATTTCTTAGGAAATATAATAACTCATTCATTCATTAAGCACAATAAATAACTACTGAAAAGAGGATAAAGATATGCATGCATTCATCACATTACACAGATATTACCGTGGTTCACCCCATCCTGGGCTACGTCCACAAAGATTTGGCTCTTGGCTCTTTTATTATGATAGTTTTGCATCTACAACATCGCGCACTTACCATTCTTCTTAATTGGGTAAGATCTATATGAGGCGAACTAGATCGCACCAAGCTCCTCGGCCTATGATCTAATCCTCGATATCTACCTTCTCTCATCTCCTCTAGCTCAACAGCTTACAAAATAGCTCATACAGCAAAATATTACCTATCGCATCTGCTCATGCGTAGCTACTATATGCCAAACACTACAAAATCCTGAATACTAACTAAATCAGAACAACTACAAAATCTATGAACCCTCTATAATACCTTAGTATTGGTATTTATACATCTTTGGCTCTTCAACCATTACAATACATTACCAAAACATTAACCCTACTAATGTTAGGTCTTCCTCTCGTGTGCGTGTTGTTCTTCCTTCTAGCTGTCTCTTTCCTTGTGCATGCTTTCTTGCATGTGTGTGTGTTGTGTTTCCTTCCAGTTTTTGCTTCACTCTCTACATGCTTTCTTTTCCCACGATCATCCTTCTTTCCACTTCGACCTACTTCCAATAGGCCCCCAACAATGACATGTGGCTCATCCCGAGCCACCTAATCCTTCTAAGATTCCTCGATCTCCTTGGTGATCATATGGAACTTTTCCTTGAGCTTTGTTTCTTGTGTCTACGCCTGCGCAGTATTCTCCTTGATTGTGTCCACTACCTGAGTTGCGACTTCATCACTAACCAATTCCATGCATTATGCTTGGGTTTGTGCTATTTGTGTCTTGGCTTCCTCTGCTTGTGCCAGGACTTCTGCTACCCTCTCTTGCAATGGTTCCATTTGAGCCTGTCGCTCTTGTTTCTAGGTTTGCGCAGTGATTAGCTCTACCTGCAATCTATTCATGTCATTCTTCCCTTTGACGTGTTTTGTGATTGGTATTGTCTTCTACTTCTGATTGAGCTCTTGGATCACGGCGTTGATCCTTCCTTATTCCATGTCCCACTATTGGACCTGCTAATCCTCCTCCAACCTGGTCCAAAGCTACGTTGCTTTATCAAACAAGTTAGTTGTTGTGCTAACCTGTTGCTCTATCTCTTGCATCTGCGTTGTTTCTTCTTGCTTCCTTTTCTCCTTGACTGTTGGTGGAGTGGTTGGTATGAGCTACTCTCGTAGATTCTCGATCTCCTTTTGATATTGATCAATTGCCTACGCAATACGATCAATATTTTATGCTGTTGTGATTTCCTCACTCTGTGCGGCATGTGGAATCTTCTCATAAGTTCTTGCTACTTTCTGTTCCAATCCTTTTATGTGCTCCCTTTCCTCATGGGTCTCAGATTTAGCCTTCTCATATACTATTTCTAGTGTGTCTCGCTTCTTTGTTTTCTGGTTCAATTCAGTTAAGTCTATGCATGCACGAGAGTGTACCTCGTGGTTTATGCTCACTTGCAACCTGTGTATCACCCCTGATGGTATCCTTGTCAACACAAGTTGGATTTGGCTTAAGTCCGGCAAGGGTGTCTGACCCACAATTTCGTCCATGCACAGCATACTAGGGTTGATGTGGAATGTTACATGTGGCTGCAGTATTGCCTGGACTAACTCTCATTCTTCTTATTGTACTCTTCCTTCTATCTGTGGTGTTGATGGTTTGATTCCCCTGATCCTTATTGTCATCCCTTCCCCGATCTGGTTGATGAGTTGTTGCATGTCTGCCAACTCCTCTTGGATCTTATCCATGTGGCGTGCAGCATGGTCAAGGTCCTCGGCTAGACAATCCTAGACCATTCGGGCTATCATCTCCCCGTCATCATCTATGATCGTATACTCTAGAGGTGTTCGTTGTACCTTTGATTTCTTGCGCGCGCCTCCTATCTGTGTGGTTGGTCTCTTATTTCCCCCTGGTTCCTGTGTGTTAGGATTTGGGGCGATCTCATGCACTCTCTCAGCCTATTTATGTTGTTCCTTGGTCGATTGTGTACTCTCCTTCTTCCCCTTCTAGGTCCTTGTCTTATTTGTCCCTTTGTTTGTCTGTGTTGTCTTTCCTTGGCCCATTCTTGGTCTCTTGGGCACTTGGATTTCCGGAGGTTGTGTATCTCCCTGCTCTGCCTCTTATTATGTTGTTCTTTCAGGCACTTCCTGGGTAATGGCTAGGATCCTCCATTCATCGGACCATTTGTTGATCACCATGTCAATATCACCCTTTGTGATGCAGTAGCGCATCTATAGCCACTTTTTATCTAGATCCTTCCTTGCCTGTATCCACATTGTGTGTCGTGTGGCCTAAAAATTGGTGATGTCTGCATATCGTGCGACAACTTCTGGTGTGATTCTCCACATCTTGGAGATGGATTCCTATAGGTCGTGTATGTAACCCTCAAAAATGGACTCATTCGCCTTCTTTCTCCTCGATCCTGGCCTGGCTCTGAGCAACAAATACCTTGTTCCCTGATTCGGCTTTGGTATGGTACAAAAAACTACATACCTTGGCTCTTTCCATCCCATGAAGGCTATTAATGTGATCAGCCATGAGTAGTGGAACTCTGATCCTAGGTCCTACACATCCTTACAGTCATCCAGGAACAAGTTCGATAGGTATGATGCCCAGCTCATTGAGGTGTCTTCTGTGCACTAGGATACAACTGCAACAACTCCATCTAGGACTTCCTCCCTGCAGCATTTTCTTAGCAGCTTGCAGGCTAATATTTCCGTGCCCAATTATGTGGATGTGTCGTTGATCCTCTTGATAATTGTCCCTCTTGTCCCCATGTTGGTTCCATACTTCTTCTTCATCTCTTCTACTAGCACTTTCTCCTTGTTTTTGTCATCCAGAAACAGCACGGGATCCATACCCCGAATTGGTAACCCTGTTATTTTCGCAATAAGCTCAACGATTATGGGGGCAGGCTTGTCCATCCATATGCCCCCTCCATGTGTGACTTCTAGCAGTTGTTTGACACACACTGTTGCGTACTAGCCTCTACCAAAATGTGGTAGGTCCAACAGACCTAAAATTCCCATTTTCTCTAGCCCAGTTTCCCACTGGTATGGCCGGTTGATCGGTTCTCCAACTCGATTTGTGCCCGTAGTCTATATAAAGACCCTCTTCGCAAGTTCCAGGAACTTGTCTTCATATACTACATCATGGTCTGAGTATTTGAGATTCTCGATATGACCTAGTATCTCTGTTCCTACCTATACCCCAGCTGGTATGCATGGTAGAACAATTTATGTTGTTGGTTTCTTGCGAGGTGACCTTGGTATCTGTATCTTGTCTTTCTATTGTTGTGGTGGCTGGCTCGAAGTTCCAATGGCTTCCGATTTCTCCTTCGTATACCATTCCAGCCAAGCCGATACATCTTCACCCTTCTCCCCAATTGGGTGGTCTGAGATGGTCGTTTGAGACTTGTCTGGATCAATTGTTGTTGTCGGCTTCGGTGTTGTGCCATTGACTTTCGGAGCTACCTCGGTATGCTTTGGTTGCATCTCCTTTAGGGTTTTTTCTCCCTAGTTCTGTGGCTCCTGTACTTTTGTTGGTATCTTCGGACTCGTGCCCTCAGGTGTTGGTTGTTGGATTTCTTCCAGGATAGGTGTAGGGTTTACCAGTGTTTTGTTTGGAGATGGGATTTCATCGACATTGACGATCTCCGACGGCTATTGTTCACCTTCTTTTTCCTTTCCTCATGACCTGGTCTGAACTCTGGTTTTCCTGGCGGTCTGGCTCACTTCTGCTTGCTTGGGCAGTGCCCTGGCAGTGACTGTCAAATTCCTGCTAGAATCGAACGGTCTATGTGGTCTCCGTGAACTCTCTCTGTGTTCTTTAGCCTCTGTCGCTCTCTGCCTATTCTTTCTTCATGAATATACTATTGGCTATCATGTTCGTGTGTTGTATGGATTTCCCATGAACCTTGTCGAGGACACTTCCTTGATTATGGGTTTAATGCACCTTGATTATCGGTTCAATGCATCTCTGTCGGTTTCATACTTGCCATTACTTCAGATTTGACGTCTCCAGTTGGCGTGATTAATGTGATGTCCCATCCATCCTTGTCATCTTTTAATTCCACTTAATGATGTATTGTCGTACTGCTTTTGTTGACTTTCATTTTCCCGCTTGTTTCCCTTTTTTCGTGTGACTGTTGTCCTTCTCCTCACCAAATTTGTGTTTCTTAGTTCGTGTAGCCTTTCTACTTCTAGTGCACTATGCCCTCTTTGGTTCTTTTTCAATATACTATTTTATTTTATTTTAAACTATGCAGTGGATGGTCGACTATCCTTGTACAGCTTCAGTCGGCTCCCATTGATCATTCCTCTGAGTTTTGTGCCTGATAAATCTCGTAACTGTACAGCTCCTCCATCTATGACAGATTTTACTTCGTATGGTTCTAACCAATTCATTTTGAGATTTCTTGGGTGCTGTAACGATTTGATTTTGTACATCAGTACTAGATATCCCTCCTTGAACGTTTTCTTCTTGATGTGTCTATCGTGCCAAGCTTTACCTCATGCTTTTTGAACTTGTTGGTGGCATCCTGCCAAGACTCGATCTTCCTCCATGGTCAGTAATTAATTCAATCTCTTCTATACTATGCCTCGTTCTGTCATTTGTGTGATCGATGCTATGCATAAACTTGGTACTAAAAATTATAATGGCGCCACTACTTCTTGGCCATAAACCAATTTAAATGGCATGTGCCCTGTCAAATTTTTTCACATAGTCTTGTATGCCCATAATATCATTGGTACTTTGAGATCCCAGTTGTCCCTATTGACGTTGCAAATCTTTGTCAGTGCGTTCTCCAAAATTTTGTTGAATGCTTCCACTATGCCATTTTCATGTGGATGATACAATGTGCTCTTCTGATGATGGACTTCAAATTCTTCAATCATAGCGCTGATGGTACTATTTATGAAGTGCGTTCCTTGGTCGTTCATATGTTTTTTGTGATCTTGGCATATGATTTATGTGAGTGGATCTAGTTTTGTTAATGATGATGATGTATCATTATCAATGACAGGTTGATTATCAGTAACAAGTTGATTATCAGTGAAAGTGACAGGTTGTGTATCAGTGACAGTGACAGGTTGATTATCAATGGTGGTTTCTGTTGAGTCTTAGTATTAACACCTCTAATGCCCTTTATTACCCCCTATCTGAGCCTATTTTACCTATGTTATGTGTATAAACTTGATTGTTGCCTCCATAAATACACTTAATGACCTTTTTCATGTCCATAGAGAGGTAACTTATGATTAAAGCATGGTTTGTTTAGTTTTCTTGAGTTAATTCGATTAAATGTTTGATTTTGTATGATCCTAATCATTTGACTCTTAAAAAACATTGATCTGGTACTGCATGGGTGTCTAATCCGGTACCAACACATGTTATGTGCTAATCTGGTACTCATGGCTATGACTGTGCTAATCCAGTACTAAAACCTTATCTACAGGATTTTGATACCAACATTCTGGTACTAGATTTTCACCTCGATTTTTGGGTCGATAATGATAAATATAAACATTTGGGTACATGGGTTTTGTACAGAGAGGTGTTTTCATGTGGAATCATGTGTCATAATTTACCCAGCTCGCACGTGTGGACCTCCAGCTCAAGGGGAACGATTCAGCCTAAAATTGTCAAATATTTATAAACTGCCATATTGTGCCTTGATTTCTGTGTATATGGAAGCATATCGTACAAAACCATCCAATGTTTTTTTATAAAATATATCCATCTACAAAACCCATAAATCGTTTCTTAAAATTCACAACGCACAGAGAGATATAAAAGTATCTTTAACCCAAATTTGTAATATCTAGTGAAAAACCCAGATTTTGTGCATAAACAATTTGAACGAATTCTGAGTTGGGGGATTTGTTCTGATCCATCCCCATTGAATTTCCTTGTATAAATATGAAGGAAGGAGTACTAGGAGAGGAGGAATTATTATGATGTAAGATTGGTTCTTGAAGGAAGAGGAATTTTTATGTTGTAGGGTTGATTCTTGAAGACTATGGATTGTACCTTTGTTTCTCTCAAGTAATGATATAAATTGCAATTCATGGAGTTGATACGTGTCATCAAACCTTTCGTTCTATACGTTTATTTTAGAGGTACCTGGTTGGTTCGGCAAGGGCCCACCATCCCAACTAAGGTAAACCTCCCTGTATATGCTTTGTGTGATTGTGTGAGCATTTAACAGTTGTGTGTTGTAAATGATTTCAAATGCATTTTAAGTTCAATACAAAGTTGTTTGATTTTGAATCAGCTTGAGTAATTAGACATTGAACATAGTAGATAAGTTCCATTTTCATTTTTGCAGATTGATATTTAGTTAACAAGAGTTGGATAGATGTGTGTGATTGTTAAATATGCAATTGTTATTGTTTTGAATTTATGATTGTGTTTCTCTTAGTAGGTACAGGAATCATAAGACTTCATCTCTCACCTTCATGCTTCATGTAATGAAGTCTTTCAAGCATATTGATTGCCTCTTGTATTGAAGAAGATTTGATTGGCATCGATAGGGTTATGATTGATTTATTTCTAAGAGAGGATAAAGTGGATTGTTGATTGATGTTTCAAATGCTACAGGGAACAAGATCTTAAGTTCATCTCTTAATTTCATGAGCCTTTAATGAACAGATTTGTCACCTAAGAAAGAAGCTTTTGATTCATTGTTTGCTTGAGAAGTTTTGCTATCAGTTTTCTCTTCTAAGTTTGGAGTGGTATTGTTGAAGTGTGCCCAGATTTGCTTGCTAGTTGTTGTTAAGAGTAGCAGCTACATATAACTAAGTCAAAGTCCATATTTCAACTTCATGAGCTTGTAAATGGGCAAGGCATTATCTAAGAAAAATCTTTTGAGTGCTTGATTGCAAGTTTTTCTTTCTAATTTATGAATTGTGTGAAGAGTGTTATCTTTGAAAACAGAGTATTTTGTTATTGATGGTTTTCCTATCTAAGCTATACTAAATAGACATAAGAACCTATATGTTATCGGCACATATAGTGCATCAACTCTATTGATTACGAATCTCAGTTGATAATTTATGTTTGGTAATATATTATGCAAATAATTGCACCAACAGTTTTAGTGACAAGTTGAGTCTCCATTTATATTTCAGAGAGGAAGGAATGGGAAAGAAAAGGGGGTTGAAGCCTCCTTCGAGTTGGAGCCAGATAATATAGGGAGTTGGAGCTTCCTTTGGGATGGGGCCTATAAATCATGGGGTTGGAGCCTCCTTACAGTTGGAGCTAGATAATTAGGGGAGTTGTAGATTCCTTCAGGTTGGAGCCTGTAAACCAAGGGGTTGGAGCCTCCTTCCAGTTGGATTTGGAAAATTGGAGAGTTGCAGCTTCTTTCAGGTTGGAGCCTGTAAATTAGGGGGTCAGTGCCTCCTTCCAATTGGTGTTGGAGAATTTTGAAAGTTGGTGCTTCCTATGAATGTAATATTCTGATGTATAAGAAATCATTATGTAGTTTTTTCTTATTTGGTTTTCTACGTAAAAATCTTTTACACTATGTATGATCTAATGCATTGTTGAATGGTATTGTTTATGGTTATATGTTCATGACATGTTAAATGCAATCGTAATTGAATGGAATTGTTGATAAGTTAATGTTTACATATGTTGTGATTAAAAATGGTAAAAATGTATTGATATTGGTCCACCCCCCTCTCAATATTGGTGAATATTCCAACAATTTTTATAAGAGCAGGTCATTCAGAAACGGTCTTACCACCGAAAGGTAGATCATGGAGTGCACTAAGAATGGAACACCAGTATTTGATGGTCAAAACCGTTCCTTATGGAATAGAAGCATGAAAATGTTTTTACAGGCATAGGGATTTGATGTTTGGAAAGAAATAGTAGATGGTTACAAGGCCCCTACCACTCCCCCAACAGATAAAGATGGAAAGAAACTTTCTGAAAACAATTTGAAAGCTACAAATGCCATTGTGAATGCCCTGGTTGATTTTGTATATGTCAAGGTTATACATTGTGACTATGCAAAGGAAATGTGGGACAAACTTCAAAATGCTTATGAAGGAGATGTCAAAGTCAAGGAGGCCAAGCTTCAAACTTATAGAGGTAAATTTGAACAATTTAAAATGAAGGAAGATGAATATATTGCATCCTACTTTCTACGAGTCGATGAAATAGTGAATTTTATTAAAGTATTAAGAGAAGAAATAAAAGGTTAAGTGATTTTTCAAAAGGTACTAAGGTATCTTCCAATGAGATTTGATCTTAAGATTTCATCCCTAGAAGAAAGAGAAAATATGTCTACATTGAGCATGGACAAGTTACATGGGATACTTACAGCTTATGAAATGAGAACAAAACAGGATAATCCATCCAAGAAGGAAGAAAATTTCAAATCCTCCAAGAAGATTGTTGACCCTTGACCAAATTTTGAGGAATACTTGGTCCTATTTGACCGTTTTCGGTACTCCGACATCCATTCAGAGAAGGAGCGCATGGCGAAGAGGAGATCACGGGATCTCCGCCCCTTTTTTGGGCTTTTTGGGCTTTTGGGGAATATTGTAATGGGAAAGGAATATTGGCCCTTATTTAGGCCTTTTGTATGTATAAATAGAAGGGTAGGAGATGCATATGAAAAAGGGGTGTGTGATGAAAAGTGAATGGCTTAGTGCATAAAGTAGATATATGTGATCAGACGTCTATGTGATTGTAAGATCTCTGTGCCTATTGTAAGTATTGTAAGTGTTGAGTGAACAGGTCAGGGGAGGACTTAGTGCTTGGATCTACTCGGGGAAAGAGGATTTAGTGAGATGCGCAGATCTCTTGTCCTAGGCAGGGTAGGATCTTGAAGGCTTTGTGATGTAACTTGGTTTACAGAAGATAATAACAGAAGAAGACTTTGTGGACGTAGCCCCAGGGTGGGGGTGAACCACGGTAACTCCGTGTATTGTGTTGATGTGTGTGTCTCTCTCTTGCTAAGTGCTCTGATATGTTTAGATAGATCTATTGATGCTTCGTGCTTATGAGATATGAATGCATGATAGATATGATACATAAGATGTTAAGTGATTAATCTATTAAGTATAACCTGTTTATCATTGCTAAGTGCTAGATATGAGTAATTACTGCGGTGCTTTGTGTTTTCTGCGAAGTGTATTAATGAATGTATGTTAAGGAATAAATGATGTGAAGTGTGTTGTAAGCAAGATAATCACAGATATGTGTCCCAGCTAAGGTTGCAGACACCTGAGTTCTGCAACCACCCCTACTTTTACCTCAGGTGAGACTTCATCTTCTTCACAGATGTTGCTGAAAGGGTCGGTAGTTAGGGTTTTGTTGGTGTGCTCTTGAGCGTTGAACCCTGGGTCTTCCCCTGTGCCAAAAAATGGTTACGTTGTCGGGACCTAAAACTGTGATTACTAGGAACTAAAGAAGAAAAATATTTGTGGGAAATAAGCTCTGTGCGTAGATCTATTGCCCTAGTGCGCAGTATTTTGTTTGACCTGTGAAGCTTTGTGCCAAGAAAAAAAGGTCAGATCTGAAGAAAAAAAGGTCAGATCTGAAGGGAAAAGGTCAGATCTGAAGAAAAGAGGTCAAATCTGAAGGGAAAAGGTCATATCTGCAGGAAAAGAAGTTAGATCTGCAAAGAAAAAGGTCAGATCTGCAGAAAATATGTAAGATCCATAAGCTTTGTACCCTGATAATGGTAAGAATAATCAAAAGTTTTTAGATTTGAAATATTTGTGCTCTATAGAAGTAAGATAAGTGAAATTTTTTTGTTTCTAAAGCATGGATCTAGGTATGTTTGATAGATTTTGTCCTATAGATGAAAGAAAGTTTGATATGAATATATCTGATAAGCATAGTAATAGATATGTTATACCTATTCATCGGAAGAATGTCTGGACTAACAAGTGGATGTAGGATCCTAGAAAGAGTTTTTTGCAGGCTAGTCACCATGATCCTGGTGCACAGTACATAAGGAGTTGGGGAACATCTAAACAAAAGAGAGGATTAACCCTCTGTTATAGTTGCAAAAGACCGGGACATCTTGCTAAGGAATGCCCTGGGAGAAGACCTAGTTGCCTCTGTTGCAAGGCTATGGACCATGAAGTATTGGATTGCCCTAGAATGATTGCTAGGCTTGAGAAGCTGGATATGGAGCAAGAAAACCCTGAAGGAGATCAAGAGCCAAGATTATAGCAGAAACCCAGAAAGAATCAGAAAATATATTGTTACAGATGAAAGATGCCTTGAATGACCACCGACATGTTAGGCTATTAGAGCTATTCAAAGAAAAGGAGAAAATCGAAGCAAGAATAGGAGACTTTGACATTGACTATACTCTTGATGAAGAAACACAAGTGAACATTATGCCAGAAAGAACTTGGGAAGCTATAGGAAAGCCTTCCATGATCCCTTCCCTAGGAGGAACAATTTTCTTCAGAGGAAAGCTAGTAAACCTATGTGGAAGGCTTGTCTGGATACCTATGACTGTCAATGGAACTTCGACAGAGGAAGACTTTGAGATCATTAAATTTGTTGAAGACAGTGCCTCGTTTACCATGCTCATAGGAAAACCTTGGATTAATAGAGAACAAGCCAGACGAAGAGAAGAAGAAAAAGTTTTGGAACAGAAGAAGCAAGAGTTAAAAGACTTTATGACCAGAAGGGTCACACACTTGATTGAAGAACAGAAGAGAATATCGTGGATCTTTAATATTAGCAACTCCGATGTCGAATCTAAGAGAACACTTGAGGATCCGCAGAAGATCGAGCTACCTATTTTTTATATAGAAGAAGTATTATCAAGGAACCCTAGGAAATATTTTCCACAACGCGAAGTAATTAAGACCACAGAAGATAAACATCAGAATGGTAAAAGAATTACTAAGACGAGGCTCACTGGGAAGAAGGCTAGGAAGTTAAGAAAGAAAAGGGCTAATATTGTAAGGTTACAAGAGGTTCTACAGGACACTTCGCAGCAAGAAGAATTAAAAAATTGGAGTTTCACCGAGATATCAGGACAACAACATAGAGTACTTCGCCATGATGAAGCAATATAGTCGTTGGAACCGATATACATGTTCGACCGCCGCTCCGAATGGATCGAAAAGCAGTTATGGGTTACCGCTAGACCATTGGACCTCACCTTGACGGATAGATCAAAGGTCATGGAAGCTTCATATACATTGCAAGCAGTCCATTGCAGAGTTACCTACTTATTCCGTCGTGCCATGCCCGGAAGACACTTTTGTCAATTGAGAACTTGAGCTTACAGAATACCTGCATTATGAAATAGTGATTACTCCAGTTTTATTCTCTATCTAATTACGGTATCGATAGTCCATTGACAACCCAAGATAGTGATCCCAAGTTTACATGTCCGATGAGCTTAGCACAGCAAAAGAATCAGTGAGAGAAGTACTTGCTAGCTTAAGGACAGAAAGAGTCATGTCAAAAAGAGGGATGTCCATTGGATTCCAAGCCTCGTCGTTGAGATGTGTGGCAGCCTCCCCATCGACTGCTTGAGCTGGAACATATCGAGCCTGCGCAGATTTGAGAAATAAGCATAGGGGCGACGCAGCCAACGCGAAGTTAGTGCCAACCATCCTACCAGCTTACATTCCCCCTCTAAGTGGTGAGATTAACAGGGACAGTTTCCTTAGAGACTTTGAATACACCCTAGTCCTTGCATATCTACCGAAAGGAGTTCGCACCTACCGCGTAGATCAAGACAAGGTTACAGCGTTGAAGTTTTGCAACTTCAACATGGGAGACCGTAAAGCCTACAACATGCTTGCACCATCTAAGTACTTAATGAGGACTAAGGATCGGAACTCGAAGATCATCCCTTAGTAATGGACGATGAACCTTGTGCATTCTACTCTACTCAATGTTATGAAAATACCGCACTTCGACAGACATCAGGAGGTGACTGCTTGTGTGAAATTGTTGCTATCAAGTTACCACAGAGGATACATGTGGTTAAACCGTCGCATAACTATTGATCCGGTGTTGATCAACAGGATTACCAGGCTTAGCATGCAAGGCCCTGATCCCCATGAATACTACCCTGGAAAGACTGCGGACCACGCTCTTTCACAAAAGATTAAAGAGGCTTATGGAAATGTTGAAAAAGGCATGTGAGGTTACAAGGTAGCCTCTATCGAGAGTGGCGCAGTGCACCTCGCATGTCAGCTAATAGCAGGGAAGATGGTACGTAATAATAGACCTACACAAATATTTGGCTTTGTAGTTGACCTCACAAGGAAGTGCGCGGAGGGACTACAAATGAATTGGGCAAAATATTTGGTCAATCAGCTAGAAATTGACTGTAAAGAAGCCCAGGACCAGGGGCATGAATTCCACTTTAGCTGGCTGCTAATATTGATTGCCTTTATTGCATGGGAGCTACTAGAAGGTGCAACCTTCCTCGACCTTGACCCATTCGAACCATTAGTTGTGAAGTTCAGTACCTTATGGTACTCGATGGACATGAGCAAGCAGTGGCAATCAAATGCCATTTTTCACAGATACTATAACCAACTGAAAGAATCCATAGGGGGTGAACCTTGCATAGCCCCAAACACTTTACAAAGGTTCTGGCCTTTGATAAAGTTCAGCACAGACCGCCACTTTATATACCTAACTCCATGCACTGATGAACACCAAGAACAGCTTCAATCCTATTATAAGTTGATTGAAGAAGACCTAGAAGAAATCACCAAGGAATGGTCAGTGGACCTCCTTGTTCCAGCAGATCCAGCGGATGTTTCAAATATTGACATCCCAGAAGTTGTGCAGGACACACCTAGGCCCAGTAAGATGAAGAAGACAAAGAAGACAAAGGAAACAAAGAAGCCTGAAGAGGTTCAGGATGTAGATAGCTACTCTGTAAAGATAGCTTCCATCACACCCGATCAAGAAGATAACAACGACGACCTAGAGGAAGTCGAACAACAACCAGAAGAAGAAGTTGAAGTTCTAAAGAAGAGAAAAGGGTAACCTTCGAAGTCTTCCTCTAAGAAGAAAGAAAAAGAGACCGTGACTAAGATGAAGACCACGCTCAACCCCGATGACTTCAGCTTTCTCCTTGCAACTTTGAATGAAGCCATATAATAAATTACAGAAAAGAAGGAGGCCAAGAAATAAACGATGTATGACCGAATTGAAGTCGAGCTCAAAGGAGTGCAGCGAGCACTTCAGTCTAACTGCACAGTATCCACTGCACCCATTCCAGAAGGAACAACAGAAGCAGGAGATGAATCAGTTCAACTCTGCGGGATTGCCGACATAGTCAAAGTACGCCTTCGAAAAGCGGAAGAAGTAACAACACAGGCCACCCATGCCCTAAAGAAATCACAAGAGGAAATCATAGAGCAACGTCGAGCTGCACAGCAAGAGAAGGAGGCCATCCAAGAGAAATTTGATAGAGACAGAGAAAAAATCCAAAAGGAGAAGGAGAATCTTCTCGCAAAGCAGATCAGAATCGTAGAAGTTGTCAACATAGCATTTTGCTCTGTGATCGACTTAGAACAAAAGGTCGAAGAATGTTAATGTTTAATCCATTATTATAGATGTTTTCATTTCATTAGATAACAATAGCATAATCCAAGATCACTAAGAAATACACAATCACAAGAGACACAACATTTATCCTAGGAAACCCTCTAGGGGAAGAAAACCCAGCAAAACTTCCTTAATATAGATAGTCAATACAATGCCAAGAGATCTTTTATGCTAATACAGAAAGTCCTCTCCTAGATATGTGCCACTCTCTCTCTCCTTCTTCTCCGGTAGCAGATCTGAACTTGTCTCTCAAATTGAGCAAGTGAGTTTGTGTCTAAGTGAGGCGCTAGCCTCCTTTATTTATACAAGTCTGGCACGTGTGAAGTGTCTATTCACTGGTAGGGCTGAGGTATATTCTCCTCCATTATCTGACCTGAGTATCTTAATCTTTCTTTCAGAAAGGTTCTCTATCAAGGCTTTGAATTCCTTGAACTTACTGAACACTTAATCTTTAGTCTTCAAGAAATATATCCAGGTTTTACGAGAGTAATCATCAATAAATGATACATAATATACATACCCGCTAATGGAGGATGATGGCATTGGGCCACACACATCTGAATGGATGAGTTCTAGGACTCCTTCTGTCTTGTTGTCCCTCTTCGGAAACAGGTTCTTGATATTCTTCCCTTGTGCACATCCATTGTATACGCCTTTATGGTCCCCTTTGAGTTCTGGTAAACCTGTGACCACTTTGCATATGTATGGTAATGCCTTGTAGTTGATGTGGGCTAACCTTCTGTGCCAAAGCTCACATGAGTTTTCAATGGCATGGGTCATGGTAGCCTCTAAGTGACCCTTTAATTTATACAAGCCATTTTCTTCATTACCAATGATGATTTCTTCATTTAAGGTTTCTCCCTTAGCCCACATAAGAACTTCTCCATCTATAAAGGAAACTCTGGAGCCTTTCTTTTCTAAAGATGAAATGGAGAGTAGGTTCTTCTTCAAGCCTGGTACATATAGTACGTCCTTCATTTTTAGTGAATTCCCTGAATTCAGTTTATGGTTTGATTCTCCCACTCCCTTGATGGGATATTGGTAATCA
>ML788861.1:338159-349340 GCA_009831015.1 Picea engelmannii | reverse complement strand
CCTTCATTTTTAGTGAATTCCCTGAATTCAGTTTATGGTTTGATTCTCCCACTCCCTTGATGGGATATTGGTAATCATCTCCAAGTGTCACTTTCTGAGAAAACTTCTTCTCTAAGATACAAGAGAGAATGTTTCTTTGTCCCGTCATGTGCTTGGATGCATCACTATCAATGAGCCAAGTGTCCTCTCCAGGTGTTACAGATCCTGAGAGGGCCGAGATCAACACATGGTCTTTGATCTCCTCTCTTATCATCTTTGCGGGTGGCTCTTCATCTTCGACTACATGGGCATGGAGCCTCTTTTTTTTTTCTCTTGTATTCTTCTTGTTTGGTTGGACAAAACTTCGCAATGTGTCCCATCTTATCACAATGATAGCATTGTACAAATGAGTAGTCTCTTTCCTTTCGTTGTCCTTTCTTCTGAAATCTCCTTGGATTAGATTCTTTATGATTGAATTTATTTGATTGTTGAGGCTCTTTATGAGTCTCCTTATGGAAGTAGGGTTTCTTCCTTCCTCCTTTGGTGTGAGTAGCTAGGGCTTGATCATCATCCCTTGCTAGTAACATTTCTCGATTCGTTACTCTTGTTTCTTCTTGGATGCATTCTTCCCATAGACTGTCGAACTTCAGTTTCTCCTTTCTGGCACATATCGTTTGGATGAAAGCATCCCAAGGTCTTGTGAGACCATTTAGGGCCATCATTATGAGTTCGTCTTCGTCTATGGTATCTCCAATAGCTTCTAGTTGTTCTTTGAATTCTGAGATTCTGGAGAAGTATTCTTGAATCATCTCTCCTTTCTGCATCCTTGTATTCTTCAGTTGAGTTCTAAGATTCATCTTCTGGTTTATGTTCTTTCCTTCATATAGTCTGGTCAAGGAATCAAACATTTCTTTCAGGGTCTTCTTAGATGACACACAAGGAATTAGATGGTCTTTGATTGAATCTGCAATGATTCTTTTGGCCCTTATTGTGTCTTTTTTATGCTTTTCCTTTTCTGCAGCATCGTTGGGTTCCAGTAATTCTTCTTTGATGAATCTTGCTAGGTCATTCTCTTCAAGAATGAGGCCAATCCTATACTTCAAGGCGTGGAAGTTTTCCACTCCTTCTAACTTGTCAACAAGCTTAATGCTTGTAGACATCTTTTCCTAGAGCTAGGAAAATGATCGAAAAATGAAAGTGCTCAAAATAAAAAATTGAACTTACCAGGAGGTGCGCTTGGCTGAGGCGAGTAGCCTGGTGTGTTTGGATCTGAGAAAATCCAACTTTTGCTCCTCCAAACTTGATCTATGGATTTCTGGACTGGTGCTTCTAGTTTTCTAGTACCTCTGGTACTTTGGTACTTCTAGTACCCTGGTTTTATGGTACTTCTGGTACTTTGTGAAACTATGGTTTCACTTTCCGGGAGATCTAGCCACTGAAAAGGTGCGCTGAGAGTGCCAAAGTGATCCTTAGGGGAGGGCGCACTTTTCTAGATGGTTTCGGGGCTGAAAAGCTTCACCATCAAAAAGCCGTAATTTTCATGTACGGTAACAGTGACGTTTTTTCACTTGTGAAATATGCTTCCTTCAGCTTGGCTCTGATACCATGTTAATGTTTAAGCCATTATTATAGATGTTTGAATTTCATTAGATAACAATAGCATAATCCAAGATCACTGAGAAATACACAATCACAAGAGACACATCATTTATCCTGGGAAACCCTCTAGGGGAAGAAAACCCAGCAAAACTTCCTTAATATAGATAGTCAATACAATGCCAAGAGATCTTTTATGCTAATACAGAAAGTCCTCTCCTAGATATGCGCCTCTCTCTCTCTCCTTCTTCTCTGGTAGCAAATATGAACTTGTCTCTCAAACTAAGCAAGTGAGTTTGTGTCTAAGTGAGGCGCTAGCCTCCTTTATCTATACAAGTCTAGCACGTGTGAAGTGTCTCTTCACTGGCAGGGCCGACTTCTAAAACTGGGTGGGTAAACCCACCTTTATTATATTTATGGGCTTCTTTAATATCTGTTGGGGCTGACTTCTTATTCTACCTATTACAATTGTCTTTTGACCAATCCGCAAAAGGGGATTTGGTCCTATTACAATAACCGACATGATCAATCCACAATGGGGATTGATCCTATGAATAATATATTAATAATAACAAGAATACTCTTTGCAATTACATTATTTCAACAAAGAACCCTTAGACCATCAAGTGATGAAGCTTGTTGAAGTTATTCAACAACTGCAACAAAGAGTCGTGGACTTAGAGCTTCAGATCATCCCAAGTACCCCGCAAGAAGAGCATGACCAACGAGAAATAACTGCCCGGGGTACAGTAGAAAGGATTAAAGAACTCACTGAAGAATGCAAACAACTAAGTACCAGAAGTGCACAGATACATGAGAACCTGACCGAGTACCCAGAATTACATAAACTAGAGTCGCAGCTCCAGGAGGCGAAGCAGCATGCAGATAGACTTCAGATGCAGTTGAAGGCCCTATCAACTATAGAGAAAATGAAACGATCCCACGAGCAATGTGTCGCATAGAAGCAGATCCACATGATCCAGAGCAAGGTCATGGAAGTGACACAGCAAATTCAACCTTTGCAGGATAAGGCATGTCAACTATTTTTAGAGATTGAGAACCAAGGGACAGAGCTACAACAGTTCGTGATTACAGTAGAGCAGCGCCTAGAAGGACCAGTCAATAACGCACTCATCCAGGAGTTCTTCGAGCAGGAGGAAATCGCAAAGCAGTAGGTCGAAGCAGCTCGAGTCAAGCTCAAGGCATTCAAAGCGGAACTAGTTAGACCTGAGTGACTCGGGATGAGTCACAGGTGAGTGTTGGGGGCATGTTGGCCCTTGACCAATTTTTGAGGAATACTTGGTCATATTTGACCGTTTTCGGTACTCCGACATCCAGTCAAAGAAGGAGCACATGGCGAAGAGGAGATCACGGGATCTCCGCCCCTTTTTTGGGCTTTTTGGAAATATTGTAATGGGAAAGGGATATCGGCCCTTATTTAGGCCTTTTGTATGTATAAATAGAAGGGTAGGAGATGCGTATGAAAAAGGGGTGTGTGATGAAAAGTGAATGGCTTAGTGCATAAAGTAGATCTATGTGATCAGACGTCTGTGTGATTGTAAGAGCTATGTGCCTACTGTAAGTATTGTAAGTGTTGAGTGCACGGGTCAGGGGAGGACTTAGTGCTTGGATCTACCCGGGGAAAGAGGATCTAGCGATCTGCGCAGATCTCTTGTCCTGGGAGAGGTAGTATCTTGAAGGCTTTGTGTTGTAACTTGGTTTACAGAAGATAATAACAGAAGAAGACTTTGTGAACATAGCCCCAGGGTGGGGGTGAACCACGATAACTCTGTGTATTGTGTTGATGTGTTTGTCTCTCTCTTGCTAAGTGCTCTGATATGTTTAGATAGATCTAATGATGCTTTGTGCTTATGAGATATGAATGCATGCTAGATATGATACATAAGATGTTAAGTGCTTAATCTATTAAATATAACATGTTTATCATTGCTAAGTGCTAGATATGAGTAATTACTGCGATGCTCTGTGCTTTCTGGGAAGTGTATTAATGAATGTATGTTAAGGAATAACTGATGCTAAGTGTGTTGTAAGAAAGATAATCACAGATCTGTGTCTCAGCTAAGGTTGCAAACACCTGAGTCCTGCAACCACCCCTACCTCTACCTCGGGTGAGACTTCATCTGCTTCGCAAGTGTTGCCGAAAGGGTCAGTAGTTAGGGTTTTGTTGGTGCGCTCTTGAGCGTTGAACCCTAGGTCTGCCCCTGTGCCAACAAAGACAAGAAAGAATAAGAAAAAGTCAAAGCCAACCCTCAGTTGCAGCGATGATTCATATGAAGATGAAGAAATAGCCAACTTTGTAAGGAAGTTGAATAAAGGAACTGGAAAGTGAAAAGGTATGCTTCCCTTAAAGTTCTTTAATTGTGTTAAAATTGGTCACTTTTCTACTAAATGTCCTTATGCTAAGAATTCAAATAGTAATGAAGAAGAAGTTCCCAAGGAAAAAAAGAAATATAAAAAGGGATACAAGAAAGGAGATAAAAGAAAAGTATTCAATAAAAGACTCTACTCAAGAGAATATAGTGCCTCATCTGATGAATATGATGATAGTGACAATGACCCAAAAAGACTGTTCTTCGTGGAAATGGAAACTCAGAAAGGAACACCTGAAAATGGAGAAGAAGATTAGGAAGAAGGTGAAGTAGATCTTGAAGTAGAATTAATCAATTCCTTAAGTGAGATAAAAAGATGAAGGAAAAAAATAAATTCATTCAAGGAAGAATTGATGAAACTAAAGGAAATTTCTCAAAATTCCAAAGAAGTTGCTCATTTAAAAATCAAGGTAAAAGAAACAAAAAAAAAGAGAAAATGTTTTGACAAAACATCTTAAGGAAAGATCTAAAGTCTTAAACAAGATTGAAGCAAAATTATGTCAACAAGAAAGAAGACTTGAAGAAGAAATCATCTTCTTGAAAACCCAACTTGAAGAAGAAAAGAGAACGGAAGAAGTAATCAAGATCCAGATGATAAATAAAGAAGAATATTGTGAGAAACTTGAAGAAGAAGTTGTGTCATTGAGGGTTGAAATCAACAAGCTCAACAAGAACTTGAAAATCTCTCAAGTGTTAGAAGACATTATCAACAGTCAAAGTCCATGCTATGACAAGTTTGGACTAGGATACAAGAAAATTGTTTTTGAGAAGGATTCAAGCTCCATGACCAAAGAACAACAACAAAATATTATGCAGAAGTCATCATAAGTCTCAATCCTTCTGTTAGCACTTGGTAATTTCTTTGGAATGTATCAAAGAAACCCCAAGGTAACTTCAAACCAACTGTAGGTTGTATTCTGACCTATACAACTAGAGAGGGCTCTCTCAAATAGGTAAACACTAAGAAAACTCAAAATTATTTAGCAATGAGCACATGGAGGTCAGATTTTGCAATAGAACAGGTTTTTTTTTTTTTTTTTCAAAGGGTTGGTAGGAGAAACAAGAGAAGGTAACCATTGTGAAATGGGGTCAAAGATTGAACTTAAAAATATTGAGTCAATAGTTGGTGGTGTACTCTTAGAAAGTAAAGGAAAAGTAAGTATTGTTCTTCAGCAAAAGATAAATATCTGGATGGCAGCAAAAAAGAGGAAAGGACAGCCCATTACACTAAGAGAACCTAACAAAGGGTAAGTTCTTAATGTAACTTTAGAAGAAAAACAAAAAGGAGATAGATCATCATGGACAAAGCACCGAATATAGATGAATTATGAACATAAAATCCTTAAAACTTGAACAAGTATTTATTGTATGAATGGAGCATCAAATGTAGATGAATTCCAAACATTTACTCTCAGTTAAATACTAGAAAGAACAAACAATATTGGAGATAAACAATAACAATAAAAACACACTGAGAACAACACCGTGATGAATCTTTGCCTCAAAAATCACAATACTTATGTATTAATTCATAAGGATGTTCTGAGAATTTGATACACAGTCCAATATCATCTCTGGCTGAAAGTCCCCCCACCTCTCTATCTATTACAAACTATAGCTTAAATAACAATTACAATAAACTCACTCTTCAGAATTTCTGGAAAATAATATCAATAAAATCATAAAGATAAAAAAATAATAATAATAAACAAGGTTGCAATTATCTTGAACTGCTGGAAGGCATCTAGACCAAAAATATGGAATAAATATTCAGTATGTCATGTGTCTCTAACTGTTCCTTGATCTGTTGATTCTATGCCACTCGAAATTTGAAACTGCTTCCTAAATATCTGGATCTAATTTCCACCTAAATGCCTTGCCTCGAATCTTTGATTAGAAACCTTAATATGGCAAAAATATGCTTTGAAGTCAAAATCTGAAAGAATTTGTTCAAACTATTCTACATGAAAATAATGCTCAAAATCTGGGACTTATTAACCCTGTAGTCCAAAATAAACTTCAACTTGGATTGATTGTAAAATATCTCGAATTTCTTGAAGGATAATGACGAAATATTCTTGAATTTTGGGGATATCTTTCATTTTCCACTTGTACTCTGTGGATTTCTTTTGGATGCCATTTGTTGATATTCTTCCTTGAAATCTAGAACTTTGATCCCTATTTATCCCTATGAATCTGGATGATTATCCATATGCTCGGCCACTTGCTAATTTGAAAGGTTCCAATAAGTTATGATCCTACATATTTGGGCAATGCTTCAATAATAATCTTATGCAAAATTGCACTTTGATCGAGCTGCTTCTTTTCCACCTTAAAGAAGAAGCCCATTTTCACTATGAACTGCTAATGAAGCTATTTGAACTAGAGCATATGCTCTGGATTCAAAAACTGTAAGTAGCACACCTAAGGAACACGTTGTCTTCTCTAGAATTAGACAATCTGCAACCTTCGTCCTTTTCAGCACTTCAATAATTGTGTCATTCATATCTACAAGCATTCTTACTGAATTTGCTAACCCTGAAATCTTTTCGAGTTTCAGTGTTAATCGAGAGACCAAAACCTCTGCAATCCTTGCTTCTTTTGCAATACAAACATCTGATTCATTCTCCTTCCTGATTAGCTCTTCATTGGCTTCCAGAGCATCAATTTCTACATGTAGTCTATCAAGAGCACATAACAACAATAACAGCAATTTTTAAACAACTTTGTCACCCTCCTTTGGGTTACCCTGCATCCTCAGTCTTTCTTTTGGGGCCTTCTTGAAACCAATCATCCCAAATAGGCAAGCCCCTTAACATCGTCACTTCACTCGCTTTTAATCCTCACGGACTTTAAGAAAAAGGACAACTGGTTTTGACACTTCCATGATGCACTATTAACAAAACATGCTCACAATTGAATTCAATGTTTGAACCTCATCCAGACTTAGATCTATTTTGTGCTTCTGCTTTGTATTTTTTTCTTGTTTGAATGGCTTCCTTCCAGGGCTTCCATGTGCAGATACATATCATTTTGTCTTCTTGTACTGCTTAGTGCTCCATGCATACTGGTTGTACTGTAATTACTTGAACTTGAAGCTTCTAACATAGATCTTCCATTAACAACACTTAATTGAGATGATTCTACGTGAGTGTCTTTTTGAGCCCTTATTGTACACCAACTGAACGGATTGATCCCACAATTTGAAAGTGGACTGCCAAATATAAAGAGAGTACACTCTTCAATGTAAATCCTATCAGTATCTAGAAGAGCATAAACCTGTGCAACAATCCCAAGGTCCCCCACATACACCACACTTTAGCAAGTCACGATTTATTTATTTTGTTGCCATAGGCCAGTTCGGCAGGCCGCCTATTTTAGTCGTATAATGGTCAGAAGCTCCACAGTTGTCCTCTGCCCATGGACCAGGCATACCCATGATGATAACATCTTCCTTCGCTGGCTTCTCTTCACGACAGTGAAGTCCATGAAAAGCAAGTTCTAGCCCTCTCTCTGGATCGATCCCAGAACGAACACCTGTAAAAACATAAAAAAATATAAATCCGGCACTTTGGCAATAGATAAATCATTTGCAACACTAAAGTGTGCCTGATCATATTTTTGTTCATTGAAATTAGAAGGTGTTGAACATGTCCTGGCAATGGCATACAACTCCTCTTTGATAATTTCTGACTGCAATAACCATAACATCTCCGAGCGCCAAATCCACAAGGGTAGATCGAAAACCTCTAGATCCATGCTGAAAGATTGTCTCAAATGTTTAATGCATTCCAATCGGTGAAGAAAGGGTTTGAATTTAACAGCATGAAGGGCGAATGGAGACAAAAACTCCCCTTGGCATTTTCATGAGCACTTACMTTCATTACACTTGACATCTGGAATTTGAAAACATTTGTTGGCAACACGTTTTTGGGCTTTTTTATTCTTTGGATTATGGGATATATCCCACATATGTCGGGAAAACGCACYTGTGTATGTTTATATATGCAGCGCTTTCCACCTATGTCGATGCGTTCAGCACATAGTTTCCCCTTCTTGGGATACTCCTCCATATGACCAGGGGCTTGTGCTCTATGATCTGATTTGTATATTGTGTTTTGATGTTGTGTATGACCTGTGGTAGGCTCTTAGTCATGGACTTAGACCTCGGTTTTTGATGGACTTAATTGGCCTGGTAGGCTCTTAGTCATGGACTTAGACCTCGGTTTTTGATGGACTTAATTGACCCCAATATTTTTGATGAGAACTGAATAAGTCTGTTTATAAAACCAGAGAATCCAACTTGGCTTAAAATCCAATTTGTGTTTTTTTAATGAAAACCGAATAAGTCTGTTTATAAAACCAGAGAATCCAACTTGGCTTAAAATCCAAATTTTATTTTCCAAATTTATGAAACTTTTTCCCAAAAGATCTAAAAGTCAACCTTAAAATATTTTCCCATGAAGAACAACATACCTTAGCACAATCGCCCTATCAAAACCAAATTGACCAAGTCACAAAATTGTTTACAAAAATTAACATGTGCTAACATTGGCTCCAACTCCAACTGGGGATGGTGTCCTCCCTGTGAGGTAGCAAAGAACGTAAACCAAGTGCCGTCCTCCCTGTGAGGTAGCAAAGAACGTAGACCAAGTGCCTTATCCATTGGGTTGATCCCAACATTGAATACTGCAACCCGCTTATTCTGCAAAGGTTGAAATCCAAAACTATACAACGTTGCAAGATGAAAATGGAATGTTGAATACACTACTGCAAACTGAATGCACACATTGCTGAAAACCCAAACCGAAAAATGCTCGACCAACAAGCTTATTTGCACACTCTTACTATAATCTGTTGAAAATTATTACTCAATCAAGTAATGCAAAAGTCCCAATGGATCCAATCTAGCAAATGGCTATTCAACTGAAAGATGCATTCAAATTTTCGAGGAAGGTATAAAAATTTTGAAAAAGAAAACTTAAGCTTGTGTTGAAACTGATATCCTTGATCCAAAAATACTACAAGGTTTACCTTCCTTGATGATTCCAACCAAAATGAAAAAGGATCATGAAGAACACAAATTGCTACCCTTTCTTGAAAATTAGCAAGAAGACAAGATTTCCCTCTATTTTTAACTGTTGTTCCTTGTTTTGTTTCATCAAGCTCAAGATCAAAAGAATCGACATATTCAAATGTAATAGCCACATCATGTATCTAAGGAATGTCCAAAAATGACCCTTTATATAATTCAATTGACGTGCCATCTTGATTTTCAAATGTATCGAGGATAACTTTCCCTTCATCATTACTCTTCTCAAACTCTAAACCATGATTGTTATATGTGATTAGCAGCTCTTCATTTAAATGAAACTTATTGTTCTCTTGGGTAGATGGCTTGAGAAAAGGTTGAAAATTTTCAATGCTCTAATTTTGATAAAATTGCTCTTGAAATTCAAAAAAATGATTGTTCTGAAAACACATTTGAATGACTAACCTCATTTATTTCTTGGTTACTTAAGATATGATAATATTCTTGCACATCTACATCAATCCCAGAAATAGGAACATGGATGTCTACAATGTACATCAAGATGATGATCTATTTGATTTTCATCCAAAGGAGAAGCTATGTTTTGCTGGAAATTGTCCTGAGAATGATGGAAGATATCTTCTAACATTCCTTTTTTATGATGAAAAGGGTTCTCATGCATGGCTTCTATAATTTCATCATTCATGAACACATAATCACCATAAATATCTTTTAGGTGTTGAATAAAACTCTCAAAATGTTCACAACAGTTTTCTACCAGCAACAATAATGGATAAGACTGTCTATAACTTGGAAAGAATAGTGTATGAAAATCCTTTAAGGAACATATACTTGTTGATGGTAACTTTTCATACCAGGTCCTCACTTTTCCCTCAAGAGAAGCCATGAACATCTTCATAAGACAATCTTCATGAAATTCAACATTTAGCTTACGTACATGCATATGAAACTTGATCAAATGTAAAGAAGCATCATCACCTTCCTCATCTTTGACCTTTGGCAGATAGTTTAACCAATCTACACCAGGCATGTGATTTGGAAAACTAGGAATATGTGAACTATTCATTGGAGCATACCTTTCAGATATAGAACTCATCCTTGAACAATGGAGTCGCCAATGATAATTTGAATTTTGGATTCTTCGAAGTTGGAGTCGCCAGGTGAATGATACACATCTTGTTTGTTGTCTGACCGTTGTTCACCATCAAAAATAAGATCTGAAACTTTTCGTTCTTCCCAGGGAAAATGCAACTTTCAATCCCCGACAATGGGGCCAAAATGTTAGCACTTGGTAATTTCTTTGGATTGTATCAAAGAAACCCCAAGGTAACCTCAAACCAACTTTAGGTTGTATTATGGCCTATACAACTAGAGACGGATCTCTCAAATAGGTAAACACTTAGAATACTCAAAAAGATTTAGCAATGAGCACACAGAGGTCAAGTTCTGCAATAGGACAGGTTTTGTTTTTTCTTTAAAAGGGTTGGTAGGACAAACAATAAAAAGGAACCATTGGGCAATGGGTTCAAAGCCTGAACTTAAAAATATTGAGTCAAGAGTTGGTGGTCTACTCTCATAAACAAATTTCAAATTAGTATTGTTCTTCAGCAAAAGATCAATATTGGATGGCAGCAAAAAAGAGGAAAGGACATCCCATTACACTAAGAGCACCTAACAAAGGGTGAGTTTTTATTGTAACTTTAGAAGAAAAATTGAAAGAAGATAGATTGCCATGGACAGAGAACCGAATATAGATGAATTATGAACATGAAATCCACAACTTGAGCAAGTATTTACTGTATGAATGGAGCATCAAATGTAGATGAGTTCCAAACATTTACTCTCAAGTAAATACTAGAAAGAGCAAACAATAATGGAGATAAGCATTAACAGGAAAAACACACTGAGAACAACACTGTGATGAATCTTTGCCTCTAAAAGCACAATACTTTTGTATTAATTCATAAGGATGTTCTGAGAAATTGATACACAGTCCAATAGCCTCTCTAGATGAAACCCCCCCTCCCTCTATCTATTAAAAACTATAGCTTAAATAATAATTACAATAAACTCACTCTTTATAGTTTCTGGCAAATAATATCAATAAAATCATAAAGATAAAAAAATAATAATAATAAACAAGGTTGCAATTATCTCGAACTG
>ML788861.1:283476-328175 GCA_009831015.1 Picea engelmannii | reverse complement strand
GTTCCAATTAGTTTTGATCCTACATATTTGGGCAATGCTTCAATAATAATCTTATGCAAAATTTCATTTTGATCAAGCTGCTTCTTTGCCACCTTAAAGAAGAAGCCCATTTCCACTCTGAACTGCTAATGAAGTTATCTGAACTAGAACATCTGGTCTAGATTCAAAAAATATAAGGAACACGTTGTCTTCTCTAGAATTAGACCATCTGCAACCTCCATCCTTTTCATCACTTCACCAATCGTGTCGATCATATCTACTAGAATTCTTACTGACTTTGCTAACCCTGAAATATTTTTGGGTTTCAGTGTTAATCGAGAAACCAAAACCTCTACAATCCTTTCTTCTTTTGCAATGCAAACATCAGATTCATTCTTCTTCCTGATTAGCTCTTCATTGGCTTCCAGAGCATAAACATCTATAGGTAGTCTATCAAGAGCACATAACAACAATAACATCAGTTTTTAAATAACTTTTTCACCCTCCCTTGGATTACCCTGCATCTTCAGTCTTTCTTTTGTGGCCTTCTTGAAACCAATCATCCCAAATAGGCAAGCCCCTGAACATCGTCACTTCACTCCCTTTTAATCCTCATGGACTTTAAGAAAATGGACAACTGGTTTTGACACTTCCATACTGCACTATTAAGAAAACATGCTCACAATTGAATTCAATGTTTGAACCTCATCCATACTTAGATCTATGTTGTGCTTCTGCTTTGTATTTTTTCTTGTTTGCATGGCTTTCTTCGAGGGCTTCCATGTGCAGATACATATCATCTTGTCTTCTTCTGCTACTTAGTGCTCCACGCATAATTACTTGAACTTGAAGCTTCTAACATAGATCTTCCATTAACAGCACTTAATTGAGAAGATTCTACGTGAGTGTCTTTTTGAGCCCTTATTGTACACCAACTGAGCGGTCTGATCCCACAATTTGAAAGTGGAAAACCAAATATAAAAATATTACACTCTTCAATGTAAATCCTATCAGTCTATAGAAGAGCATAGACCTGTGAAACAAGCCCAAGGTCCCCCACATACACCACACTTCAGCAAGTCACGATTTATTTCTTTTGTTGCCATAGGCCAATTCGAAAGGCCACCTATTTTAGTCGTATAATGGTCAAAAGATCCACATTTTTCCTCTTCCCATGCACCATGCATACCCATGATGATAATATCTTCCTTCACCGGCTTCTCTTGACAACGGTGAACTCCATGACAAGTAAGTTCTGACCCTCTCTCTGGATCGATTGCAGAACGAACACCTGTAAAAACATAAAAAATACAAATTTGGCACTTTGGCAACAAATAAATCATTTGCAGCACTAAAGTGTGCCTGATCATGTTTTTTTTTCATTGAAATTAGGAGGTGGTGAGCATGTCGCAATGGCATACAACTCCTCTTTGATAATTTATGACTGCAACAACCATAACATATTTGTTGGCCCTTAACCAAGTCTTGGATATCCTTGGTAAAGTTTGACCTATTTTGGGACTTCGATAGGTTGTCGAAGGTGGAGCACAAGTCGAAGCAAAGATCTGGGATCTCGGCCCCTTTTTAGGGCTTTTTGGGTTTTGGGCTTATGTAACGGGTATGGAGATGTCGGCCCATGGGTTTACCCATGTTTAGGCTTTTTTGTAATGTATAAATATAAAGCTAGGCGATGTAAGTAGGTGGTGTGATGCTAAGTGCAAGTGATAGTTGTACATATTTTATGAATACTATGTGAAACTTGCAAGGCTAAGTGCAAGTGATAGTTGTACATGTTTTATGAATACTATGTGAAACTTGCAAGTCTAAGTGCAAGTGACTCTAAGAGATTGTGTAAAGGATTTGTGTTGTAACCTAGCTCAGGGAAGGAGGATCTGGCGAGGTGCGCACAGATCTCTTGTCCTATGCGGAGTAGGACCTTATGGCTCTGTGCATATAGATGATTAACAAAAGATAATAAAGAAGATGAAGAGTTGGTGGGCGTAGCCCCGGGCTGGGGGTGAACCATGTATATCATGTGTTATGGTTGTTTTGTGCATTTTGATTATTGTTTTGTGCCTTTGATGTGATTTATGCTTAGTGTTGTTATATTTATGAATGTTAGAAGCATCTGATATGATATCTTAGTGCCTAATGATGTGAATGAGATGTTATATTTGATCTATGTTGATGTGCTTAGTTCTTAAATGTGTTGAATCTTGTTGAATACTGTGTTGCGTTGTAATTAGGGTTTATCTGCGTTGCAAACAAAGGTTAAGTACTAATGAATGGCATCTGCTAAGTTCTTTGTTAGAGTATTGTAATAACAGATCTGTGTCCCAGCTAAGGTTGTAGACATTGGAGTCCTGCAACCACCCCTGTCTCTGCTACGAGTGAGACTACATATGCTTCGCAAGTGTTACTGAAAGGGCCGGTAGTTAGGGTTTTTTTGGTGTGTTGTTGAAGCGTTGAACCTTGGGTCTGCCCATGTGCCAACAAATAGTTTTGTTTTCAGGAGATCTTCAAAGACAAAGAGTGCATCAAAACAAGAATAGGAGACTTCGACATAGACTGAGTTCTGGATGAGGAAACACAGCTGAATATTATGACAAAAAGAACTTGGGAAATTTTAGGAAATCCTGTTATGATTTTCTCATTGGGAGGAATAGGATTATTTAGAGGAAAGTTGATAACCCTATGTGGAATACTTACCCAGACATCTATGAATTCTCATGGCACTTCGACAGAAGAAGAATTTGAGGTTGTTAAATTTATTGAGAACAACGCCCCATTTGCTATGTTGCTAGGAAAAACCTGAATTGAGAAAGATCAGATCCGAAGAAAACAAGAAGAGGAAGCTCTAGAACAGAAAAAGAAAGAATTAAGAGACTTCATGGCTAAGAGAATAGCACACTTACTAGAAGAACAAGAAAACCAGTCGAATCTATTGAGGACCATAAATCTAGCTATCGAAGTTGAAAGAACACAAGCAGACCTGAAACACCTTTCTGTACAAGAGAGTAGAGAGCCTACCCTAGACAGAGAAGAAGTATTGGCCTTGAACCCTACGAAAGACCATCAACAGAGCGAAGTTACTATGCCAATTGGAGATAAGAATCAGAATGGGAAGATGAACCTAGTAACGCAGATCACAGGGAAGAAGGCTAGAAAGCTCAGCAAGAAGAAAGCAAAGTTGGAGAAATTATAGGAAGTTCCAGAGAAGACTTCGCAGAAGGGAGGTCTCCAGAATTCGAACTTCATCGGAATATCAAAGCAACTCAGATTGGCACTTCGCCATGGCGAAGCAATATGACCGTTGGAGGCATTATAACAGTTAGATTGACATTCCCGAACGGTTAGAAAAACAATTGTGATTAGAAAGCTCGCCATCGGACCGTTGGGACCACGTCGTAACGGACAAAACTTCATTGTTGAAGGTTTCTTGTTTGTTGGAAGGATATGTTACATCGTTGTCTACTTATCCCGTCGACTGTTGCACCGAGAACTATTTTGTGAATTGTATCCGAGCCAACAAGAGAACTCATTGTTATGGTGTTGTGCTTATTGAGACCTTGCCATCCATTCTATTGCATTGAGAGACTGTTCATCATCCTGAGATATTCGATCTTGAGCATGCATGTCGGACAATCTCAGCGCTGCGAAAAAGTCAATAGAGGAGATTTTAATCAATCTAATGGCAGAGAGAGTGATGTCCACAGGATTTCAAGCTTCATCGATGTGAGGAGTGCAAGCCTCCCCGTCGACTTCTCGCAGATCCGGACCATCCCGAGTTGCAGATGAGAAAAGAACCAAACATTGAGATGACTTGGCAAACACGAAGTTAATCTCTTCCATCCTACCTGACTACATCCTGCCTCTGGCCAACGCGGTGAATCGTGACAGTGTCCCCAGGGACTTCAAATACACCTTGGTTATTGCATACCTCCGGAAGAGGATACACACAAGAAATCCTCAGCCGGATAAGATCATGACACTAAAGATCAATGACTTTAACCTAGGGGATCACAAGAACTTCAGCATGTTTTCTCCTCACAAGTATTTGAATAGGACGAAGGGGAAGAAGTCGAGGAGAATTCCCCAACCATGGACTATGGACCTCGCTCAGTCCACCATCCTGAACGTGATGAAAATACCCCATTTTGGAAGGCACCAGGAGGTTAACGCGTGTGTTAAGATCCTTCTGATGATCTTCCATGGTAGTTATTTATGGCTAAACAAATGCATCACCGTCGATCCAGCGTTGATCCATCAAATCACTAGATTGAGCATGGAGGGACCAGACCCACAAGACTTCTACCTAGGGAAGGTTGCAGACCACGCCCTGGCGCAGAAGATTAAAGATACATATGATGATGTGGAGAAGGGGAAGTGAGGCTACAACGTAGCCTCCATCCAGAATGGCACAGCGCGCCTTTCTTGCTAGTTGATTCCTGGTAAGCTTGTCCGGAAGAACAGACCCACGCAGGTCACAAGGTTTGTTGTTGACCTCACAGGGAAATGCGTGGGGGGGCTACAGATGAACTGGGCAAAGTACTTAGTGAACTAGTTAGACCAAGACTGTCGCGAAGCCCGGGATCAGGGCTATGAGTTCCATTTTATTTGGTTGTTGATCCTCGTCGCGTTCATAGCTTGGGAGATGCCAGAAGATGCGACCTTCCTTGAACTAGATCCATTTGAACCCTTAGTCGTGAAGTTCACTTCGCTATGGTATTCAAGTGATATGGGAAAACAATGGCAATCAAACGTGGTGTTCTACACCTACTACCTGTAGTTAAAGAGGTCTATTGAGGTTGTCCCTTGTATAACGTCGAACACCCTGCACAGGTTTAGGCCATTTGTGAAGTTCCACGCAGACAGACATTTTATTTACATTACTGTGTGCATGGAGACAAACACAAAGAAGTACTACAAAGTTATTACAAACTCACAGAAGAGGACTTAGAAGAAATAACTAAGGAGTGACCTGCAGAGCTCCTTATCCCTGTTGACCCTGCAGAATTGTTTGTTCCTGAACTAATATGAAGCCCGGTGATCACTCGTGAAGGGCATGATACACTTGGAACTAGCAGAAGGAAGAAGACAGAAGAAGTCCAGCAGCTGAATGGTACATCAGAAGAAACTTCTTCAGAATCACCTAGAGGACGTGATGACGAAGTAGATAAAGAAGATAATAATGGACAAGAAGATCAGCATAAGCAAGGTGAAGTAACACTGCCACAGAATCCCCCTGAAGACACAAAGCCATCTCACAAAAGAAAGGTTTCTCCCATGAAACCCACATCTCGGAAGAAGTCAAAAGCTAGTAAGACCAAGCTGCAGATTGTGCACGTGCTCGATGACTTCGACTTCATCATCGCAGTTGTATCGGACGCCTAAGAAGATCTTTTGCAGAGAAATGAAGCTAAGAAAGAGACCATGTATGAAAAAATTGAAGCAGAACTGTGAGGGGTACAGCAGGCCCTTCACTCCATCTGCACAGTGTCCATTGTGCCCCCTCCATCAGAAGAAACAGAGTTGGGAGATGAGCCTACCCAACTCCGCAGACTAGTCGATGCAACTGAAGCCCGCCTTTGTCGCGCACAAGAAGAAACAGAACAGGCCACAATGGCCCTGAAGCAAGAAAAAGAGGAAGTAATAGAGTAACACATGGTTGCGCAGCAGGAGAAGGTTTCCCTCCAAGCAAAGTTTGAAGAGGAAAAGGCGCAGATCCAGCACGAGAAAGAACAGCTTCTCGTGGAGCAGGTTGGATTAAAAGAAAAAGTCAGTAGAGCACTTCACTCTGTGACAGGCTTAGATAAAAAGGAGGAAGACCCAGTGGAGCATCAAGTAGCATAGCTTGTTGAATCCATCCAGCAGCTTCAACAGAGAATAGCATATCTAGAGCTACAAACAGTACCAAGTACTCCACAAGACGTGCGAGACCAAAGAGAAGCCACTACCTGGAGCACAGTTGACAGGATTAGAGCATTATCTTTGGAATGTCAACATCTTAGCAGTAGAAATGCGCAGACTTATGAGCGACTTAATGAGGACCCTGAATTGAAGACACTAGAGTCTTAACTCTAGGAAGCAAAGCAGCAAGCAGCGACAATCCAGGCACAGCTGAAGCTCCTATCAGCAGTTGAAAGAATCAAAAGATATCAGGAATAGCGCACTGCTCAACATCAGGTCCATACCATACAGAGCAAATTCATGGAAGTGACTCAGAGGCTCCAGCCAGTCCAGGATGTAGCTTGGAAACTATTCGAAGAGATTGAAGGATGAGGAGCAGAGCTAGAACAAGTAGTCACTTCAGTCGAGCAGCGCTTAGAGGGACTTGTGAACGAGGAAGTTATTCAGGAGTTCGCTGAGTAGGAGGCCCTGGCGAAGCAGCAGGTCGAAGCAGCTCGAGCCAGGCTCGAGGATTTTGAAGCAGAGCTACCCAGATCAGAGTGACTCGAGACGAGTCACAAGTGAGTGTTGGGGGCATGTTGGCCCTTGACCAAGTCTTGGAGATCCTTGGTAAAGTTTGACCTATTTTGGGACTTCGATAGTCTATTGAATGAGGAGCACAAGTTGAATCAGAGATCTGGGATCTCAGCCCCTTTTTAGGCCTTTTTGGGTTTTGGGCTTATGTAATGGGTATGGGGATGTCGTCCCATGGGTTTACCCATGTTTAGGCCCTTTTGTAATGTATAAATAGAAAGATAGGTGATGTAAGTAGGTGGTGTGATGCTAAGTGCAAGTGATATTTGTACATGCTTTGTGCATACTATGTGAAACTTGCAAGGCTAAGTGAAAGTGACCGTAAGAGATTGTGTAAAGGCTTTGTGTTGTAACCTAGCTTGGGGAAGAAGGATCTGGCGAGGTGCGTGCAGATCTCTTGTCCTATGCGGAGTAGGACCTTATGGCTATGTGCATGTAGATGATTAACAGAACATAATAAAGAAGATGAAGAGTTGGTGGACATATCCCCAAGCTGGGGGTGATCCACGTATATTTTGTGTTATGGTTGTTTTGTGCATTTTGATTATTGCTTTGTGCCTTTGATATGATTTATGCTTAGTGTTGTTATATTTATGAATGTTAGAAGCATCGGATATGATATCTTAGTGCCTAATGATGTGAATGAGATGTTATATCTGATCTATGTTGATGTGCTTAGTGCTTAAATGTGTTGAATCTTGTTGAATATTGTGTTGCGTTGTAATTAGGGTTTATCTGCACTGTAGACAAAGGTTAAGTACTAATGAATGACATCTACTAAGTGTTTTGTTAGAGTCTTGTAATCACAGATCTGTGTCCCAGCTAAGGTTGCAGACACTGGAGTCCTGCAACCACCCCTACCTCTACCTTGGGTTAGACTTCATCTGCTTCGCAGGTGTTGCCGAAAGGGATGGTAGTTAGGGTTTTGTTGGTGTGTTGTTGAAGCATTGAACCCTGGGTCTACCCCTGTGCCAACAATCTCTGAGCGCCAAATATGTAAGGGTAGATAGAAAACCTCTAGATCCATGTTGAAAGACTGTCTCAAATGTTTAATGCATTCCAATCGGGAAAGAAAGGGTTTGAATTCAATAGCATGAAGGCAGAATGGAGACAAAAACTCCCCTTGGCATTTTCACGAGCACTTACACTCATTACACTTGACATCTGGAATTTGAAAATATTTGTTGGAAACATGTTTTTGGGCGTTTTTTATCTTTGGATTATGTGATATATCCCACATATCTATAGAAAACATACTTGTGTATGTTTATATGTGTCAACGCTTTCCACCTATATCGACGTGTTGAGCACATGGTTTCCCCCTCTTGTGCTTCTCCTCCATGTGACATGGCGATTGTGCGTTAGGATTTGATTTGTATGTTGTGTTGTGATGTTGTGTATGACTTGTGGTATATTCTTACTCATAGACTTAGACCTCGATGTTTGATGGATTTAATTGGGCCTATGGGCCCAATATTTTTGATGAAAATTGAATAAGTCTGTTTATAAAATCCGAGAAGCCAACTTGGCTTAAAATCCAAATTTTATTTGCCAAATTTGTGAAACTTTTTCCCAAAAGATCTAAAAATCAACCTTAAAATCTTGTCCCATGAAGAACAGTGTACCTTAGCACAATTACCCTGTCAAAACCAAATTAGCAGGTCACAAAATTTTTTACAAAAATTAATATGTGCTAACAGCTTCAAAGGATAATATTCAGATAATGGAAGAAGATCATCGATTAGAAATGGAGAGGAATGAATGCAGAAGAGATGCATTTCCAAGAAGACCTTCTACCTCCAGGCATCAAAGAATTTTCAATCATTGTGAAGGAAACAACAGAAGGGAAGATCACAATCAGATAAAGCATGAATTTAGAAGGTATACATCACAAAGAGGATCATTTGTTGCGATGTAACAAAGTTTCTTTCCTAGTTATTGATTTACTTGTAATAACTTTGGACATAAAATTGTAGATTGCAAAGCATATGGAAGAAATTTTCAAGCAAGAGCTAGTTATGTGACCGCCTACAATATTGAATGTTACAGTTGCCACAACTATGGAAACATAGATCTTTATTGTAGAAGCATGATGAAGTCTTCCATGAAGGAAAACACTAATATTAGGTACAAGAAGGTTTGGACAAGAAAAAAAAAATAAGAAGAATAGGTGAATGAAGAACTCCCAGAGATCATACTCACATGATTTACAGAGTTGTGAGATCATGATGAATCTACAAGTAAAGAGGAAGATATCAAAATTCAGAATGATGATATTGCAACAAAGCAGGCTTATATATTGTTCTAAGCCATCTAGATTAGAGACTCTTGTTAAATCTTAATGTTGAAGAGGGGGAGTCTAAGCAGTAGTAACAGATTACAGAACTATATTTCAGGAAGTCTGAAGTACTTTTTTACATATTTTGGGAAGGTGGATTCATAATGGTTTGATGGAAGAGGTTCATAATGGCTTGTGACAGATTAGTAAATTAAGGAGCAGTGTTCACATCCCCATGCAAGAATGAAGGGGTCATTTGGCAATTATGAGGAATATCACTAAGGCATATATTCATTATTGTATAGAGGATTCCAAGCATGAATTCAAGAAGGGATATATTCATTACAGATTCGAGAATGTGCACTTGTTGTAGACTTGCAGAGTTTGATTTGAAGACATAGTAGTGGACATAATTGATTCATCTTGAGGAGAAGGAATAAGCATTGATAAGTATCAGTAGATTCGAAGAATCTCTCATAATAGTGAAGTGGTATATTATTTAGCATTGTGTACAGTTGAGTAGGATAGTCATGGACAGTTTTTGTGGCATATGGATGGAGAGAAACCATCAAGAGGAGTTGTATTGTCAAGGAAAAAATGTTGAATGATTAATGTCATCTCAGTGAAAACATGAGGAGCCATGTAAACTTGAAGTCAAGTGATGAACAAAAATTGACATGAATGATTTTAATATACATCAGTGGATTAAAATAATAAGAAGCACCAATGGACAATGAGCACCGGAAGAGAGGAAAGAAGGCATATACAAGAAGCCCCACATTGATCTGCACAACATCTTGCGAAAGAATATAGGGGGAGAGAAATAGTCAAAAGGAATTACCCTTAATGTCAAAGGGGGAGAGAAAGTACAAAAGCAGGAAAGAAAGATCAGAAGCATGAAGACAGGGGGAGCGAGATTGTTAAAATAATGTATACTATCAAAGGGAATTACCCTTTCCCATTGATGTCAAAGGGGGAGAGAAAAACCAGAGCGCATGAAGACAGGGGGAGAAATGGTCATGGGGAGTATCAGTGTTTCCATCAATTCCAAAGGGGGGGATTGTTGGAAACTTAGTTTTCATTGATGCCAACCCTAGAAGAAGTCCAAAATCCCTAGAAGACCCTATAAGTAATGATTTATTTCAACTCTAGAAGAATTCTAGAAGCCTCTAGAAATCATGGGTGTATTTGAAGAAGTCCCCAAAGTGGTCCCCCTATGGTGTAGCTTTAAGCATGGCCCTCACAGGAAGATGCTTTGAATAAGTATACAAGAATCCCTGAAGGTGTGGTCATGAAGCATGAAGGTGTTTGGGGAAAACGAAGATGAAGTACATTGAAAATACATGCAAAAACCTTGTATATGGATATTCCTTGTCATGTCATTTCCAACTATATGTGGCACGCCACATGATTCCTCGCGGTTGAGAAGTTATGCCCTCTTAAATATGAAGCCCTAAAGTATGGTCAAGAAGCCTCATATCTAAGGATGAGAAGTTAAAAGTTGGCCCAAAAATTAATTTAAGGAGAAAAGTTGTTGCAAACAAGAAGTTACAGGTCGGCCCTAAAGTCAAATAAAGGAGGTATTTGGAAAAATATAAATACACATCAGTAAAATTTCATTTGATTATTCAAGCAAGTTTTTTTTATGGTATGGAGCTAGCATAAGTGGTTCTACACTTGTGCCAGGAGGCTTGGTGATCTCAGTAAATAAAATTTGGCTTAGGAGAAAGGAGGTCGAGGAGAGAAAAAGGTGACTGTACTTTTTTTTTGAGGTTATCCATGGGTTGTAGTGGAGCAAGGTGTGGATTTATGAGGTTATACGTAGGTCACAGTGGCGCAAAGTGAGGATGTACGTGGGTCACAAGAAGAAAAGAGGGGATTTTTTAGGTTATTCACGGGTCACAATGGAGCAAAGAGAGGATGTACAGTGGATAAAAGAGGAGATGTGTGTGGGTCATAGTGAAGCAAAGAACAGATGTCTGCGGGATGAGAATGTATGAGTAGTGAATCTGTGAACAAATTTTGAAGAAATAGCCCTTGTATTGATGTTAATGTTGAGAAAGGTATGATGATCAGAGATCTAACGCATTAGGATTTCCCCGTGATGCAAGGTATGTTTGTCTAGATGTTTTGAAGTATGTCTTGGATATTTTGGTATAATGCTTGAGGAATATCTTGGATATTCTTTGGCATATAGATAGAGACATATGTTGTTGATCTGAGATATGATGTATCAAGTTGTTACAGAATGTAAGGTATTATTTCTATGTGTTTTTATGTTCATATCTTGGTGGTTATGGTATATTCTTAAGGAATATATTTTGGTACATGGTTGAGGCATATCATGAATGATATGGAATATGTTTGAGGCACATCATTTGGTGCATGGTTGAGGTATATCATGAATTATATGGCATATGTCTTAGGCACATATTTTGGTACATGGTTGAGGCATATCATGAACGATATGGCATATGTTTGAGGCATATATTTGGTACATGATTTATCGATATTATGAAACATATATCTTGGAATATGGTTTGAGGCATGTGTTGGTGATGTTGGGCATATGTTTTTGAACATGGGGATATCAACTCACACATTTATACCAAGCATGCAAATTCTCTAGATTCAAATGGGAAATTAATGACATCTCCCATAAAAAATTCCATATGTGCACCTGCGGAAGATGAATTCATGTTATATATGATGGCAAGTAATTTAGACTAGATATCCATTGAATGCAACTCTCAATAGCATCAAGGACTCAGATTCATTGGATAATTTCTTATAGGTGACCTAATGAGTGGAATTCCCCCCTCTAACACCAAATTTGCAACTGAAATCATAGGCCTAAGATGGTCAAGGCATCAAAAGGAAGTGTATTAAGCATAAAGTAAAGGAAATAAATATGTTTCTTAGAGATAGTGTAAGGATCAATGAAATCATGGATTTCAAAATATTCACTAGTAAGTAGATTCCCTAGCCATAGAATGGGAACAATTTCCCTCAAAAATTGGACAGAGGAAACTTTTGGTCTGATTCTAAGCTACATACCATGAAGAGTGATTTTGGTAAGAGGATATATTCCTTTTTCATTTAGGACCTTGGAGGATGCAGAAAAAATCCTTCAAAAAATTGGAAACGGGGGCCTCAGGCAAGCATTCTTGAAAAAGTGGCATTTAGGTTTCAATGCACATTTAGTGTGGATTGACTACACTCTTGTACAGATCAAAATTTCAGGATTACCACTGTTTCTTTGGTCCAAGGATGTTTTCAGAGAAATTGGAAACACCTTGGGACTCCTCTTCAAAGTCGACAACTCTTTTTGGGAAACTATATATATGGGGTTGGCTAGGATGCTCATAGGCCTTGACCTAACCAAAGCCTCAGTGTATTCAAACACTATTAAAAAAGGACATGCATTTTTTCAATGGGCTCTGGACTGTGAAGGAATACCATTTAAGTGTTGAAGGCTCCACGAGTATGGCCACCAAGGACTGTGTCCTTTTCTTCTCTAGAAAACAATGGGTATGTAAAATGTCTCTGATTTTCAAAGAACCAGTCTATGTGATAGAAGAACCAACTCCCTTAGCTACACAACAGGCTTCCCATGTGGGATAAACTCCCTTTCAAAATTATCTAGGTAAAATAACAATAGTGGAACATCAATTTTCTCCAAAATATATCCCTCAACCAGAAAGGAAGAACTCTTCTGCACTAGGTAAGAATCCATCCTTTCCCATTCCTCCTATATATTTCTATAGTATACTCAATTTGGCTCTTGTGAAGCTAATGTAGAGGATAAAAATGAAAATTTTCACAAGGATTTCCTCTCCATCCTCTTCGATTTCTCAAATCTCCATCCTTCTTCATTAATCACATTGGATGGGTTGGGAGAACCCCCTGACACCTATTTGAAATCTTCGAAGAAAATCTCCCCACCTATGATAGACCCACTATTTCAGGCCTTCTTGGAAGACTCCACCTCCTTAGTGGGCAAAAATTGTAACCTAAGACCCGATCACAAAGATTTAAGAATCTATGATAGATATTTTGAAGACAACCTTGGACATGTGGAAGATAAAAACCACAAACCTCGACAGAGAGGAAGGAATCTTACTTTTTCATAGCTCAAAAGTAGTAAAATTTAGATTTTAAGTGTGGAAGACATCAATCTCTTCTCTATTCCCTTATAGAATTTTCCCCTAAGTCAAGTTCAAAATTATCCTCCTCTCCCTAAACTACATATGGATGGCCAATCCCTCCAAAAAATTGGCCCTTAGGAGTCTAGTTAACCCACATAATCCAGATGTCATACTCATACAAGAGATCATGACAAATGGAGGAACTATGATTCAATACCTTGCTAAGATGTTTAAAGGTTGGGAATTCATATTTTTGGATACCCTAGGCCAATTAGATGGTCTAGCTATAGGATGGAATACTTATGTTGTTTCCCTCTCTGACTCATGGGAATTTGACTCAGGACTGCCTATCTCCCTTGCTTCTATAGATTGGGGTAAAGAGTTTATCTGAGTAAATACATATGGTCCCTATGTTTACCAACATAAATATTAGGAATGCCTCTTTTCAAAGTCTTTTTTATGACAAGGGACAATAATAATGGGAGGAGATGTAAATTTTACACTTGGATCATATGATATTTAGGGGCCAACGGCCAACCGGATGCTCTTTCAGACTTCTTTATTAGAAACTTGGAGCTTCTTAGGATAATTTTCATTTTTCCATATAATATTACCCTGACTTGGACTAATCGAATGATAGGGGAGGCTCGAATAGCTAAATGACTTGACATAATCCTACTTTAGGAAGATATCTTGGATGATTCACTCAAAATATGGAAATGGGTTTCAATAGGAGACCACAACCTGTCTCTACTATAATTGACCCCTTTTATTGGAAAACCCCCTATTCCTTTCAAATTAAACCCGAAATGGCTCAAAAATTAGGATTTCATCCAAATTCTCAAGCATGCTCGAGTCATGTACAACAAATCACTTCAGGAATCCACAACTATATAGTTCCAAGTGAACCCATGAACAACTAAACAATTGGATATCAAATGGTCTAAATATAAATGGGAAAATATGAAAGGCTCCTCAAGGAGGTAGAGGATGTCATCACTTCTAGTCTCTCTTTAGAAGAATTTGTATTTCTTTCAGATGCACAAAAGGAGGAACTCTACCAGCTGAAAAATAAAAGAAGAAAATTATTGATAGAAAAATAAAAGAAATGGTGCTTAAAAATAAAATCATTATGGCTAGAATCCAGTGATGAAAACAAAAAATTATTTCACTGATATGAAAATTGTAGGAAAAATTAAACTGTGTTAAGAAAATAGATAGAGGAGATGGATCTTGGGCTAAAAACTTCAGATAAATTGCTTGAGACAAATCCATAATTTATGCCATACTCGTATTTTCCAATTGCTTTCCTAGATTCATTGATCCAAAAGATAATCAACATCTCATGGAAGAGGTGGGGAAAGAGGAACTTCTTAGAACACTTCACAACTTTCATAAGGAAAAGATGTTAGGCCCATATGGGATACCCATAGAATTATTTATTAACTATTATGAATTCATTGAAGTATATTTACGTAGGGTATGTTATAGCCTTAATCTCCACCCTACAAAACAGAGAGGAAGCCATTAGTGGATAGAATCCTTAATGCAATTTATTCCTGATGTTTGACCCTTTCTAGAGAATTTTTAGAGGGCCTTGTGTGACACCTAGCATGCAACAAGCGAGGCCTCTCTAGACAACAGTGGATCAACATGTGAGGCACTATCGAACTTCTATAAAAGGGTATTTACGAGG
Source organism: Picea engelmannii (assembly GCA_009831015.1). Classification (NCBI taxonomy): domain Eukaryota; kingdom Viridiplantae; phylum Streptophyta; class Pinopsida; order Pinales; family Pinaceae; genus Picea; species Picea engelmannii. Next base: position 313,591 of record ML788861.1, on the reverse strand, counting down.
TGAGGGGCGAGATATGATTTCGATATTAGTGGTAATATCCTACGAACTCACATCATTCAAGTTTCTAGTGGCCTATAGAAGATCTAGAATTCTCTCCTAAGCTTCCTCCAAGAGATATATAACAAAGGAAATCCTTGGAAAAGAAAGGGAAGAATTGAATATCAAGTTTATGCTGCCAAATTGCATAGGTATTCAGCCATTGTAGCCAGAAGTCATTGAATCCTAGCATGACCAAGGAGCTGCAAGGAGAGACAAGGATCAAAGAGATTGAAGGATCTTGCATCAAGCATTTGTTATAGCCTCAATATCTACCCTATAGGTCATAGAGGAAGCCATTAGTGGATATAATCCTTAATTCAACTTTTTCCCAAGGTTTAAACCTTTCAAGAGTACTTTTGGAGGGCCTCGCTTGACACCTAGAATGAAACAACCAAGGCCTCGCTAGATAACAATGTCCCAACATGTGAGGCATTGTCAAACTTCTAGAAAAGGGGAGTTACGAGGAAAGGGGTGAGAGATGATTTGGGTATTAGTGGTAGTATCCTACGAATTCACATCATTCGATTTTCTAGTGACCTCTATAAGATCTAGAAGACTCTCCTAATCCTCCTCCAAGATCTATATAACATGGTAGTGGAAGAAACTCATCTTACAAGTAATGGTATGGCTGCATTTAACGCTACTTTTATTGCGCTTATACCAAAGACATATAACCCCACAATTTTTGATAAATTATAACCTATCTCACTCTACAAAAAAATTATAATATCATCTCCAAAATCATTTCTAGAAGGATCAAATAAACCCTCTCTAAGAAAGTCTCTCCATAGTAGTTTAGCTTTCTTTAAGGGATTCAAATACATGAGGAAATTAGTGTCACCCAAGAAGGGTTACAGTCGGTGAAAACAAGGAATATCAATCCCATGATAACCAAAGTTGACTTGTTCAAGGCTTTCGACAGGGTTATTTGGCTCTTCATTTTCCTCATTTTAATACACATGAGATTTAGTCTACACTTTGTGGCTTGGGTTATGGCTTGCATCAACTTGTGACTTTCACAATACTAACTAATGGATCATCCTCACCATTTTTCAATTATGAAAAAGGAATTCACCAAGGTTTCCCTCTATCCCCCATGTTATTCCTCCTTGTAATGTTCCCTAGCCCAACTGAGGTCCATTACGTGTGGAAATACTCATAAAATTTAAAAATTCCTACTAACTAATTTCATGTAGCTTATCATCTGTGAATTGCAACCATATTTAACTATTTTCTATTACCATTAACTAAATGCATCTACAACATGATAAAAATGGCATGAATGTGTCTTAAAATAACTCAACATGACAACATATAACATTGATCAACAACAGAGTTAATACACAACAATTTAACTCATAAATACAACACATAAATAGATAAACACTTATCTTTTAATTTAGATGTGTAACTAGTTGCTTGGGACGTATGTTCCACCAAATCGTAGACTTGTCATTACAAATATCAATAGAAATTCACCCCCCAAGTTGGGGCTAGAAATCCACAAAAGAGGGTGGTCTCTCACTATCCACTCACAACTAAGAAATCCCACAACCCACTGGTATTCTCCTACAACTATCTCAATATTCCACCAGCTCTCTTCCTCTTGAACTTCCCAACCCAAGTAATGTACCCCTTCACTAATCTCAATACGGTGGGCATCCCATTAGTTTATCAGGGTCTCTCTAACATAGGTAACCAAGAATCTCTCCTCTAGAAACTCAAGGGAGATCAATACTAGGGAAAAGACCAAGACAAACAACAACAAACACTTGTTGTTACATTGAAACTCACGCATGATTTCATTCTTCAATCCTGACAACCTGGCTCTTCAATATTCAGCTCCAAAACACTCTAGCATTCTCCAGAATTATCCCTCCTTGGTTACTCCATCTTCAAGCTCATCCTTTCTATTCTCTGCTTGTTGTTCATACCAAAACATTGACTTTCCAAAACTGTTGTAACTCCCATATAAATTTCCTCTCCTTTGGCTTGCTTTCTTGAATCACACACTTCCCTAAGATGATTTTACTCATCCCCCATGCTCCCAATAACTATGGGATTTGAATTCTCACACCCACCCTCTTACATGTATTCAATGATTGGCTTTGGGGACACTCAATCAGAAATAGAGTTTAATACATAATGATAATAAAATTTAGGATTGTGGGTGGAATTAATAGACATGAGTAACTCCCCTTTGGACCTCTCTTAGACATTCTCTTAAAACCTCCCCTATCTTTTGAATTAATTCATACCCCATCTCTTTTCATGGTCCCTTAGCAGTTGGCATCACATTTTATTATTAAAACTTAGAAATACATTTTGCATATACATCATTTGGTCGTAGCCACACATTATATCTACATTAACCATTAATTAAACTGGGGATTATAGCGGGGATGTTACATTCCCCCTCCCCTACAATTGTGCATCATCCTTGGTGTGCACTATTCCAATATGCATATACAAATTACATCACAATACTTTAAGAAATAAAGTTTTGCAATTTCACAACTCCAACAGTAGTTACAACCAAAATCTCATGTTCCTCTCAACCTGCGGACCCAAGGAATGCACCATTCATTTATTAGGGATAACCCAAGGAATGTACCATTCATTTATTAGAGATAACCCAATGAATGTGCCATTCTTTTATCAGGGCCCCTAGCCTAGGTTGGCTAGGCATATGAGATGTGGTTCAATAACTCTAGCTGCTCAAAATGGAGTCTTGCATTCTTATATTCTATTTTCTTCAAAATCAACAAAGAATTGTGGGTATCATTTCCACATGTTTTCTTCGTTCTCCCATGTAGCATATTCAAGACCATATTAGGTCCATTGAACCTTTACCATCCCTATGGATTTGTTCCTGAGCACCTTGACTATCTGGTCCAAGATGGGTATTGGTTCCACCCAAAAATCTCCTTCATGTTCCATCTAGATCACAGTCCAATCAATTATGTGGTTAGAGCCAGGCACATATTTCTTTAATAATGACACATAAAATACATTATTCACTCTCATGGATGAAGGAAATGCTAGCATATATTAAAATGGCCCTATATTTTATGGATTCCAATAAATCCACAATGTCTTGCTGCCAACTAGGGCATATTCCTAATATTAGTGAACTTCGTTTCTCCTTCACTTTTAAAAAACACATGTTTTCCTCCTTTAAAATCTCTAAAAAAATTGTTCTTGTGTAACTAGTTTATTGGGATGGATGTTTCACCAAATCATAGACTTTTCATTCCAAATATCAATAGCAATTCACCCCCCAAGTTGGGGCCAACAATCCACAAAAGAGGGTGGTCTCTCACTATCCACTCACAACTAAGAAATCCCATAACCCACTCGTATTCTCCTACAACTATCTTGATATTCCACCAGCTCTCTTCCTCTTGAACTTCCCAACCCAATGAATGTACCCCTTCACTGATCTCAATACCTTGGGCATCTCATTAGTTTATCAGGGTCTCTATGGCACAGTAACCAGGAATCTCTACTCTAGGAACTCAAGGGAGCTCACTACTAGGAAAACGACTAGGAAAAACAACAACAAACACTTGTTGTTATAGTGAAACTCACACATGAGTTCATTCTTCAGGCCTGACAACCTGGCTCTTCAATATTCAGCTCTAAAACACTCTAGCATGCTCCAGAATTATCCCTCCTTGGTTACTCCAGCTCCAAGTTCCTCCTTTCTATTCTCTGTTTGTTGTTCATACCAAAACATTGACTTTCCAAAACTATTGTAACTCCCATATAAATTTCCTCTCCTTTGGCTTGCTTGCTTGACTCACACACTTCCCTAAGATGATTGTACTCAACTCCCATGCTCCCAATAACTATGGGATGTGACTTCTCGCACCCACCCTCTTACATGTATTCAATGATTGGCTTTGGGGACACTCAATCAAAAATAGAGTTTAATACATAAGGATAATTAATTTAGGATTGTGGGTGGAATTAATAGACATTAGTAACTCCCCATTGGACCCCTCTTAGAAATTCTCTTACACCCTCCCCTCTCTTTTGAATTAATTCATACCCCATCTCTTTCCATGTCCCATTAGTAGTTGGCATCACATTTTATTATTAAAACTTAGAAATACATTTTGCATATACATTGTTTGGTTGTAGCCACACATTATATCTACATTAACCATTAATTAAACTGGGGATTATAGCGAGGATGTTACATTACCCCTCCCCTATAATTGTGCATCATCATTGGTGTGCACTATGCTAATATACATATACAAATTACATCACAATACTTTAAGAAATATTTTTTTGCAATTTCACAACTCCAGTAGTAGTTACAACCAAAATCTCATGTTCCTCTCAACCCATGGACCCAAGGAATGCATCATTCATTTATTAGGGATAACCCAAGAAATATACCATTCATTTATTAGGGATAACTGAATGAATGTGCCATTTTACTATCAGGGCCCCTAGCCTAGGTTGGCTAGGAATCTAATATGTGGTTCAATAACTCTAGTTGCTCAAAATGGAGTCTTTCATTATTATATTATTTTTTCTTCAAAATCGACAAAGAATTGTGGGTATTATTCCCACATGTTTTCTTCATTCTACCATGTAGCATATTCAAGACCGTAGCAAGTCCATTGAACCTTTACCATCCCTATGGATTTGTTCCTGAGCACCTTGACTATCCAGTCCAAGATGTGTATTGGTTTCACCCGAAAATCCCCTTCGTGTTCCACCTATATCACAATCCAATCAATTATGTGGTTAGGGCCAGGCACATATTTCTTTAATAATGACACATGAATACATTATGCACTCTCATGGATGACGGAAATGCTATCATATATGAAATTGTCCCTATATTTTCTAATATTTCAAGAGATCCACAATTTCTTGCTTCCAACTTAGGGAATATTCCTAATATTAGCAAACTTCTTTACTCCTTCACTTTTAAAAACACATGTTTTCCCACTTTAAAATCTCTAAAAAAAATTGTTCTTGTATACATAAGTTTTTTTCTATCCTAGGAAGCATTTAAATTCTACTTGATCTTTTCCATCTGCTCTTCCATCTCCTTCAAGAAATGTGACCCAATAACTTCTTTTTCTATTGTATTATCCCAACTCACTAGTGTGTTACACTTTCTTCCATACAATGCTTCAAACAAGTTTATTTTTAATGATCTGTGATACCCATTATTGTAATAAAATTCAATTAAGTGAATATAATCTTCTCTCTTTGATGGTTGATCCATCACATGCATTCTAATCATTTCCTCAATTATTCTGTTAGTCCTCTTTGTTTTCCCATCTGACTCAGGGTGATACGTTGTACTAAGATTTAAATTTGTTCCAAAACCTTTGAACAAACTCTTTTAAAAATTGGATATGAATTTTGGATCTTTATCTAAAACTATTTCCTTAGGATCTCCATGAAGCATGACGACTTCTTTCATATACATTTCTACAATATTTGTTTCCTTTCGTGTTGTCTTCACTTGAATAAAATGTGGTGTCTTATTTAATTTATCCACCATCACCATGATGGAATCATGTTGCTTCACTGTCCTCGGAACCTTTGTAATAAAATACACTATAACCACTTCCCACTTCCGTTTTGGAATGGGAAATGGTTGTAACAACCCTATTGGATGTCTATGTTGTGTCTTCACCTTCTGGCATTCTAGACATTTGGCTATGTAATTATCCACTTCTTTCTTCACTCTGGGCCAAAAATATTGGTTTATTACAAATGTAATTGTCTTATGATATATTGGGTGCCCAACATATAGCACATCCTACATTTCCCTCAGCACTTCATTTTTTAGCTCATTGTAATTAGACACATACACTTTGCCTTTGTACATGAGAATTCCATCTTCTTTTAGCTCAAAGCCTTTAAATTTCTGCTGACAAATACCTTGTTGTAATGTTTCTTTTATTTTCAATTAATGTTGATATGAATTTGTCGTTGCAATAATTTTATCCTTTAGAGACATCATGTGCATGCTAATGGATACAATATGAATTTCATGATCTCTTCTACTAAGTGCATCAGCCACTTGATTTTTCTTACCTTTAATGTGCTTAATCTTAAATTCATATTCACTCAGAAATTCCAACCATCTAGTTTGTTTGGCATTTAATGTTGGTTTTCCAAACAAATGTTTCAAACCACAGTGGTCTGTCCTTCGATCAAATTTCCTCCCCATGAGGTAATGTCTCCACATTTTTTATTCATGTACAATTGTTGTTAATTCCAAGTCATGTGTAGCATAATTCCTCTCATGTTGTTTTAATTTTCTGGACTCATAGCATACCACGTGATATTTTTGTGTGAGGACTCCACCAAGCCCTTCCTAGCATGCATCAATGCACACAACAAAATATTCATCTGAAAATGCAATATTCAATATTGGTGCACTTTTCAAGATGTCTTTCAACTACTGAAATCTCTCTCTACTCTTGTGAGTCCATTCAAATTTCACTCCCTTCTTTTGCAAAAAAGTGATTGTGCTTGCAATATTTGAGAATCCTTTTGTGAATATTCGGTAATAAATGGAAACACCCATGAATGATCTGAAATCTATCACATTTATTGGTATTTTCCATCTTCTAATGGCCTCTTTCTTCTTGGAATCAACTCTTATCCCTTCTACATAAATGATATGCCCCAAGTATTGAATCTTCTTTTGATAAAATATGCACTTACTTATCTTAGCATACAATTTATGCTCTCTTAAAACTTGCAACACCATTCTCAAATGTTTATCATGTTCCTCTTATGACTTAGAGTAGATGATCATATCATCTACGAACACAATTACAAACTTTTCCAAGTATTCCATGAACACTATATTCTTTCGGCACAAAAAAATTGTTAATGCATTTTATAGTCTAAATGGAACTACCATGAATTCATAATGCACATACCTTCTCCTAAATATTGTCTTGTTAATGTATTCTTCCTTTATCCTTACTTGATGATAACATGATTTCAATTCAATATTGCAAAAGATTCTTGCACCTTTTAGTTGATCAAATAAATCATCAATCCTTGGAAAAAGATATTTGTTCTTTATGGAGACCTTATTAAGTTGTATGAAATCAATACACATCCTCAAGGTTCCATATTTCTTCTTCACAAAAATAATTGTGGCACCCCAAGGTGACACACTTGGGCATATATACCCATTCCTTAACAATTCTTCAAGTTGCATATGCAACTCTTTCAACTATGGTGTGCCCATTCTATAAGGTGTATTGGACACTTGTGAAGCTCTTGACACCAAATCAATAGAGAAATCAATATCCCTCTTCGGTGGTAATAATGGGATTTCTCCAAAAACATCTTCAAAATCCCTTAAGACTAGATGGTCTTCAATACTTGTCACTTTATCTTTGATTGTCTCTGGGCTACAAAAATATGACATCCCTTCATAAAACTCTTTTTCAACTGCATAGATTAAATATATATAATAGTTATAGCTCTTGGAATTCCTTGAACCTTGCCTTTCTTCCCTTCTTCATCAAGACATATGATTATGTTGTTGTTATAGTCTAGGACAACATTGTGTTTTTTTAACCAATCCATGTCAATTAGACAATAATATGAACCCAACGGTATGATGTTCACATCTGCCTTTGTGTTGAATCCATTCATGTCTATTGGAAAATATTTAACTAGCTCATTGATCTTCCTCTTAGTCCCTGTGGCTAGTTGAAATAACCGATATTTCTTATGCTTACTCCTTTTCAAGTGAAATATTTCAACAATTTTATACTTTATGTACCTATGGCTAGCTCCAAAATCAATTGAAATTTCTATGTGATGGTTATCAATCTTACCTTCCACTTGTTGTCCAAGGCTGCATAAATCTATGGCATGTTTCCTCCCATGTGTTGGCACAGGGGCAGACCCAAGATTCAATGCTACAACAACGCACCAAGAAAACCCTAACTACCATCCCTTTCGTCAATACCTGCGAAGCAGATGAAGTCTCACCCAAGGTAGAGGCAGGGGTGGTTGCAGGACTCAGGTGTCTACAACCTTAGTTGGGACATAGATCTGTGATTGTAATACCTAACAGAGCACTTAGCACTGACAGTTCATCAATATTTAACCATTATCTACTCCACAGATAAAACATAGCATCGCATCATTCATTCAGATCTGATGTATCTAAGCACTTATCATAGAGAAGTAGGTTAGATCTAATAGATTTAGGTGCTAGCACATTCAGATCTAACATCCATATACATCATTAGCACAAAGCATAAACCGATCTATCCGTCTATATCAAAGCACTTAGCAAGTAAAGACATAAACACATCAACACATTTCACAAAGCAGAGAAACACAACATATATGTGGTTCACCCCCACCCTGGGGCTACGTCCACCAACTCTTCTTCTTTATTATATTTTTCAAGCTTCTTACAGGCACATAGCATCAAAATCCTACTCTGTAGAAGACATGAGATCTGCGTGCACTCTACCAGATCCTCCTTCTTCAAGCTAGGGTAAAGCACCAAGCCTTCTTACAATTACTTGCACGTAGCTCTACAAGTCTCACACAGTATGCACAGAGCACTTACAATCCTTCAATCACATAGATCTATCACTTAGCCATTCGTAACTTCTTTTTTCTTACATTTCCTAGACATCTATTTATACTTTACAAAACAGGCCTAAAACATGGGTAAACCCATGGGCCGACATCCCATACCCATTACATAGTCCCAAATCCCAAAAAGGGGTCAGGATCCCATGATCTCTGCTTCATCTTGCGATCCTCCTTCGACAGGTTGTCGAAGTCCCAAAATAGGTCAAACTTGACTAAGGATCTCTCAAAACTTGGGCAAGGGCCAACATGCCCGCAACACTCACCTGTGACTCATCCCGAGTCACTCTGATCTGGGTAGTTATGCTTTGAAATCCTTGAGCTTGGCTCGAGCTGCTTTGGCATGTTGATGTGCCATGGCCTCTTATGCAACTAACTCTTAGATGAATACCTCATTCACAGATCCCTCTAGGTGTTGTTCAGCTACAGTGACAACCTACTCCAGTTCTACTCCTCGACCTTCGACCTCTGTGAACAACGAAACCATTTGTTGGCATAGGGGAAGACCCAGGATTCAATGCTACAACAGCACACCAAAAAAACCCTAACTACTGGCCCTTTTGGAAACACCTGTGAAGCATATGAAGTCTCACTGGAGGTAGAGGTAGGGGTGGTTGGAGGACTCAGGTGTCTGCAACCTTAGTTGGGACATAGATCTATGATTGTGATACCTAACAGAGCACTTAGCACTGATAGTTCATCAATATTTAACCACTATCTACTCTGCAGATAAAACGTAGCATTGCATCATTCATTTAGATCTGATGTATCTAAGAACTTATCATAGAGAAGTAGGTTAGATCTAACATATTCAGGCACTAGCACATTCAGATCTAACATCCATATACATCATTATCACAAAGCATAAACATATATATATATATATATATCTATATCAAAGCACTTAGCAAGTAAAGACATAAACACATCAACACATTGCACAAATCAGAGCAACACAACATATACATGGTTCACCCCCACCCTGGGGCTACATCCACCAACTCTTCTTCTTTATTATCTTTGTCAAGCTTCTTATAGTAACATAGCATCAAAATCCTACTCCCTAGAAGACAGGAGATCTGTGCACACTCTGCCAAATCCTCCTTCTTCGAGCTAGGGTAAAGCACCAAGCCTTATTACAATTACTTTTGCGTAGCTCTGCAAGTCTCGCACAGTATGCACAGAGCACTTACAATCATTCAATCACATAGATATAACACTTAGCCATTCGTAACTGCTATTTTCTTACATTGCCTAGACATCTATTTATACTTTACAAAATAGGCCTAAAACATGGGTAAACTCATTGGCCAACATCCCATACCCGTTACATAGTCCCAAATCCCAAAAGGGACCCAAAAAGGGGTCGAGATCCCATGATCTCTGCTTCATCTTGAGCTCCTCCTTCGACAGGCTGTCGAAGTCCCAAAATAGGTCAAACTTGACCAAGGATCTCCCAAAACTTGGTCAAGGGCCAACACCATGTCTTCCACTGTTTCAGCCTCCTGAATTTTTTGGACAATCCTCATTCTTTCTCGTTTGTGAGGGAAATCCCTATATAAGTGATTTCTCTCACATCCCCAACATTGCATAGGCTTTGGCCTTGGATTTTTCCCAAATGAATCTATATTCTTGTGCTCATTTTGGGTTGAATGACTTTGTTTATTTTCTTGGGAGTTTTTATTGAAAAAGGATGGATTAAAACCTTTCTACCTTTGATCATTTTTACCCTTCATCTTGTCATTCCAATATTTTTGGAAAACTGAACTTCCTCTGCTCTACTCATAAATATTATTTTCTCTCTTTATGGCTTCCTCCAAAGTATTAGGGTTATCATATTGTATCTTGTCATTGTAGAAATAAGGTAACCCACTTAGAAACCTTTGGATTTTAACGTTTTCACCTTTATAAAGTAAGCATACTTCAGCAATTAAAATAACCTTTTCTTGTATTCATCCATTTTCATGCTTCCCAACTTGAGTTCAAAGAACTCTTTAACATTCCTTTCATAATAATGTTGAGACAGATATTTGTATTGGAAATATCCTTTGAACTGCCTCCGTGAGATCCTTTTCTCATCAAGGTGTTGAGCTTTCTTAATCTAATCCCACCACATGAATTCCTTTCCTTGCAAGTGGTAGGTTGCAATTCTAGATTCTATCCTTGAGGGGTAATCATGCAGTTGGAAATATTTATTCATTCCCAATAGCCAGGAATCAACTTCTTCTCCTTTCCTATACTCACCATTGAAAGTTGGTGCCTTAATTTTCTTTAGTTCACCTTGCAAGATGTCTTCCTCGGGCATTTTTCTTTTCCTCCAGATAGAAGACACCCTTGGGTTGCTCCCCAACCTTGAAATTTCATGATTTATTCTCATGGATTTTCTTGGTTAATGGTGGTTCCTACTCATGCTTCTAGACTGCCTATCAGTCCCATGATCATCCTTTCTACTATGGGATCTAGATATTGTCACTTGTATAGCACTAACTTCTTGCTTGGTTCTAGAATCTTTATTAACTTTCTTATGAAACATATTTAGAGTATGAAGTATCTCTTAATGATCGTTCATAATCCTTTCATTAACGACCCTGTAGCTCTGCACTTCTCTATGCATGCTCCTCAAAGTTATAGGATATTACCTATCCCTTGTTCCATTAGACTCTATCTCAACATTTCTCATACTAACATGAATGCCTTGGACCTCCTCCTCCTGGTTTTAATATCCCTAGACATCTTCCATAACTCTATTCCTCATATAAGATCCAATTGTTTTTAAATGTCCCTCTAATTCTTCAAGAAATGTGCATCTAATAATTATTGTTAGAACATGCATATTATAAAACACTTCATTAATTAGAAAAAAGGTTATCATTCATATCAATTTATGAAGGATACAATGCAATAAGTCAACGTATGATTCCCTTAGACACATTCCTCTTTGAATTATTGTTAGAAAATTCATATTATAAAACACTTCATTAATTAGAAAAAAGGTTATCATTCATATCAATTTATGAAGGATACAATGCAATAAGTCAACATATGATTCCCTTAGACACATTCCTCTTTGAAATATCTCTCCATCGGTTGTACTCATGCCTCATTCTAAGTTCTGGGAGAAACGTTACAACATTTACATGCTGCAATTTCCACTCTCTTACTGCTGCATAAATAATTTATTACTTTCTGGAAAAAAAAATTGGTCCCCAATTCAAGATTCTGGGTGGATATGTGTCTTCTCCTCCTCAAGACCTTTCCAACGATTATTCATTTTCTCAAATATGATCTCGGAGATGAAATTTATGGTTTGGATAAGTTTAAACTATTTTTCTCATTTTATCCTTGTATGCTACATGTGTCTTCTTTCTCTTCCTGCACATTTTTACATATCCATACTCCAAATATAACTCCATATTTGTCTTGTATGGTTGATAATATTTCCATAGACTCTCCTAAGCCTGAAATGGACTTCTGAGTAAGGATTTATGCCCCTTGGAAGTAAATTGGTGTTGAAATTTTAACTTAAATGTCTCAGTTGTAACTTTCTCATATGAGCTATGTTTTGCGCCTGGATTAGCTCGTTGGATAGCTCTCTCTAAGATATTTTATTTAATCTACATAGATAGAGTGTACCTTGGTACACTCTTTTCTAGTGGGTTTTGATTGATTAAAAATGTCGTTCAGGGCCTCAAAATAACCTTGCAAGTTTATGACCTTCAAAAACATGAAACAATTCGTAGAAATTTGACTATTTTATTGTTATAACAACCCTTTAAACCTGATTCGTTGATCTCAAATCAGGTGAAATATGAGCCATTCATTCTCTATTCCTTTACAAACCCCATTGATCAATCTCCAACATCAATCAACATCTCGAAGCAATCTGTATTGTTGATCTAAGCTCAATCAGTTATCAGTGATTAATGTTTTCCTTTCGATGCAAACAATAGTTTTCCAAAATTTCCAACCCGACCATTAGCCATTGGCCTTTTCCTTTAGCAATCTATTTTCAATACATTTCTAAACCAGTCCACTCGGCCATCATCCATTTCTTGGTTGATAGGGAAACTATGCTAACATGGTCTGACATGTAGATACTAATGTGGTGTGACACATAGGCTCTAACATGGCACTCTGGATGACATGGCATAGCACGTGGTTGTTGACATGGAATGACACGACATCACCCTCTTCACTTCATTGGTGATCGACAACTTATTTTGGATGAATCGATACCTCGTTGAGTCATTCGAGCCCCGACCATCGACCATCGACCATCGACACCTTCTCTTGCTCAATCGAAACACTTTACTAAAATAGTCAACCCGACCATCGGTCATCGGCGATTTCCATTTGGAAGCTGAAACACTTTGCCAATTTGACCAACCTGACCATTGGCCATCAATGAATTATTTTGGCCAACTCCAACACTCAGAAATTTTCGACCAAATCTTAGATGAATTCGAACCATTGATATCCCATTAAAAAATGATCCCATCCATTGATCTATCAAACTTCACCCAACCTTGATGACGAGTCTCAACTATCGATTTTCTCTATTTTCCAAGCTCCGAAAGAAAATATTGATCATTGATAGACAACAAGTTCCCAAGAGTTGAAAATCATCTGAGACCCGACCATTGGAAATCAACCATTGACACTTTATCTTGATCAATTGAAACACTTTTCTAAAATGGCCAACCTGACCATTGGTCATCAACGATTTTTGTTTGGAAGCCAAAACACTTCGCCAATTCGGTCGACCTGTCCATTGGCCATTAGTGAATTATTTTGGCCAACTCCAAAACTTAGAAATTTTCGACCAATATTAAATGAATTTGAACCATTGATATCACATTCAAAAATGATCCCAGCCACTGATCTATCAAACTTCACCCAACCTTTTTGACGAGTCTCGACCGTCGATTTGCTCTAGTTTCCAAGCTCTGAAAGAAAATCATTATCATTGATCGATTCCAGCTTCCCAAGAGCTGAAAATGAATCCAAACCGTTGATCTACCTCAATTTATCAATTTTTGGAAATGAATCTCGGTTGTTGGTCTACTCAGCTTTTCCAAACTCTAAAAACCTTATAAGTTTTTAAATTTATCAAAATTAATCTGGGTCGTTGATCTCGAAATCAGACGCAATCTCAGCCATCGATCTGTCAAAATTCTCCCAAGTTTACAACGTCCATTAAAACATGAAATTCAACCTTCCAAGTCAAATTTTAACTCTCCAACTCTACAGATTGACTCCATTAAACCCCTATTCAATGGATATGAGACAAATCTAACCTAAATTTGCTCACAAATTTAGGTATTTCTCTTTGATTTTTCACAGTTTTCACCCAAATTGGCATTGGTCATGGCCTCATACAAGCTCAATGTTTCAACTACAAGATATGGTACCATAATGTACCATTCCCTGACATAGCTTAGGTCCATTACATGTAGAAACACATATAAAATTTAAAAATTTCTTCTAATTTATTTCATGTAGATTGTTAACTATTAATAACAACCATATTTAACTATTGTCTATTACCATTAATTAAATGCATCTGCAATATTCTAAAAATGGAATGAATGCATCTTAAAACAACTCAACACAACAACATATAATCTTTCTCAACAACAGAGTTAATACACAACAATCTAACTCATAAATACAATGCATAAAAAAATAAACACTTATCTTTTAATTCATATGTGCAATCGGCTGCTTGGGATAGAAATTCCACCCAACCATAGACTTGTTGTTCCAAATCTCAAAATCAAATCACCCTTGAGATGGGGCTAGCAATCCACAAAAGAGGGTGGTCTTTCACTTTCCACTCACAACTCATAAATATGACAACCCAATGGTATTCTCCTACAACTATCTTGATTTTCCACCATCTATATTCCTCCCAACCTTCCCAACCCAAGGAATGTACCCCTTCACTGATCTCAATCCCTTGAGAATCCCATTCATTTATTAGGATATCTTTAGCATAGGTAACCAAGAATCTCTCTACTAGGAACTCAAAGGAGCTCATTGCTAGGAAAAATACTAGGAACAATAGAAGCAAACACTTGTTATTAAAGTGAAACTCACATAGGAGTTCACTCTCCAGGCCTAAAAACCTGGCTCTTCAATATTTAGATTCAAAATGATCCAACATGCTCCAGAATTTTCCCTCCATGGTTACTCTAGCTCCAAGCTCTTCCTTTTTGTTCTCTTCTTGTTGTTCATACCAAAACATTGACTTTCAAAAACTAATGTAACTCACATATCAAAATAATTTCTTTTAGCTTGTTTGATTGACTCATACACTTCCCCAAGCTGACTGTACTTATCCCCTATGCTTCCAATAACTATGGGATGTGACTTCTCACACCCAGTGCCCACTCTCTTACATGTATTCAATGATTGGATTTGGGGACACTCAATCAAAAATAGAGTTTAATACATAATGATAATAAAATTAAAGAATGTGGGTGAAATTAATAGACATGAGTAATTCCCCCTAGGACCCCTCTTATACATTCTCTTAGAACCTCCCTTCTCTTTTGAATTAATTTATCCCCCAAATATTTCCATGTCCCCTTATCAACTGGAATAACATTTTATTATTAAATCTTAGAAATACATTTCACATATACATCGTTTGGTTGTAGCTACACATTATATCTACATTAATCATTAATTAAACTAGGGATTATAGTGGGGATGTTACACTCCTAGTATAAAAAATATTAAGTATGTTAGGATATTTAGACACTTAGGAGTTAGTTAAGATCTACTTGGTCTAATGTGCCGTTAGGTAAAAGTGTGTTTCTTTAGTATGCATTAGTATGCATTTGTAGTTAGAAAATCTGACAGTCGCGATATGTTCCCGACATAGAGTAATTCGACGATTCATATTCTCCTCGATCTTAACGTCCATTGATTTGTGGCTTAATACTCGATTGGTCCATGATATCTATTTAAAGAGAATGGAGGTTCATTTTTCGATGATCGATTGTGAGAAACTCTCTTGTAAAGTATCTCTATAATCTTTTTCTTTTGCATTAACAAACTGCTCCAAGTGGCTACGTTGGTTGGGGTCATGGATGTGTTCCCGTAGGGGTTTTACCACGTGAAAACATCAGTGTGTTGATCTTTGATATGATTATATGAGTGGTTATTGAAGGTGTTTGTCCTCTTTTGGAATACATGTGTTGTCAAACATGGTATCAGAGCATGTTTGAAGACTCGCTCATGTTGTAGATCGATATTGTGAAATCGAGTTGCCTCATCTCCATTTTGTGTCATTTATGTACATTTATGGGCTAAGAGGATTGATTCTTTGCGTCTGGAGTGCTCGTTTCGGTTAGGAACACTTTTTGTTTCACTCGAAAAGGTTTTTCGTTTTCCCAAGATACGACCATTTCAGTCAGATCTGGAGGTATAAAGCCTAAATACGCATTTTTTTAATTTTTGCAGAGTATCATTTTGGTTTTATTTCGGTTTTGTATTATTTATTTCCGGGTTGCTACTCTTTTAGATCTATGTATTTTTTTTCCCCGCACCCTGTGCAATATCGGAAAATCAGAAACAGATAGGAAAAGGTGCATCTTCCGGGTAAGCTAACCAAGATCTAATCATGTTGTCATCGAGAAGCAAAAAAAAATTCTTGTGTGAAATGAGTTTTTTTTTAGCACGCTCTCCAAGGTCGTCTTCAACAACAACACCCTCAATCAAAAACAACACCCCCAATCCTCTTCCTAAAAAATACAATATGTTTTGCTATACCATTTGGTTAAAAGTTGCCTTATGAAGTAAGAGGTATTGATTTCAAGTCTCTCTTTTGTTACTTTTTTTGAAAAAAGATCATGCTAAAATTGTAAATTGTATTTTACTTCAAGTATAAAAGTGAATCACTATAAGTAACTTTAATATTTTATTTTAGAGTTATTTATTTTGCATGCAGCATTTCTTTTATAAAGTAACTTCATTGTAAAAGTGATCCCCACTTCTCTTTATAAAAGTGGGTCACTTCATAAAGCAACTTACACTACCATGTGATCCTTTGGTTATCGTTTATGCCTTTTTTTAAAAGGGCATAACTCTCACATCTAAAGTCTGTTTTCAGTGCTGTTTTTTTTAAAACCGCATAACTTTTCAAGATATTTTCATCCAAATCATTAGCTTCAGTTTTTAAATCCATATTATCTGCATATTTAATATGGATTCTCCAGGTAATCTCTTGCTTACCATCACCAACTACTTCCAATGGAAATCCCATATGGAGGATTTATTAAGAAGTAAAAGCTTGTACCGAATTACCTTGGGAAAGGAAACAACACCCACTGATGTTGATAAGAAATTCAAATGGGATAATAGGAATGACGAAGCATGTGGATTAATCGAAATGTCCATCTCTCATGATTTAAGGTTCCACCTTCAATCAATTGATGAACCCAAAGAATCTTGGGACAAGATTGAATCTAAGTTTGGTAAACACAATATTATTCGAGCACAACAATTAGAAAATCAAGTACTGACTTTAAGTCCAAATGATTTTTCTTGCATTGAAGACTATCTATCTAAGTTTAAAACATTCATAACTTTATGTGAAGAATGTAAGATAAAGATAGAAGAATATTGGTGCATCTATCTTATTCTTTCTAAGATAGATAGTGCATATTTTTTGTTTGTATCTACCTTTTGTGCTATGCAGGAGCCTCTAGGGGCAGCTTATAAAAAAACTAGTCTTGAGAACTTTTGTGATGCTTTGATTAGAGAGCAAGATAAGATTGTACAACTTGGAGTGGTCAACACTACAGGTACCTCCAACAAAGCCTTATTCTTTCATCATAAAGATAAACCCAAGAATCCCAAGAAGCAACATCCTCGCCACAACAACAAGAAATATAAGGGTCCCAAAACCACTCAGACAGCTTCCGCTCCTAATGGTGACAAAGGAGAAAAATATAAAAGTAAGAATATTGACAGGCATTGCAACTTTTGTGATAAATATGGTCATGATGATTCCAAATGTTTCAAGAAGATGACAGATTTAGAAGCAATGATGAAGAAGCACAACATCAGTATTGATTCTATTTCTTCTTCTCATGGGCATGCACTTTATGCTTTTGGTTTCTCCTTCAATACAACTTATACTTCTTCTTCTGATGAGTGGCTTATTGAATCTGGAGCATCTTATGATATAGCTAAGGATAGAGACATATTTTCTGCTCTAAATGGATGTAACACCAAGAAAATATTTGTTGGTGATGATAGATCTCTTAGTGTTGAAGGATCTGGAATAGTTCAAGTAGAAAACAGTCATTTCAATGATGTATTATGTGTTCCAAGTCTTTCGTGTAACCTTATATCAGTATATCAAATCACTCATTTAGGTGAAGGTAAAACCGTAGAATTTTCACCTCACCAAGTTGTAATCAAGGATCTAAAAGATCCTAAGCATGTTCTTGCAACTAGAATTGTTGATGATATTATCAGGTTGTACAAGTTTGAAAACTTTGGTTCATCATTTTTTGTTTCTCATAGCGATGACTTGAGAAAACTTTGGCATGAGTGTTTTGGTCATCTAAACTATCGCTCATTGCAACAACTATGCAATCAACATATTATGACTAGTATTCCTCTTGTTTCATGCAGAGATGGTGTTTGTGTCGGTTGTGTTATTGGAAAACATCATCGGGACAGTTTTGACAAATGTGTCTCTTAGCATGCCTCGAGTCCTTTGTAGCTTGTTCACAGTGGTTTGTGTGGTCCATTTTATTCTCCTTCTTTTTCTGGGTGCAATTATTTCTTAACTTTCATTGATGACTTTTCCAGACATACTTGGTTTTACTTCCTAAAACTTAAGAGTGAATTTTTTGACAAGTTTTTGGCCTACAAGGCCCTTGTAAAAAAGCAATATGGACATCCAATTCAAAAGTTAAGAACAGATAATGGAGGCGAATATGTGAACAATAATTTTACAAGTTACTACACTACACAGGGCATCCAAATGAAATACATTGTTCCATATACACCACAACAAAATGGTGTTGTTGAGAGAAAGAACCGCACATTAAAAGAAATGGCTAATTGTATGATTCAATCTAAGGGATTAAGTCTAAAGTATTGGGTGGAAGAAATCAAATGTGAAAATTACATAGTAAATCGCACTCCCACAAAGGATCTTAAAAATATAACATCGAAATAAGCTTGGACTAAAATTAAACCAGGTGTAAGTCACTTCCATGTATTTGGAAATATAACATGGGCTCACATTCCTGATGAGAAAAGGAAAGCATTGGAGCCTAAAAGTGAGAAGTGTATATTTGTTGGTTATTCTGAAGATGTCAAAGGTTATAGACTTCTTGAACCACATTGTAATGAAATTTGTATTAGAAGAGATGTCAAATTTGATGAAAATCTCTTGTTCTGCGAGCCTAATTCGACAATTGTGCCTTCTTTGGCCTGCGAGCCATATTCGACGTTTGTGCCTTCTTCTATTCCTATTCTGGTTTCTTCTTCAAATTATGACAGTGAGGATGAAAATCCACCTCTGCCTGCTCACCTTCCTCCATATGATTCCTTTGAAATTGAACCACCACTAGCTCCACAGCATTCTAGATGGGTTTGTTCAACATAATAAGACATTGGTGATATTGTCAGTGATCCTTCATATCAGCGTCGAACACGCTCACAGTTCCAGTGAGCCTCTTCCATTTTGGCTCAAGTTTCAGATACTCATGATCCAAATACATTTGTAGAAGCTTCAGGTCATCGAGATTGGGATACAACAATGAATGAAGAATATTGTTCTTTAATGGCCAACGATACTTGGGATCTTATACCTCTTCCAAAAGGAAGAAAAATTGTCAGATGTAAATGGGTCTACATAACTAAGTATGCATCAAATGGAAGTGTTGAAAGACACAAATCTTGGTTAGTTGCCAAAGTATTTTCCCAATTTGAAGGAATTGACTATAATGAAACCTTTGCCCCTGTAGCCAAAACGAATTCCATCTGCCTTGTTCTTTCCCTTGTTTCCTCACATAAATGGGAGGTCCATCAGATGGATGTTAAATCTACCTTCTTTCACAGAGATTTTCAAGAAGAAATCTACATGGAGCAACCTCTTGGATATGTCCAAAATGACTATAGCCTTGTTTGTCTCCTTAAGAAATATATTTATGGTCTTAAGCAAGCTCCTTGAGATTGGTATGCCAAAATGGACAACTTTATTATTGACACGGGATTCTCTAGATGCCATTCTGATCCTAATGTCTATACCAATAAAGTAGGAAGCCATATCATAATCTGTGTCCTTTATGTTGATGACCTTATCCTTATTGGTAGTGACTCAAAACTTTTAAACCATGTGAAAACTAGCCTTAAGAAGCAAATTGAAATGATAGATTTAGGTTTTTTGCACTATTTCCTTGGCCTCCAAGTTTTGCAAGCCAATGAAGGAATTTTTCTTTCCCAATCTAAGTATGCTTGTGACCTTCTTCGTCACTTTCACATGGATGATTGTAAACCAACCCCTTCTCCCTACCAGTTTGAAGTCAAGCTTACTACCACATGTACTTCTCCCAAAGTTGATGCCACCATGTACCGTCAGTTAGTTGGTAGTCTCTTATACTTGACTCATACCCATCCTGATCATTCCTTTGTTGTTGGTCTTGTTGCCCAGTACATGAAAACACCCCATGAAATCCATTGGAAAGTAGCTAAAATGATACTTCGTTATGTCCATGGTACGGTTCAGTTTGGGATACATTACAGTTCAGGGGGGACTCCTTTATTGGTTGGTTTCACTGATTCATATTGGGCCGACGACCCTAATGATCGGAAGTCTACTACAGGTTATGTTTTCATCCTTGGTTCAAGACCTGTCACTTGGGCCTGTAAGAAAAAATAGGCTATTTCACTTTCTTCAGCAGAAGCAGAGTACCGAGCAGTGGTAAATGCAAGTCAGGAAGCCTTGTGGCTTCAACAGATCCTTTCAGAGTTTGGATTTTAGAAGCAGCATCCAACTAGCCTTTGGTGTGACAATCAAAGTGCCATCAATCTCACCAAAGACCCAGTTCAAAATTAGTGTAGCAAGCACATCAAGCTACACATGCACTTCATCAGAAAGCTCATTCATGATCAAGTTCTTAAAGTGTTATTTTCCCTATAGAAGATCAAGTTGCAAACATTTTCACAAAGTCTCTTACAGAAGTGAAGTTTTCCAAACTTCGATCTATGTTAGGAGTTCAGGAAGTTGTCATTAAGGGGGGATAGGCTCGAATTCCTCCTTCCTTCTCCTATTATGTCACTATTGTAAATCCTTCAATCCTATCCCAAGTTGTTCTTAAGGGGGGATGTTAGGATATTTAGACACTTAGGAGTTAGTTAAGATATAATTGGTCTAATGTGTCGTTAGGTAAAAGTGTGCTTCTTAGTGTGTTTCTTTAGTATGCATTAGTATGCATTTTTAGTTAGGAAATCCAATGATCATGATATGTTCCCGACATAGAGTGATCTGACTGTTCATATTCTCCTCGATCTTAACAGCCATTGATTTGTGGCTTAACACCTGATTGGTCCATGATCTCTATTTAAAGAGCATGGAGGGCCATTTACCGATGATCGATTGTGAGAAAATCTCTTGTAAAATATCTCTATAATATTTTTCTTCTACATTAATAAACTGCTCCAAGTGGTCACATTGGTTGGGGCCGTGGATGTTTCCTCGTAGGGGTTTTACCACATGAAAACATTGGTGTGTTGATATTTGATCTGGTTATGTGAGTGGTTACTGAAGGTGTTCATCCTCTATTGGAATACATGTGTTGTCTAACAAAGTACATCTCTCAAGGTAGCTATATGAAACAACACTTTCAAAGGTATCCTAATTGGAAAGTAGTATTATGTTTCACATTTATTTTTTGTCGATGACATAATTATTTTTTGTGATGGATCAAAAAGCATGGTGAATAATCTCAAATATATCCTTGATATATGTTTCACTACCATAGGAATGGTTATAAACTACAAGTCCTTTATTATAATTTGGGGTCTCTCTAAGCATGAAAAGATCTACCTTTCCCAAACTTTCCCCTTCTTGACCTTGGCCTTCAAGATCGACATCAAGTATCTAGGTTTCCACCTAAAATAAAACTTCTACCTGAAGGAATATTGGTAATGGATCATAGCCAATATTGAAAAATATTAAACCCATGGTGCAAAAGATCATTATCTTGTGGTTGTTGGGATCTGTACGTAACCCATCATAGTTAGTCATTAGTTAGTTGTCATTGTAATAAGTGGTTGTTGGGCCCTTCATTTTAATAAATAGAAGTTGTGTAAGATATTTCAGAACTTTTTTTTTATAAACAAAAGTTGTGCAAGCTATTTTGGAATCTGACAACCAACTAAAGGAAATAACATAAAACAGAGAAAAGGGAATGTGCAACAAGAAACAGTTAGAACAAAAAACAGTTGGAAGGACAGTGCAACACCAGTTTTGGGAGAAAGAGATTGCAACCGAATGAAGAAGATGAGATAACTCTCGGGTTCTCAACCAGCAAGCCTGGATCAGAATATACATATATGGTATTAATATGATTGTAAAAGGTTTTCTAGATTCATTACTGTTACTGTTATTGTTGGTATTAGTTAAGTCCTGAGATCTGGGCTAGAAACCAGATTGGTAATATAATAGAGGCATGTAGTAGTTTAGTGTTGGGAAGAGAAAGGGATTGAAATAGCATTGTCTCACAGTAGTACAGAAGCATTTTCTGATTATATTTGGCATGACCAATTGTATCTAAAACTCAATATGATCTTTTATTTTGAGAAGAAACATGTTATATGATAATACGGTGCGAGACCCAAATTTTCTTGAAAATATATTGTGTACTTAGTCTTCTGAATCTATTGAATGTTATGCTATGTTATCTTTGGTGTCTGATATTCTTAATTGGTTATAGCTTACATGTTAATTTCATCGCAACTATGTTTTCCCCATTCTCGGTTAGGAAATGTTCAGGATTGTAACAGGTTTCAGTTATCTTGCGCAAGATTGATATAAATCTTGATACTTCGAAGATTTGACTGAGTATTATCCTTACCCTTCCCTATCCTATTCATCTCAGTTGCACTTAGGGTGAGACTTATTCCCTCCCGAGAAGATGAAAATTCCAACGCACTAGACTACATCGATATCTTTTGTTGGTAACTTCAGAAGGACCCTGGTCTGATCACTTTTGCGCCAGCAAAATGGTTTTGTTGTTGGGACCTGTGTTTTAAAAGGGAACATGTAAGGAGAATGTTTCCACAGATATATAGTTATGGTATTCGGAAATGGTGGGAACAAAACTGTGACGCATTTATATGGAAGGAAGCAGAGTTGCGAGGTAAAATAATGAATGCTAGAAGAGATTTTGTCTTTTACTCATAAAGATCCAATGACCAGTATGAGATATTCTGGGTAAAACTCTTGGAAGAACTGTTCCATTGGGTATATTGGCTACAAGAAGATCCAAAATGAAAAGAACGCATCAAGAAGACATGTACTTGGTACACAAAGAAGATTGTATCACTTCATCGATTGGATCACTAGATTACATGAGCAGTCGATTTCTAGGTTAACATGACTATGGAAGGATATATCATTGAATTCACAGCTGAGAATCACCAATATTTTTCACGGGCAGAAGTAATTTTCAAGAAAGGTGCACGCGGAAGACTGTTGAGGGAAATTCCCATGTGGATCAAAGAATTCTTGATGGAGGAGGGGATGATAACTATTCCCTCAACTGAGATGGTAGCCTAAACACCTATGCTTGGGGTAGGGTGATTTTGGGGTAGGATAATGACCTAAGAAGTGGAAAGGGTTTTTCTTTGATAGATGGGGGGAAGATCAAGAAAAGAACACAAGAAATGAGCGAGCCTTGAGGAGAGCCTCCATAGTTGAGAAGTGATGGCATGGAAAGGTAAAGAAAGAAACAAAGTAGTATGAGGTGTTGCAGAAAGAAATTGGATCAAGAGGAACAAATGAAAGAAAGAAGGAAGAGTTGAGGAAGGTAAGAAGACAATAAATATTGACCAGTCTAAGATTACAGTAGAGAGAAACAGAGAGAGTAAGTAGTCCCAAAGTGGGTGGACGAGAAGAGGAGTGTGCAGAAGCACAGGAAGAAGAAGCATGTCTCGATCTTGCAAGAGACTGAGAATATTCAACCCCAATATCAGGAAATATCGGAAATCGGGCCGATAAGGCCGCTCCAGAGGAAGAAATCGAGACCCCCCAAATCAAAGAAACCCACCCAAAAGTCAGTGGAACCAACCCTAAATCACTCGTTCCCCAGGTGTCCTCTATATCAGTGGTAAGCCCTATACCGCATAATCATACTAGTTATACTCCATCGCATTCAATTAGTCAGTCATAGTCTGTAAGTGTAAATATTGGGAGGATATTGGGATACCCTGGCATATCGCAACTAGGGTCATTAGGTTTCATTTTAATAGGAACAGTGAGACCTGGAATGGCTGGAAGTACGGGAGGCTTGATTTTCTAATACCCAAAATTATGGGGTAAAGGGGAGGAGGATGTAGAGAAACATTGGTTCCTATGTGAATCCATATAGAGATCCAGAGGGACTCTCGATGCAAACAAGTTAGTAGAGTTTGAAACTACCTTGAGGGGTCATGCCCTTAAATGGTACATGAAGGATATCGAACCAGGGGTGTAAGGGAAAGTGTTCACCCTTTCCCAAGTTCATTTTAATTTCATTATTGAATTCAAACTACCTCAGTCATAGAAACAAACTCTCTCTGAGTTGCGGAAGATTCAACAAAGGGAAGGAGAATATACCTAGGAGTACAGTCAGAAATTCAAAGACACTATTGGGAAGTTAGCACATCCAATTCATGAAGATCACTAGAGGGAATGGTATATCCAAGGATTACTACCTTTGACAAGAATTCCTGTAACAAAACAGCGGATAGCCACCTTAACAGATGCCTTGGAATAGTTGATGAAGATCGAATCCATGGCAAGTTATCCAGGGAGTCTGAGAGTGACAAGACCTCCAATAGATGAAAATTTGTCGCAACTCCAGGGACAAATATCAGTGCTAACAGAGAATATTTAGGAATTAACCATACCAAGACCAAGACGACCTTAGGTTTGGTGCACATGATGCTACATAGAAGGGCACCTCGAAAATGAGTGGTTCGTGCCTGAGGAGAATGGGACCTCTACACAACCTGATGGGACCCTCTCTAGGACCAATAGGAGGAGTTGTGAAAGTATCTGTTACTCCACCATTCCATGCATCGGGGCTATACCATGCCTTTCCAGGAACTCAAACATATCAGCCAGTTGAATATTGTGATATTTGTCGAACACATGGGCATGCACTGGGGCAATGTCCTATCATGAAAAGGTACATGATTGTGCCCAATACAATACATTGTTACTTCTATGAATCTACAACACATGCCACAAATCAATGTAGAGTGTTAGACACATTGGCCAACATATTAGATCATAAAACATTCATAATAAACAAAACCCCCCAAGGATCTAGAAGAGGTCAAGGAGGTGGGGTTGAAGGTGGATTCAAAGGAGGAAGAAATGGAGGAAGAGGTCCAAGTAGATGTTACAAATGAAATTAACAAGGTCACTTGTCTAGAGACTACCCTCACCCAAGATGGCCATGGTTCTCTCACTGCGGGACTAACGGACATGTAATCGAAGACTGCCCAGAACTGATTGTGAAATGGGAAGATTAGGTTTGTCAATGAGGAGATAGCTTCATAGGATCAGAACTGAAAAGGGGAATCGAGGGACATATACCTAGGATCAACATCATTACTCACGGAGGATCAAAAACTAGGGCAGATGCAGACATTCAGCCTAAGATTTAGAAAGAAACTCCCAAGGATGATAGGTATGACCCTTTGAAATAGAATTTGTTTTTCAAGGATGCAATAGAAATATTTAAGAGTAACCCTACTCCATAAATAATGAAGAATTCCCCTAAATTCACCTTTCAACCTAAACTTGCACAATACCCTACCTCACCATCGGCACCTAGAAACTCTATAATTCCAAAGAGACGCCATGAACAATCTCAAAGCATAATCAATCTTTGGTTTCAATTGTTCTTTGTTATTTTAGGGGATGACCAACTTACGGAGAAGTTGCACAATACCTTGTACCTAATACTAGGAAATGAGGGAACCCTAGAAGCCATCATAAGGACCAACCTCCCTGAGAAGAATACCCAGAGAATACAAAGAAGAAAGGTGCGAACAGGAAAATAATTTAGGTTAGAAGCCCAACTAGATGATTTTGAAACCAAAGATGTCATGCTAGATTTGGGATCCGATGTCAACATCCTACCCAAAAATACCTAGGAAGATTTGGGAAAACCGCAGTTAGTGTATTCCCCCATCTAGTTG
Organism: Picea engelmannii; assembly: GCA_009831015.1. Lineage (NCBI taxonomy): Eukaryota > Viridiplantae > Streptophyta > Pinopsida > Pinales > Pinaceae > Picea > Picea engelmannii. The sequence goes on along the minus strand of ML788861.1, from coordinate 287,485 downwards.
AGGATGGAAAATCAGTACTGCATTTTTCCAGTAGGAAGGCTGGAAAATGTAGAAATCGATGTTGCGGGAGTTAAAACCACAACCGATTTTGAGGTAATTGAAATCATGGTAGATAAAGATACCGACCCTATTATACTCAGAATTTATTGGACATATGACAACTATGATATCATTGATCTAAAGAAGGACACCGTGACGTTTGAAGTGGATGGGAGAAAAGTGGTTTAGCCCCTAAATTTGTATTTAGGGCCTAGATACACTGAATCAATAGACAACAATATGGAATCAGATGCCCTTGACCAATTATAAACCATAATAGGAGGAACAAGACTAGATTACATAAATCCCACTCCATATGGATCGGTAAGTTGGAGAAGCATACAACCTGCTGACGAGGATTCAGAATTAGCATTTGATAGTTGGAAGTAAGGCTCATATGAACGATTCTCAAGACAATGCGCAACTGCCAGAGAAGCGATATGGATTGGAACCGAAATCAGAAAACACCCAACATATGATGGTACCTCAGAGGTACACAATTTTCTTGCCAGCATGGAAGAGAAAATAGTGACGGATCAAAGGATCTCAGTTCTTGACTTAGCCTTGCAGGATACCCCTACTATATGGTGGGCCACTCATAGAGCCTTGATTATGGAGTGGAAAGACGCGAAGCAAGCCATATGATGTCGATTTCAAAGTAGGGATTAGTTGAAAGAAGAGATGAGTATAGATTTTCAAGAGGCATAATTGTTCAATGGATGGTATGACCCCAAAGTGCATATTGAGCATTGTCTAAAATAGTGGCAAGTTGCGGAAGTACCCTCTCACCAATGGGTTTAGGTATTTATCCACTCGCTGGGTCCAATCCCAAAATTTTGGTACATACATGAAGAGAATAGAAGACAAACAAGTTGTTGGCATACCTTACAAGACCAATTTTGCAAGGACTTATCCTTTACAAGTAAGTACCCTGAGCTCAATACAGTCCTTCAAAGAATCAGATAAATGTTTTTTACTGACATTTGCAAAAAGAGATCAAGCCCAGTAGTATGTGTTGACCATGTTCAATTGATTCGGTCTAGTCTGAGTCATGAATATGATAATATACATGTATCTTGTTGTAAAGTTGACAAAGACCTAGAAGAAACCGATGACTTAGAAGAACTTAGAAACTTAACTATTAAAGAAACAGAATATAGTAGAGAGATTCAAGATATTATACCTAGTTACACCTGTAGCTCCTATAACCATCTAGTAAAGTTGTGAAAATTTAATATAGGGATTATATATCATCCTAACATAGGTTTTATAAGAGGTTATTGGGATGAGAAAACTATGAATGAAGTCCATAGCCTATTGTGGGAGTATGAGGACTTGTACCTGAAAAAATTCTCAAAACTGAAAGGTATAAAAGGAGCCATCGAAGAAATGAAAATTGAGTTAAAACCTGACTCGAGACCTGTGAAGCGCAAACCATACCACCTTAACCCTAAAATAAAAGAGAAGGTCAAGAAGCAAGTAGACAAAATTCTTGCGGTAGGAATCATTTTCCCAATCGAAGAAGATGAGTGGATTAGCCCCATAGTTATCCAGAGCAAGATGGATACAAAATACATTCGGGTATGTGTGGACTATAGAAGTATGAATTATGCATGTGTGCACAATCTGTTTTCGACACCTTTCAGTGACAAAGTGTTAGATAAGGTTTCGGTAAAAGAATCTTATTTGTTTATAGATGGGTTCTCGGGATATCACCAAGTCAGAATTGCAGAAGAAGACTGCATTCATAATTGAATGGAGGTCATTCGCATACAACATAATACCCTTTGGCTTAAATAATTCTCCTACAGTCTTCTCTCAGATCGTAATAGCAACATTTTAAGAGTTTATCCACAACTTTGCAGAGGTCTACATGGATGATTGGATAATATACATCATGTTAAAGGAACATGTAGGGCTACTCTGGTTAATGTGTGATACATGTCACGAATTGCAGATATCTCTAAATCTAAGAAAGTGCATCTTATGTGTAGCACATGGAAATCTGTTAGGCCATATTGTATGTCGGGAAGGAGTCTTGGTAGACCTAGCTAAAGTTGTGGTCATTGTAAACATGCCATCACCTACAAGTGATAAACTATTGCACTCTACACTGGGACATACAGGATATTACCGCAGGTTCATCAGAAGATATGAAACTATCACCGCACCTCTAGAAAAATTGCTAAAGAAGTCTGAACTATTTCGGTGGACACCAGAGTTTGACAAAGAATTCAACATTCTCAAAGAAAAACTAAGTACTATACCTATCTTGATATTTCCCAATCGGGAAATTGAATTCCATGTACATGTGGACGCATCAGGTATTTCCCTGGGAGCCATTTTAGTGCAACCAGAGGAAGGAAATATGGACCACCCTATCTATTTTACCAGTAGAAAACTTTCACAAGTTGAACGCAACTACACAACCACCGAAAGGGAAGGTCTAGATATGATTTATGCATTACAAAAGTTTAGACACTATTTTTTAGGATCTCATTTCAAGTTTTTTATTGACCACTCTGCGTTGAAGTACCTAGTCAATAAACCATTACTTGAAGAAAGTATTTGAAGGTGGATACTGCTCTTTCAAGAGTTTTCATTCGAAGTAGTTGTCAAACCAGGAAGATGCAATGTAGATCCAGATCACATGTCCAGGTTGGAATCAGAAGAAGGTGGTGGAGTAGTAGATGATCGGCTCCCAAATGAAGACCTATTCCAAATTGAGGCCATCCCATAGTATCTTGAAGACATTTTTGTCTTCCTCAGTAAAGGGACCTACCCATAAACTTACTCTGCAACCCAAAAATGAAATATGCTAGTTCGCGCAGCATATTATCAATTGATTACGGGACAACTTTACAAATTGGGTCTAGATAGCATCCTTAGAAGATGTGTCTTGAACCATGAAAGACAAGATATCCTATGGAAATGCCACAGTGGAGTTGTGGGAGGACATGTTGGAGGTAAATATATTGCACAAAAGGTACTTCAAGCTAGATTATGGTGGGCTACATTATTCAAAGACGCTAAAGAGTATGCTAGATCTTGTCACACTTGCCAGAGAGTTGGGAAGCCATCACGCAGAGATGAATTGCCCCTTCGGCCAGTTAGAGCACTTCAGGTATTTGAGAAGTGGGTTGTTGAATTTATTGGACCAATCAACCTGTTAGCTAAGCATTCAAAGGCCAGGTATATCATTAGTGAAACAAATTACCTCATGATATGGGTTGAAGCAAAGGCAGTTCAATATTTTTTGATAGATACAACTGCTATATTTATTTTTGATAATATCATTACTCAGTTTGGATTCCCTAGAAACCTAACCAGTGATCAAGGTAGTCATTTTATCAGCATCACAATCACAACGTTGACAATGGAATTCCCTATACAACACCATAAAATTAGTCCCTACCATCCACAAGCTAACGGTACAGTGGAGGAATTCAATAAAATTATGGAAATAGGACTGACAAAAGTATGTTGCGCAGAAAGAGAAGACTAGGATGATAGAGTTACAGCAGTCTTGTGGGTTTTCAGGACTACCACAAAGAAGCTACACAGGTATACCCCATTTTAGTTGATTTATGGTAAAGAAGTTGTTGTACCTGCAGATTTTATCACCCCTAGTCTCTATATAGCATAGGCCACACACATGACAGATGATGAATCGGTTGCGCAAATGATTGCAGACTTGCAGGAAATTGAGGAAGTGAGATTTTTAGCATATTTTCATCATTCAGTTGAGAAAACTAGATATAAATCTTGGCACGACAAGAAAATTAAGTCCAAAATATTTATACAAGGGGATAAGGTATTACTCTATAACATGTAAGTTTTAAACCTACGAAGTAAAGCAATGCATATAGATTCTTAAGCAATACAGAAATTAATCAATGGCTCATACACAGAATACACAGAGATTTTTACCGGAAACCCTCAACCGGGAAAACCTTTCTTATTTTCATTA
>ML788861.1:232122-283117 GCA_009831015.1 Picea engelmannii | reverse complement strand
TCGCCCAGGGTTGGAAGAGTCACCCTTACATTAAATGAAGTCATTAAACATGATGGAGACCCTCATTGTGGTCGGAGGGGGGATAATCTAAACTATATCACAGCCCACGTACCATATGCATCATGTCTAGTCATACCCTTTATGGTAGCTATAGTAACCCGTCGGAATGTTCCATCAAGATATAAAAGAATGATACGCATAAATTTCATCGATATCCCCACCGGGATTCTCAACCGTTAAAAAAGTAATCCCCTTAGGTTGGCCACATCTCTGTCAGCCTGTTCATTAACTCCCAGATCACCTTCGAGATTTTACCCCTTTCTTAGTCTCATCGAACTTCGGAGGCTGAGATTGCATTGCTAGCCTAATGATGAGTGTCTTTATGAGTGATTACAGATATCTCCAGCTATCCCATTTATGAGATCTTGTGAAACCATGGGCGAGACTTATTGTTTATCTCATCTATCTTTTTTTTTTTGATATATCGACACTCTAGCCTAATCTATGAAGTCCTTTGTTCCCCAATCACGACCATGATCCCAACTCAGCTATTCTAGTTTTCCAGTGATCTTGAGCCACCATGCCGAGAGTAGCATGAGGCCAAAGTTAAACTCTGAAAGAGGAAATTCTAGACTAACCGTATGATCCTTGGGTCAAGGTCATGGGCGATGTTAAGGGAAAAGTCGAGCAAGCAAAACTCCTTGACCTCGACCTCACTGACCAAGTATTATTCCTTCAAATGAATATTAGGGTGTTCTGGGACTTGGCTCCAGACACAATGGGAGGCATGCAGTTTGTCCCAAATCCGGAATTCATCAACTTGTTTAAATCCACCATTATGCACCTCATGGATCTACCGGTCTTTAGGATCACTGGTGAGGTTGTGCAGTGCACCAATTTTCTGATCAGTTGGGTGCACGACATGAGAGTATGGCTCGATAAAAGATATCCAATTCATGTAGAGGAAATCTAGAATCTCATTAGATTGTCCCTTGAGGGAGAGGATGTATCTAAAGGATTATAAGGCCCAAGTAAGCATGCCAAAAAGAAGGGCCAATTCAGCCTATATGATAAATTCCACACCCAGAGGGATGGATGCATAGCCAAAATTGAGCCAATTCTATAAGAGACAGTTTGGACAACATGTTACGTGATCCCTAGTAAGGTTATGTGATCATACTATAAGGGTGAATTCACTCTAGACGCTCTCTCTATAGTGGATTTTTGCACAAACGAAGCAGTGTTTAACTGGTGCAGCTACTTGTTAGAGGAGCTCCTCATTGCTTGCAAGGAAGCTCAAGAGAAAGGAGGAAATTTCACCTATGGAAACTTTCTCATTGCATTTGCAATGTGGAAATGGTGGCCACCCATAGGAAGACATTTGGCACCTGCGAATGAGGGGCACCTAGAAAAAATATTTGAACCTTGGCATTCAAGGTCAGACTCAGAGAACATCGATTTCAATAATGCAACATTCCTGAAGTGGTATAACCAGCTCATAGATGCAACTCAGTGGTTGTGCATACCACATGAGATGTTAAATTTGAACATGAGGAATATAGCATTTGGGATAAATTTCCACTATACTTTTGTCTGGCCGAGGCATGCAAATCCTTCGGACTCCCACATGAGTCTACTACCCTTTTATCTTGACGAAGAAGCCTTAGAAAAATAAGTCATGTCATGGAATGGTATTAATCACAACCCTCGCAAGTTAGGTATGCACTACCTCTTGCCACCAGAGCTTCTGAAGAAAAAGGGGCAGGAAGAAGAAGAAGGGTCGTGTTCAGGAACATCAGAGAAGAAGAAGAAGTTTCAAATGCCAACAATATAAGAAGAAGAAGAGGAACAGAAACCCCTAGAGTGGAAGAAGAGGACATTGCCATTATTTCTACAGCTCCCAAAACAGGCCATGCTATCAAGTAAGGATTTCAATGAGATCCTTGCTGCTACATTTATAGGGGATGTCTCAATAAAGAAACCTTGAACAGGTGTTTCCCCTGTAAAAGTTATAAACACACAGCCACTATCCATGACTCTACCTTGCACCAAGGCCCCCACTCATGCTACCCATACTATGATTAACATCATAGATGATCCTGAGCTAGATGTCAGTGCATACATGGCCCTCATTACCAATCAATCCCCATCACCACCGCAAGACACCATTGTTCCCTCCCAACCCACTTTGCCCAAACCAATGCAACTAGATATCCTTGAACCATTTGAGAATGTGGAAGAACCATCTACCTTGACTATTGCAGCCCTGAGCCAGCCAGTTTCTCCGATTATACCCATTCTGGTCACTCTTCCCTCAGTAGAAATTCAACAACTAGAAGTCCCACTAGTTACTCCAATACCACCAGTTCCAGTCACCCTGAGTCCTCTCTCAATGGCCAGTGTTGAGATTCCAATTCTCAGAAGTGAGACTTTAGAAATTTTGTTACATACAGAGACAGAAACAAAACCAATTCAAATAGAACCGCACACACCATTAGGATAGATCACAACATCACTAAAGGAACAGTTAGAGCTAGTACTCCATAATCTGCAGCAATGTGCAGTGCTACTACAACTTTTCTTGTAAAAGACAAAGGTTCTCCCTCTACTTCCAACAGTTATGAAGACCAGACTTGCACAACAGTTGCAAGGTCCATATCCAAGAGAAGAAGTGGAGACACCCTCAGAACACTCCATGGCTAGTGGACTTCCACTTCAAGCTAGACTACCCTTGGATGCCACTCTTGCATCTGGCAAGTTCTCTCATTTTCCAATGCCGCAACTAGTACAGTATAGGATCCAGCAGGCAGAAATGGAAGCCAAATTCTGGAAACAAAAAGGACTCATGGCGCAAACACAAAGAATGCAGGAGGAGCATTTGAATATTCAAGAAAAGAAGAAAGTCAAAAAAGTAAAGGAAAAACTAACAAAATCCTAAACAACCTTCATAAAGACAGCACCTCAGTTGTCGGAATCCAGTGCAACATATGAGCTAGAAGAGTAGATTGAATTTGTTTAAGTATCCTATATTGAGTTGGTAGAATGAGCCGAAAAACTCAAAGTGTAGTTGCAGGAAATAAAATTAGAAGTTGAACTACAACCTCGCAAGCTAAAGGAACAATTGGAAAAGGTTGTTCTGGAAGGAAACAACGCCATAATAACATTGCATAAAAATACTATGGAGTGCACCACAATAGTCAAAGTGATTAGGGATTGGATAGGATTCATCTCATGACACAACCAAACACTAGAATACTTGCGCTTAAAGATCCAATCCCGTAATGAGGAAGTGGCCAAAGCCTTGGATCCACTGGAACATCAAGCAAAGTTTGATGAAATTCAGCAAGTAGATAATTATCTGAATGCACTGTTTGAAGCTCGGACAGTGGAAAAGAAAGAAATATGAGAGTTTTAACTAGTATTCCAAGCCGCCTACCTACAGATGCATCAAGTGGATTCTCTAGCCGAATCAAAATGGAATTCCCTTATTGCATCCAAACCATAATATTTCACCACAGGTGCAACCCATCAGTTTGTTGTTGAATCTTTAGTGCTTTCTAGGAAGTGACGGGACAAAGTTGAGAACTTCCAGTAAGTCAAGAAGAAATCCCTAGAACTGGTACTTGAATTGGGCCTTTCATTTGAAGGAGCTAAAGAAGAAACAATCCAAGCTAGAAGTGGAAGCAACCTGGAAGAACAAGGTAAGGAAAAACAACAAGCCAACATAGAGACCATGGAAGAGATAAATACTTGACTCGAGGCGAGTCAAGGATTGTGGTCGGAGCCTGTTGGGCTCTTCGTTTTGATAAATATAAGTTGCGTAAGATATTTTAGAAAAAAAAATTGATAAACAAAAGTTGTGCAAGCTATTTTGGAATTAGACAACCGACCAAAGGAAAGAACAGAAAACAGAGAAAAGGAAATGTGCAACAAGAAATAGTTATAACATAAAACAGTTGGAAGGACAACGCAACACTAGTTTTGAGAGAAAGAGGTTGCAACCGAATCAAGATGAAGAGAGAAATATCGGGTTCTCAACCAGCAATATTGGATCGGAATATACATACATGGGATCAATATGATTGTAAAGGGGTTGCTAGAGTCATTATTGTTATTTTTATTGTTGGTATTAGCTAAGTCGTGAGATATGGACTAGAAACCAGATTGATAATGTAATAGAGGCATGTAGTATTGTAGTGTTGGGAAGAGTAAGGGATTGAAATAAACGTGTCTCGTATTAGTACAAAATCATTTGTTGATTATCGTTGGCATGACCAATTGTATCTGAAACTCAATCTGATCTTGTATTTTGAGAAGAAACATGTTATATGATAATATAGTGCGAGACCCAAATTTTCTTGAAAATATCTTGTGTACTTAGTCTTATGAATCTATCGAATGTTATTCTATGTTATATTTTATGACTGATATACTTAAGTGGTTATAGATTACATGTGACTGTAACAGGTTTAAGCTATCTTACGCAGGATCAATATAAATCTTGATACTTCAGAGATCTATCGGAGTATTCTCCTTACCCTTCCCTATCCTATTCATCTCGGTTGCACTTCAGGTGAGACTTCTTCCCTCTTGGAAAGATGAAAATTCCAGTGCACTAGACTACTCGGTACCTTTTGTTGGTAACTTGAGAAGGACCCTGATCTGATCACTTTTGCACCAATAGTGGTCAACCCTCATTATTATCGAGACCATGAGTAGTTAAGGTTGGTTAGTGGAAGTAGTTATGGATAACCCATGGTATTGGACCTTGGTATTGGCACATGGTATTTTTGGTTGTGAACTATATTTAAAGAATGCATCTCTCCGTTGTAATTTGTAGGGGATCATTGTAAGAGAGATCTACTCATTTGGAGGTTTCCCCCTCAAAGAGGCAAGTGAACTAAGTTTTATGTGATATCAATGTTATATTTCTTATCTATATTTGATGTTCCTATTACTTGTGTAGTATATTTTCTTTTTCAGTTAATTGTTCTAGGTATATCACAAGTGGTATCAGAGAACTTTCCTGGGCAAGAAGTGTGGGTGAACTTTGTTTTTCGGGGTAGTGACGTGTTATGACGCCGATAATCCAGAGAGATATGTCATTCAACACACAAATCCACAGTTGGGGAAGCATACATGTAGGAAATACAAGTGGTATTTAAGCGCACATCTGTTGGATAACATTGTAACCCATGGTGTTACCCCTTCAAGTGGTAGCACATCATAAAACACATGTCCACGAAATTTCCCTACACCTCCTGGAACCCACCTAGCTCAATTGATTGGTCGCATGACTGTTATAGTGTCATCGAGAACAACAATGGGGAAGATAATCTCTATTACATGTGTAATCAGGTAGTACAGATAAGGGTATGGTCGAGCCTCCTTAGTTGGTTCTTTGAAATATTGGGTCGAGTACTATTTTCGACCCCACACGTATATCATAGATCTATATCACAAAGAAAACCCTTGTCTATAAGTACCCTAAAACAAACCTTAACCCTTGGGAAAGACACAAAACAGAAAAAGAATAGCACAGAAAGAGAACAGACAAGATCCATTGTCACACAACCTAGCCTCCTACATTATGGTTGTGAAATTCCTACATCTTTCTTTTTGTTAATAATTTGGACATTCTAACACTTCAGAATTATTCAGCTCAAAGTACAACTCTGCATGAGTAAAAAAAACAAAAAAATTATGGGGACTGACAACACCATTATATGAGACATATCCCATTGGCTTCCTCTTTTCTCCTTGGTCGCAGTGATACCTATCATTTTTAATCCTTTTGTGGACCTGGTCCCCTTACCCCCTTGCTTGCAACCTATCCCATTGGCTTCCTATTTTCACCCTGATTATAGTGATCCCTATCATTTTTAATCCTTTTTGTGGACCCGATCTCCTTCCTATCACCCTTATTTGGCACCTAGCCCATCAGACTTCGTATCTCATGTTGATAACTATGGTAGCATTCTCCCTAAGCCTCTGCAATGGCCCCTACCACCCGATCTCATATTGGGGATGAGTGGGACACTAAGGTAACCCAACTATCTAACGATGTCTCTGAGATCAAACAGACCATGGGGGACCTTGGTCAGCTCAAGAAATTATTTCAAGACATGGATGACATAAAGAACAACTTGCAAGCCATTTCCCAACACCTTGGATTACTTGACAAGGGTAAGAACCCCACCACTCTGAATCCCTTCATTCTTCTCATTATGAGAATACTCATAATTCCCACTTCCCTTGGGGTTCTCCGAACTCCTGGACTAAACTACCAATAGTGGGGATGCATAAATCTGATGGATCTAAGCCAGTTGGGTAGATCTCCCAAATGAAACACTACTTCTCCCTCCATGATATTCGAGATGATGAGACCAAACTCCATGTATCTTTTATGTACTTAGATAAAGAACACTGGAAATGGTGGCAGTGGCATAAGAAATGATATCCAGGACATCCCAATTGGAACATGTTCACCAAAGTTGTTTTTGCATTTTTTGATAGGGAATCTCATTATTTGGGGCACCTCACCAAGATAAACAAATAGGTTCAGTCGTTGATTTCATCACAACATTTGAACAGTTGGCTATCAGAACTAAGGGATTTTCTGATGAATTATATCTTGAAAGTTTCATAAGTGGCTTAAAGGAGGCAATTTGTGCTCATGTTTGCATGCATAATCCTATTACTTGGTTGCAGGTATGAAAATTAGCATTGGAATATGAGACCATTATTCAGGAACAACCCCTTCATTTGTCAGTCCCCAACCGTCCTTATCCATTGGCTAGAACGACTCCCACTCAAACCTTGAAGGTTAAAAAGGTGTCTCTAGCAGAAATGGTAGAACATAGGAAACAAGGGATTTGTTATTACTCTGATGACAAATATGTGTTAGGGAATAAATGTCGTGAACAGAAGCTCTTCCAAAATGATGGGTTAGAGGACTGGATTTTAGATGAGACCCCCAAGCCAGAAGATATTGATCCCACCATGCCCCTCTCAGAATTCGTTGCACCTCATGAGGAACTAGAAGAACTTGGCATCTCTATCTATGCCCTTGTTGGTATTTCTTACCTACATAAATTAAATATCAAAGGCTACATCAAATAGAGGTCGATAGTAATGTTGATTGATAGTGGAAACACCCATAATTTTGTTCATCGTAGAGTAGCCGAGGATGTTAATTGTTTTATTCGACCAATTTTGAATTTTCAAGTTCTCATAACTAATGGTGGTACATTGAAATATGGGTGTTGTTGTGAGAATGTCAAACTCTAAATGGGAGATTATACCCTAAAAAACAAAATGTTTTCCATTTCCATGGTTGGTTGTGATATTGTCTTGGGTGTTGAATGGTTGTGCCATTTGGAATCGATTACCATGGATTATCAGGAGTTATATATGCACTTTAATCAAGAGGATCACACCTATACCCTCTGCAGCTTGCATGTTGGGTCCCCATAAATTATTGGCTCTCACATAATGGAGAAAATCCTAAAGAAAGGTCATCATGGGGTGACTTCCCATTTTAATTACATCCAGGTACAAGAGCCATCATCCCTAGCAATCCATCTTTACCTACAACTCGTACTGGACAAGTAACATCGGGTCTTTGAGACACCCACAGAATTATGTCAATCCTGGGGTGACCATGATCGCAGCATCCTTCTCATTCCTAGCAGTAATCGCCTCAATGTAAACCCCTACATGTACCCCTTTGCTCAAAAAAATGAAATAGTAAAAATAGTGTAGGAATTATTGGAAGTTGGGGTAATTCACCCAGGTACCAACCCATACTCTTCCCCTATTGTAATGGTCCTAAAGAAAGAAGTTTATTGGTGCATGTGTCCATATTTTTGTGCCCTTAATAAATTTACCATTAAGGATAAGTATCCCATTCATGTCATTGATGACTTGTTGTATGAGCTCCAGGGTGCATGTTTCTTCACCAAAATTGGATCTTCACTCCATTTATTACCAGATTCAGATGAAGGAAGCAGATATTTTGAAGACCACTTTCATAACTCATGAAGGCCATTATGATTTCTTGGTAATTCCTTTTGGGATTTGTAATTCTCTGTCTACCTTCCAAAGTCTCATGAATAAACTCTTGAATCTGTTAGCACTCTGTAAATTCCCAAAGGTTGTAAAGGGAAGAAGAAATTTACAAGAGGTAACCTTAACCAACCATTTCGAAACTGGGATCTAGCCCTGCCAGTTTCAGAGAGGGATCTCTCTGTAAGATTTAGATTTGTTTGGATTTTAAAATTTCAGGCTAGTTAAAAAAGAATAGTACCGATTTGTCTGTATTTTTTAACAAAATGGATGGATTTCAATTACGCTTCCATTGGGCTATGGGGTCTATTTTATAAAAATGGAGATCAAAGAAATTTTTTTAGAAGATTCGTTTTACAGGGCAAGGTAGTGAAACTGCTGGATTCTTTAGGAATTAAATGATGGATTACTGAAAAGGTGAGATATCAGTTAAAACAAAAAAGAAGTTAAGAATTTATTTGTTGTAACCTTAAAAGGAAAACATTTAAATCTGTAAAATATTAAGAACGGAGTACACAATAGAAAATTCTTCAACTTTAACTTCTTTTAAAGATTAGATTAGAAAAAAAACATGATAACTGAGAAAGAAAACGTTTTACGAAGAAAGAGGAAACTTCACCAACAGCTAACACGCACGAATCCTGTGAAATGTCTCTTTGTATTACTGGAACAATCTCTTGAAACAATTAGAGTGATTACAGCTTGCTTGGGCGTAAATATTGACCCTTAGTTCTTCAAAGTTTGAAGTATTTATCATATAAATTAAAAACGAACCTCTCATCAATGATCAGGACGTGGAAGATGTTATTTTTAACTATCTAGATAACAAGATGAAAAACTATAGGAGTTTGATGATGATGCGTCGAATCTCTCATGTTGATTTTGGGGAAGATCGTTGGTGAGTCATTCATATGACTTTGACTATGCTAGATGTTGAATTGGACGAGACCTTTATCTTTATTCGATCAATTCGCACAGCTCATGCTATCTTTGTGTACCCAGGATGGTAACGTTAAATAGTCGGAGGTAGATTTCATCCATCTTGGTATACTTAGAAAAAGTTGGCTTAGTGAGAAAAATGTACTTGATTTCATGTTGTATGCTGAGGTCAAGCTGCAAGGTCTCCAAGAACGCTTTGCCTGTGATGTTGCCCTGTATCCCTGAGAACTTGGAACTATCTTTGGCCATGGTGGCAATCTTTTTCTTATAATTGGATAAAGTCATCAATTTATCATTTAGGACAAGTAAGCCAGGAAGGCCATTTTTCTGTAAGGCCTCAAGCTTACTAAAAAATATCTGAACTCCAATGTCCATGTTTTGAGATTTCTCCTCCAACTGAAACATTAATCCTCTTTTGGTCAACACTCTTTTGACTTCGAGGATAGTTTATGTTATGTCTTCAACTTTCAGGTCTTCAAACTCTTCCCTGGTTTTTGAATTCAGGAACTTGATGATCTTGTTAGTTGCTGAGGGAATTTCACCCAGCTCTCTTCTCATCCTGTCAATGAACTATCTACTCTTAAGCACTAGATCATGTTGCTCAAACATGATTTGCACCATGGGCCAAATTTCGTTTATGGAGTTGGAGATATTTGTCCAGATATTTTCCTTAGCCTCTGATAATGTCTTACCTGCCACTGTTTGTTTCTGAAGTTGTTGTATTTCTTGTTTGAGCTCTCTGATGCTTGTCTCTCAATGTTGTATCTTGTTTGGAAGGAAGACTTGAGTTCTTGGAGACTTTCAACCTCCATTTTTAGCCTATTGATCTATGTTCCTTACAGAGTCATCTCCTCCATGGACTTTGCTAGCTCCACAGTTTTTTCCAGTGATGTCAATGGAGTTGTCGATGGAATTTATTTTGTAGTGGGTGTTGGCATAGTTGTTGTAATGACTTCCACAAGGGGAACTACACTCAATGGAATGACTTCCATAGGGGTTGATTGTTCCTTCTCTTTCAATAACCTTTCCAATTCTACCTCCATTTCCTTGATCTGTGCGTTATGTTGCATGATTAGCTTCAGCAATTCCTCTTTCTCGTTTTCTGCCTCAGCTATTTATCTAGCTTGTGAATCCTTTGTTGGTAGCAATTTCAGTTGTTTTCTCAGAGATGCAATGTCAGCATTCTTTTTCTTTAACATCTCCTCTACTGCTTTTACATTCGAGGGATCATAACCAATCTTGAGCAACAACTCCTCTAAGGATTTTATTTTGTTATCCTTTGCAAAAGAGGATATCTTTTCCAACTTCAATTGGGTCTGAACATTGTTTAAAGATACCTGTAACTTTTTTTCCATAGAGGAAGCATGTGCCAATGTGGAGAAAACCATTTCTCCAGTCTGTCTGTGCAAATCCATCTGGTCATCTGGATGGACTTGTTTGGTGTCAAAAACAATAGTTGACCTCTTGTAGTCAATGATCTCTTTGGGTTGARACACTTGTGCTTGCATAAATTCCAAATGCATTCTTCCTTTCTCTGTGTCAAAGSCCGACAACAGTATGTGTTRTGTTTTGGAGTTTTKCTTCCAGAACTGAGCATAGGTGTTGTTAGTCAGCATCTTGTTCTTCTTTTTAACCATGTCATATTTTTTGAAAATGTTCAGAGGTACAGATCCTTGTGGAGTTTGGGTGGCCACAACTATATCTGTCTGCTTATTTGAAGAAGAAGTGGACACCACCTGATGTTTTCCCTCAATCACTTTGGCAAAGTAGGGCTCTTCCTCACCAGACATGTGAGTAGCATGAGTGGTTTTGGGGCTCTTGCTGTATACYTGAAAATATTTTGTTGATACCTCAGTGATTGCAGGAGAGGCATCCTTTCTGGGMCTTTTTTCATTTGGTACCTGTAGAGTGGTAGTCTATGAAAAAGAGACTGAAGGAGATTCTTGATGTTTAGTATCTACTAGAGTGTTTGCCTCCCACTTTGTCTGGTTCACGTACTTTTCAATTTCTGGTTTGAGGGTGTGAGCATAAGGTGAACTTTTGTTTTTGGATCTCATCTATGCAATGATCCCACTTGGGTCATAACGCCAAATGAAACTGGTGTTGAATTTCATTTCCTTTAATAGTTTATTCGCCTCTTCCCCAGCAGCTCGACTGTTGCAGATAAACGGTCTTATTTTCCCTTTAATTCTCATCTATTTTTTTTTCTTCAGAGACACAAAATGAATGTCATATGAGTTTATCATCTGACCAATATACTCCAGTGAAAATATTCGAGTAGGCACATACTTGAGCAATTTGTATGGAGCTAGTTCACACCCATACACTATGATCTTCGTGTGATTTTAGTATAGGAACCAGTCCCTAGTCTTTGCAAGATCCTAAAGGTGTAGAACTCTTTCAATCTCCTTGTTTATCCTCAATTATGGTCTTCCACTGAGCATGCCTACCACTGGGTGATAAAACAACTCGATGAATTGTTTGAAACTTAACTCAGTGGAGTTTCTTCTGAGTAGTGATGTACATAGAGTTAATGCTTGTGGTTTTCCGTCTTTGTCCATCTTCTGCATGAGAAAGGAAAATGTGGCTGCTTGATAGAACATAAACATGTAGGCCAGTATTGAAGAATACCGAAACATGCCTTCTGTAGGGAAATTTTCCAGTTGCTCATGCAGGTTCTCGACCAAAAAACCGTTGTAATCAAACTAGGTGGCAACTTTCTCTTCAGCAAAGAAAATGGGCAGGAAACCTAGGATAGGTTCATCCACCCAATCATATGAGAAGTAACCGAGCAAATAACACAGTATTGAGTTAATCTAATTTCCCTTTTTGGAAAATATGGAAGAATGATAGGGAGGATTCTTCTTAGGGAATTGGGCATCTTGTGGAAGGAACATCTCAAAGATTTGTGCTCTTTGGGGAAATGACAGGTTCTGATACATTTCTGTCAGAATTTCAATTGTGAGGGGAGAACGGGGTTCAGCTCTGGGTACCTGCATCATTTGATCGATGGCATCAGGTGTAATAAGGAAAAGGGTTTCTCCAGATGAAGATACTATGGCTCTTTGATCGGGGAGGTAGTGCGCTTGGCATTTGAGAGTGAATTCGGGAAAATGATAGACTTAGGGAAAAATATACAGAGGGAAGCTAGACTGCCAGAGCCCAATTTCATCACTCTGATCGATGAAGGTGTCTTTAAACCATGAATGTAGCTCGGCAAAGTCGAAATCAGACCTGGTTTCTGAGATTAAATAGTCTTTGTCTACTAATGGGATCCAGTCGAGTCAATAGGAGGTGGGAGAAATGGATTTTCCTCCACATTTAACTTTTTACTTTTGGGCGCCATTGTTTTCCACCAGTACCTACACACTAAACACACGTTAGTAGGAGAAAACTTATGGTTGGATGAGATGTTGCAGAGGCGAAGGAAAATGAGTCGTTGATATGTAGGGAGTGTGAGTGGATTGTGAATGATTGAAACGGGGTTGGAATTTAGTGAACGGGTGTCTGTTGGGAGAAAAAGGACAAGTCAGGTGAACAACGGGTATGTGGCCAGTAATAAATCGTCAACAGGTCTTTTAAAGTGTGAGGGGGAAAGGTGAAGGACATCTGACGTGTGTACCTAGTTGACGTGCAGAATGGTGATTGGGGAATTAACGAAAAAGATATGACCCGTAACGGTTAGATGAAGGGGACATGTTGATGGGGTCATAAAATGGGATCTACAAGGGGTGGCTTTAGGGTTTGGCATCTCTGGGTGATGGTTGTGAGTTGGAAAAATGGTAGGCGATAAATGTTTAGATTGGGGAGGTAAGATGGAATGAAATGATGCCACGTAGAGATGGGGCCCGCTTGGACACTGCTTCATTCTGGACCCCCCCCCCCCACAGTCATTAAAGGTAGAAAGGTTGGGGGGTTCGGGATCTCTTGCTAACCGTTGATCTAAACAAAGCTAGATTAGTCGTTGTCTCGAACGCATTTTTTAACCATCATGTCGGACCCCCCCCCCCCAACCCTTAAAAGTAGAACGGTCGGGGCGGTCCAAAATCTCTTGTGGACCATTGATTTGTGCGTTGGTAAGATGACCGTAGATCTGAGCGCACACTTTAATCACCTTTTCGGACCTCCCCCCCACCGTTAAAAGTAGAATGGTTGGGGGGGTCCGTAATCTCTTGACGACCGTTGATTTGTGCGTTGGCAGGATGGTCGTAGATCTGAGCACACACTTTAATCACCATTTCAGACCCCCTCCCCCCCCACCGTTAAAAGTAGAATGGTCAGGGGGGACCGAAAACTCTTCAGAGTCGTAGATCTGGGTGCCAAAAGCTTAGTCGTAGATCTAGGCCCAATCTTCAATCTCTGGGGCACAATTCAGTATATGAGGCAGAACTTAGGCTTAATGACCTTTTATGGGCTTTGTGTGCTGCTTCCCTTGATTATTTCATCATGGGGTTAGAAAAACATTTCACCATCAAGATCATGCATTTTTCATCGATCATCTTACATATTTTATTGAAAGGAAACTAACTAACCTATGTCCTAACCTACTCGTTTGCACCTTTATCCTAGCTTAGACTGTTGGGCTAAGAAAATACTCTACCTTGAGGCTATTTGATCAAGATTAGACTATTTGGTCAAATTTATTCACTAGCTAACCTAATTACTTGGCTAAGATTAGACAGTTTAGCCAAGCTTATTCACTAATCCTAAATACTTAAGTTTAAAAGACTTGGCCATGTTTAAACTGTATGGATCAAGTCATTATCATTTCATGGGGCTTTATCCATTTTCTTTTATGCCCTCTTTTTATTTTTCTTTTCTTTTCTTTTTTCTTTTCTTTTCTTTTTTTTTTCTTTTGGTTTTCTTTTCTTTTCTTTTGTAGAATGCAACAATATTTGCAAGTCAAAAAACACTAGAGGAACAAAATTACAATAAACAGTTGATCCTATAAATTATAGGGTTATAACAGTGGCTCCACCTGGGGATGGTACCCTCCTTGTGAGGTGCCAAGAATCGTGTTTCTCGTTGTCTTGAAAAACTTCCTCTAGAGCTTCTTCTGCTATCTGAATTACTTTATTTTGAAAATTTTGATAACATTATTCAGTGTCTTAGGGCCTTCTCTGCGGGCTTCAAACACCCGAACAAAAGAACCTATACATAAACTGCTTGTAAAATAAACGATATGTACAATGGAAAAGGAATGGTGATCTCTCTATTGAGGCAAAATATAATGCTTCAGCATCCTGCCATTTATAAGTCCCCCTGGCAGGCTTGATCCATCATTATTTTTAAGCAGGAAAGCATTATTTCCTCTGAAGGCTTGAATGGTGTAAGGACCCTTCCACAAGCTATCAAAATTTCCATGTTTACCTTTATCTTCATTTCTGGAGTCCCATTTCAAAACCAGATCAGCCAATTCAAATTTATCCTCTTTGGTTCTCTTGTCATAAATCTTTTTAATATTTTCCTGGATCACTTGAGTTTTGTTGTACACTTCTTCTCTAGATTGTTGTAACTGAATCATTTGATTTATTCTTCTTTGAATATCATTAGGCTCTACTTGAGCTTCCTGCAATAATTTCATCATTAGAACTCCCAGAGAAGGAGGAAAAATCGCTTCAGTGCCATATACCAATTGATATGGAGACATACCAATTGATCTTTTATTACTCGGTCTATCTGCCCATAGTGCAAAAAATAATTTATTATGCCAGGACTTCTTGTTTTCTTGTAATGTTTTCTTGAGGATATTCACCAGACTTTTGTTTGAGGACTCAGCTAGCCCATTTACCTGAGGGTAATAGGTTATGGAATGCCCCAACGTGATGTGGTATTGCCTGCAAAAATCTATGAGTTTTTTGGATCTAAAATTTGTTGCATTGCCAGCTATAATTTTCCTGGGGCACCCAAAACGAGATAAGATATTAGTTTCTAAAAATTTTATGATAACGAAGTCAGTAGCTTGCCTGCATGGCACAGCCTCAATCCATTTGGTGAAATAGTCTGTGGCTGTGAGGATCCACTTGTGTTGGCCTGAAGAATATGGGTGTATTTCTTTAATAAATTCCAAACCCCATTGTTGGAAAGGGGCTTCAACTTATATGGGTTTCATGGGTAGAGATAGCAACTTAATTTTACCTTTGAAAACCTGACATTTATGACAAGAAGTAACTTTGTTATGAACATCAGCAAACAATGTAGGCCAATAGAAACCAGCTCTTAAGATTTTGTTGGTTGTGGTCTTCCAACTCAGATGTCCTCCATAATCTCCTGCATGGAACTCCTGCAGAACTTTGTCAGCTTCATCTTTCAACAGACAATTAAGCAAAATACCACCAGGATCTTTCCAATAAAGATTAGCTTCTAGAATACAAAATTTTAATGCTTTCAGTTTGATAAATTTGGCTTTGGTCTTAGTTAAACCAGGATGAGCTTGTAAGTTGAGAAGTAAAAAAATAAGGTCTGCATACCAAGGAGAGTTTAAGAATACCTCTTTTACCTTTGGATTCACCTGCTCTTCATGTTCGTCAACTGCAACCAATAAATTGATATCTAGAGCATTACAGTTTGATTCTGCCATTAGTTTGGCCAAACCCTGTCCTTTGATCAATTTAGTAGGCTTTATTTTGATGTCATATTCCAGAATGACCACAATCCATTTCCTTCTTCTGCCATCTGGATTATCTTGAGTCAAGATATCTTTTACCATTGTGTTGGGAACGTATGCAATTGTGTGAGAATGGAGAATATAGACTCTGAAATCCTTTATAGCCTTTACCAGAGAAAAGGCTTGTTCCTCCATAATATTATAATTCAACGCAACGTCTCTTAAATATTTGCTAAAAAACGCTATGGGTTGCTCGTACCCTTCATTGTTTTTCTGCAACAATACTGCTGCTATAGTGTGCTCAGATGCAAAAGAGAAAAGATAAAAATCTTTGGAATAGTCGGGGTTGATCAGAACTAGAGCTTGGGTAAGTGCATGCTTTACCTATTCAAAATATTGTTTGGCTTCAGTGTTCCATTTGATTTTTGAATCCTTTTTCTACATGTTAGTGATGTTCATAAGAAGTTCAGCCAAGTTGGGTATGAAACTTCTAAGGAAATTTATTTTTCCTATGAATGATTGCAGTTCTTTTAAGTTCCTAGGGTGTTCCACCTTCTGAATGGCTTCTATCCTACTAGGATCTATCTTGATTCTGTCCTTGGAGATTATGTGTCCCAATAACTTGCCTTCCTCTAATCCGAACAAAGACTTCTTTGGATTCAATGAAATCCCAAATTTTCTACATTTCTCAAACACGTGTATGAGATGATGCAAATGTTCTTCGTCAGACTAGGAGTATACAGTCACGTCATCCAGATATATGACTATAAATCTTCCTAGTTCGTCCACAAAAGCAATATCCATTGCCCTTTGGAAAGTGGCACCATCATTCATCAAACCAAAAGGCATCTTCACATACATGAAGGTTCCCCAAGGTGTGGTGAAAGTGGTCTTCTCTTGATCTTCTGGGTTAACCAGGACTTGGTTGTAACCTGAGAAACCGTCTAATAAATAAATTCTACTATACCCAACTACCTTTTGCAAAATATGATCCATTTTGGGTAATGGGTAATTGTCTTTAAGAGAGACTTTGTTCAGGTTTCTGAAATCTATGCAAAGTCTGATCTCACCGGTTTTCTTCCTGGTAGGAACTAGGTTAGAAACCCATTTGGAAAATCTCAAGGGAACTATAATTTCTTCATCATACATCTGTTTGATTTCTTTCTCTATCAAGGGAAGCAGCTTGGGATTGATTCTCCTAATTTTCTGCCTGAAAGGTTTTTGTTCTTCTTTTATGGGAATCTGATGTTGTATGATACTTGTTTCATAGGATTTTAAGTCCTCATAGCCCCAGGAAAAAAAATCTATATATTCCTTAAAAAGTTCAACGTATTTTGTTTTTCTCCGGTGGCAGAGATTTAGACAGTGTTATCATTTTGGGGTTTTCTTCTATTCCTATGTTGCATTCTTCAACCTCTTTACCACTAGCTTCATTTTTTTGTTTTTTGGCTACATCGTTAAAATCAAACAAGTCTTCCAACGGAACTAAACCTCTAGGTAACACATTATTTTTCAACTGCGGAATATCAAAATCTACCTCATTTTCATTAAATGCTTCAGCATCTATTTTATTTACACTACCATTCTCAAAAACAGATTTATTTACAAATTCATCATCATTTTCTAAATCTATGTTTGTACATTCGAAATCATTCTTACATTGTAGAAAATCTTCGATCTGATCGTCATTTCCAAATACCTTCCAGTATATGATGTTGTCAGGAACGGTTGATCTGCACTTCACCTCCACTGTGTACTTGCGACTGGGATGAAAAGGGATTTTACAGGTAGTTGTTGATGTAGCCAGCCCATCTGCGAGTTTATTTTGTCCCCTAGGAATTACCTCCAAGTCAATCTCAGTAAAGCATTGAAGAGCATCCAAAACAGCATTCCTATAGGTTTTAAGTCTAGGATGTTTTGCTGCATACTCACCTTTTATTTGCTTGATAATCAATTCAGAATCACCCCTTACCATTATCTTCTTGGCACCAACTTTCTTCAGTAATTTTAGGTCGAGCATCAAAGCTTCGTACTCGACTATGTTGTTAGTGCATTGGAAGTTCAGTTTGTAGGAATGGCTCTCTGAATATCTTGATTTGTGATTATGTAACCAGACTCTATCTCCGGCTCCCTCTTTGCTTACTGCCCCATCGAAGTCCATGCTCCAAAAATCTACTGGCAATTCCTCACTTTCCACAGTTTCGACCTCTCTTGCCTCAATGATTTCTTTATTTTCCTTTAGATCAGTTGTATCACTTTCCAGCTGAGCAATTTTTCCTTCCAGGTCACCATCAATGTATAAGATGAAAGAATCTAGGTCGAAGTGTGCTGAGTACAGGGGGTAATTATAAGGTTTTTCTTGACTACTAACCATGTATTTCATCAAGGTTTCCCTGTACAGTCTTCTCTGTTGTCCAAAAATTGGAACTGTGGCATAAGACATGTCTAGTTGCAAAGTTCCTTTCAGCTTAGCTCCCCATGACCTTGATAGTAACATACCGTACTTTGGGGGAATGTCCTCAACTACTATATCCATTACCATACTCTTTTCCAGAATTTGGGCTAGGGTGATGCATAAGTCTTTGATTAGGCCTATGCATTTAACCTTCTTGGAATCAAAAGAATGCAAATCCTTGTAGGGTCTGGTGATTTCAAGTCCCAACTTTTCCATCACTTCCTTGGGCATCAGGTTATGAGAGGCACTCAAATCCAACATAGCGTTGTGTAATATCAAGTCGTGGATATTTATGCTTATGTAAAAAGGTGCTACAACTCCATTATCAGTCTGATCATCTACTTCAGGACCAAACATGAGCTATGGTCAGTCATCAGCAAGATTTATTGTGTCTGAATGATTTGTAGATCCAACATTCAAATCTTGATTACCTATCCTAGGTTCGATGCTTAAATCTTTAATCACTTGAAACTTGTAAGCATTCTTGTTCATTAACTCGAAGAGGGGAATGGGAATTTTCAATTTAGCTAATTCCCCTTCAAGGTTGAATGTAGTGGAAATTTTTCTTAAGGTCTATACTTCTGGTTTATCTGTTGGAACTCTATAGCCATATGCCCTTGGTTGGCTTGTTTGAATGATTGATGAAACTTCGGTCTGATTTGTTCTTTGTAGAATCTATGGATATCTTGGTGTAGAAGATTCATCATTATTTCTCTTAAGGATTTTCTTGGGAGGGTTTTCTGAGGTCTTCTTGGTTTCGACTGTTTTCTTTATTTCATTACCCTTCTTCGTTTCAACAGTATTATTTGGAGAGTTGTCATTTTCTCTCTTTCTCCTCAGGTTATACTGTCTAAGTACCTCCATAATAGCATTCTCAAAGGCCTCATGTTCTATTTCGTCTGCTTCCTCATTTACCTTTGTTTGTGAAAGAAGGAAAATCTTGTGTTCTTCCTGGGTGAGGAAAATGGATTCATCATCATGAATGCCCATGAGGTTTATATGAGTGACATTGAATTCCTCGAGTACCTCCTCCCCATCATCAACGTAATTTTCTTGGAGGGGTGGTTTGATCTACTGATCTGGCCCCCTCTGTTCTCTTTGATCCCTAGGATCTCTCTGCCTGATCTGGGGCAGATTTCTTCTGAAGTTAGGGTTTCAAATTGGAGGAGCAGCTTGGTTATCCCTGGGGGGATTTATTTCAGCTATAATAAGTCTCTCCATCATTCTCTCCATCGCTCTGGCTAAAGAGTCCAATTTGGCATCAGAAGAGGATGTGAAAGGTTCCTCTTTGATTGTGACCCTCCTCTCTATTCTCTGCCTGGCCCTTCTAGCTAGTAGGTTAGCCTCCACACTTACTGCGCTCTTTTGTATGTCTTCCAGAGTAGCTGAATTTCTTTCCCTTAACTAATATGACATATCAGCATCAAATCCATCTGGAAACTTAATAAGTGCTAGACCTTGAGGGGCTTTTATGTCAGCAGGGATGGCATTGTAAAGGTTGTTGAACCTGGTGCAATAATCCTGCATTGTTTCTCCCTGATTCATCTTGATGCTCTCATATTCTGATAATATCTAGAGTGAATTTTTCTTAACCTCCCATCTGTCGAGAAAACTTCTGTGAAAAGTGGAAAGATCAGTTATCAAAGCAGGACGTAGGAATTTAAACCAGTTTTTAACATCCCCAGTCAGGCTTTGTGAAAATAATCTCATGTGTACATCAGATTCATATACCTCCTGCAGATCAAAATAATCATTCATTTATCCACATGTTGTTGTGCATTAATAGAACCAATATTGTCGTATTGAGGCAGTCTAGTTTGATAATCTTGAGGCATGGCATGCAAAGGAGCAGCCAACACCAAGGGAGCATATCTTCCTACCATAGCTGGTGGATGAGCTTGAACAGTAACCTGTATGATTAGAGGGGATGTAACAAATGTAGTGGAGGACGAAGGGCTAGGGGGTGTAGAGTGAATTGTTTGAGGTTTCACAGAGGCTGTAACAATCGTTAAGGAAGAAATTTCGACTGACTGCTGGAAATGAGCTCTGTCTAAAGTTTGATCAAGATTGGCCACCAAATCTTCTAATTTATCAAATTCCTGGAGAAAAAATTGATCAACATCTTCCCTGGGTGAGAGAATTCCAAGAGTCTTAGGTTGCAAGATGGTTTGATCCAACACAATTTCACTTACAAAGTTGTCTTATTTTGTTCTAAAAAGGCTTTGTTCAAAAGGGATATCAAACTCAAGATCCTGAAGAGCAACCAGTTTCTCTAGGAGGGAAGGAGATATGTGAAGGGGATTGTAAATTCTTGAACCTTATGTAATGGTTTTCTTTCTGATTAATTTCTCAGGATTGTCTATTACAGTTGCAGGTTCTGGATCTGGATGAGATCTAGTAAAAATTCTTTTGGGAGCTAGAATTCTAATTTTTATTTTATTTTTCTTTTAAGAAAAAATTTAAATTCGCTATATACAAATCTTAACAACCTCTAAACATTATCTCTTAATATATTTAGATTTTATGACTTGTTCAGAAATAAGGTTTTCTTTGTATAGAAAAAGGAAATCATAGGATTGGAAATCTGTTCAGATTCCCCAGTGGAGTCGCCAATTATGTTAGCACTCTGTAAATTCCTAGAGGTTGTAAAGGGTAGAAGAAATTTACAAGAGGTAACCTTAACCAACCACTTTGAAACTGGGATCTAGCCCTGTCGGTTTCAGAGAGGGATCTCTCTGTAAGATTTAGATTTTTTTGGATTTTCTAGTTTTAGGCTAGTTAAAAAAGAATAGTACTGAGTTGTTTGTATTTTTTAACAAAGTGGTTGGATGTCAATTACGCTTCCATTGGGCTATGAGGTCTGTTTTATAAAAATGGAGATCAAAGACAGTTTTTTAGAAGATTCGTTTTCCAGGGCAAGGTAGTGCAACTGTTGGATTCTTTAGGAATAAAATGATGGATCATTGAAAAGGTGAGATATCAGTTAAAACAAAAAAAGAAATTAAGAATTTATTTGTTGTAACCTCAGAAGGAAAACATTTAAATCTGTAAAAGATTAAGAACAGAGTACACAATGGAAAATTCTGCAACTTTAACTTCTTTTAAAGATTAGATTAGAAAAACAACATGATAACTGAGAAAGAAAACTTTTTACGAAGACAGAGAAAACTTCACCAACAACTAACACGCATGAATCCTGTGAAACGTCTCTTTGTATTATTGGAACAATCTCTTGAAAAAATTAGAGCGATTACAGCTTGCTTGGGCATAAAGATCAACCCTTAGTGCTTCAAATTTTGAAGTATTTATAATATAATTTACAAATGACCATGTCATCAATGATCAGGACGTGGCAGATGCTATTTTTAACTATCTAGATAACAAGATGCAAAACTATAGGAGCTAATGATGATGCATCGAATCTCTCATGTTCATTTTGGGGAAGACCGTTGGTGAGTCATTCATATCACTTTGACTACATTGGATGTTGACTTGGACGAGACCTTTATCTTTATTCGATCAATTCACAAAGCTCATCCCATCTTTGTGTACCGGGGATGGTAACTGTCAATAGCCGGCGGTAGATTTCATCCATCTCAGTATACTTAGAAAAAGTTGGCTTAGTGAGGAAAATGTACTTGATTTCATGTTGTATGTTGAGGTCAGGATGCAAGGTCTCCAAGAACGCTTTGTCTGTGATGCTTCCCTGTATCCCTAAGAACTTGGAACTATCTTTGGCCATGGTGGCAATATTTTTCTTATAATCGGATAAATTCATCAATTTATCATTTAGGACAAGTAAGCCAGGAAGGCCCTTTTTCTGTAAGGCCTCAAGCTTGCTAAAAAATATCTTAACTCCAATGTCCATGTTCTGAGCTTTCTCCTCCAACTGCAACATTAATCCTCTTTTGGTCATCACTCTTTTGACTTTGAGGATAGTTTTTGTTCTATATTCAACTTTCAGGTCTTCAACCTCTTCCTTGGTTTTTGAATTCAGGAACTTGATGATGTTGTTAGTTGTCGATGGCATTTCACCCATCTCTCTTCTTATCCTTTCAATGGCCTATCTACTCTTAAGAACCAGATCATGTTGCTCAAACATGATTTGCACCATGGGCCAAATTTCATTTATGGAGTTGGAGATATCTATCCAGACATTTTCCTTAGCCTCTGATAATGTCTTACCTGCCACTGTTTGTTTATGAAGCTGATGTATCTCCTGTTTGAGTTTCTCTGATGCTTGTCTCTCAATGTTGTATCTTGTTTGGAAGGAAGACTTGAGTTCCTGGAGACTTTCAACCTCCATTTTCAGCCTATTGATCTTTGTTCCTTGCAGATTCATCTCCTCCATGGACTTTGCTAGCTCCACAGTTTTTTCGAGTGTTGTCAATGGAGTTGTCGATGTAATTTTTGTTGTAGTGGTTGTTGGCATAGTTGTTGTACTGACTTCCACAAGGGGAACTGCACTCAATGGAATGACTTCCTTAGGGGTTGATTTTTCCTTCTCTTTCAATAACCTTTCCAATTTTTCCTCTGTTTCCTTGATCTGTGCATTCTGCTGCATGATTAGCTTCAGCGATTCCTCTTTCTCATCTTCTGCCTCAGTTATTTCTTTAGCTTGTGAATCCTCTGTTGGTGGAAATTTCAATTGTTTTCTCAGAGATGCAATGTCATCATTCTTTTTCTTTAACATCTCCTCTGCTACTTTTACATTCGAAGGATCATAACCAATCTTGAGCACCAACTCCTCTAAGCATTTTATTTTGTTATCCTTTGTAAAAGAGGATATCTTTTCCAACTTCAATTGGGTCTGAACATTGTTTAAAGATACCTATAACTTTGCTACCATAGAGGAATCATGTGCCAATGTGGAGAAAACCATTTCTCTAGTCTATCTGTGCAAATCCATCTGGTCAGTTGGATGAACTTGTTTGGTGTCAAAAACAATAGTTGACCTCTTGTAGTCAATGATCTCTTTGGGTTGATACACCTGTGCTTGTAGAAATKCCAAATGCATTCTTCCTTTCTCTRTGTCAAAGGCTGACAACAATCTGTGTTGTGTTGTGGAGGTTTTCTTCAAGAACTGAGYGTAGGTGTTGTTAGTCAGCATCTGGTTCTTCYTTTTAATCATGTCATATTTTTAGAAAATGTTCATAGGTACAGATCCTTGTGGAGTTTGGGTGGTCACATCTATATCTATCTGCTTCTTTGAAGAAGAAGTGCACACCACTTGATGTTTTCCCTCAATCACTTTGGCAGAGTAGGGCTCTTCCTCACCAGACATGTGAGTAGCATGAGTGGTTTTGGGTCTCTTGTTGCATACCTAAAAATCTTTTGTTAATACCTCAGTGATTGAAGGAGAGGCATCCCTTCTGGGCCTGTTTTCCTTTGGTACCTATGGATTGGTAGTGTGTGAAAAAGAGACTGAAGGAGATTCTTGTTGTTCAGTATCTACCAGAGTGTTTTCCTCCCACTYTGTCTGGTTCACGTACTTTTCAATTTATGGTTTGAGGGTGTGAGCATAAGGTGAAATTTTGTTTTTGGATCTCRTCTCTACAATGATCCCACTTGGTTCATAAYGCCAAATGAAATTGGTGTTGAATTTCATTTCCTTTAATAGTTTATCCGCCTCTTCCCCAGAAGCTTGACTGTTGCAGATAAACGGTCTTATTTGCCCTTTAATCCTCATCTGTTGTTTTTTCTTCAGAGACACAAAATGAATGTCATCTTAGTTTATCATCTGACGAATATACTCCAGTGACAATATTTGAATAGGCACATACTTGAGCAATTTGTATGGAGCTAGTTCACACCCATACACTCTAATCTCCATGTGATTTTGGTATAGGAACCAATCCCCGGTCTTTGCAAGATCTGAAAGGTGCAGAACTCTTTGGATCTCCTCATTTATCCTCAATTCTGGTCTTCGACTGAGAATGCCTACCACTGGGTGCTAAAACATCTCGATAAATTGTTTGAAATTGAACTCAGTGGATTTTCTTCTGAGCAGTGACGTCCATAGAGTTACTGCTTGTGGTTTTTTGTCTTTGTCCATCTTCTGCATGAGAAAGGAAAAATTTTCTGCTTGATAGAACATAAACATGTAGGCCAGTATTGAAGAATACTGAAACATGCCTTTTGTAGGGAAATTTTACAGTTTCTCGTGCATCTTCTCGGCCAAAAAACCGTTGTAATCAAACTGGGTGGCAACTTTCTCTTCAACAAAGAAAATGGACAAGAAACCTAGGATAGGTTCATCCAGCCATTCATCTGAGAAGTAACTGAGAAAACAACACAGTATTGAGATAATCTGATTCCCTTTTCGGAAAATATGGAAGAATGATAGGGATGATTCTTCTTAGGGAATTGGGCATCTTGTGGAAGGAAAAACTCAAAGATTTGTGCTCTTTGGGGAAACGACACATTCTAATACATTTCTGTCAGAATTTCAATTGTGAGGGGAGAACGGGGTTCGGCTCTAGGTACCTGCATCATTTGATTGATGGCCTCGGGTGTAATAAGGAAACGATTTTCTCCAGACGAAGATACTATGGATCTCTGATCAGGGAGGTAGTGCGCTTGGCATTTGAGAGCGAATTCGGGAAAATGATAAACTTGGGGAAAAATATACAGAGGGAAACTTGACTGCCAGATCCTAATTTCATTGCTCTGATCGATGAAGGTGTCTTTAAACCATGACTATAGCTCGGCAAAGTCAAGATTGGACCTGGTTTCTGAGATTAAATAGTCTTTATCTGCTAATGGGATCTGGTCGAGATCAACAGGAGGTGGGAGAAATGGATTTTCCTCCACATTTAACTTTTTAATTTTGGGCACCATTGTTTTCCACCAGTACCTGCACACTGAACACATGTTAGTAGGCAAAAACTTACGGTTGGATGAGATGTTGAAAAGGTGAAGGAAAATGAGTCTCTGATACGCAGGAACTGTGAATGGAATGTGAATGACCGAAACAGGGTTGGAATTTAGTGAACGGTTGTCCGTTGGGCAAAAAAGGACAAGTCAGGTGAACAATGGGTATGTGGCCAGTAATAAATGGCCAACGGGTCTTTTAGAGCATGAGGGGGAAAGGTGAAGGACATCTAACGTGTGTACCCGGTTGACGTGCAGAATGGTGATTGGGGAATGAACGAAAAAGATATGACTCGTAATGGTTAGATGGAGGGGACATGCTGACGGAGTCATAAAATGGGATCTGCAAGGGGTGTCTTTGGGGTGTGGCATCTCTGGTTGATGGTGCTGAGTTGGAAAAATCGTAGGCGGTAAATTTTTTGAGTGGGGAGGTAAGATGGAATGAAATGATGCTATGTAGACATGGGGCCTACTTGGACACTGCTTCATTCCGGACCCCCCCCCCCCGCCGTTAAAGGTAGAAATTTTTGGGGGGGTTGGGATCTCTTGCTAACCGTTGATCTGAACAAATCTAGATCAGTCGTTATCTCGAATTCATTTTTTAACCATCATGTTGGACCCCCCCCACCGTTAAAAGTAGAATGGTCGGGGGGGTCCGAAATCTCTTGTGGACCATTGATTTGCACGCTAGTAGGATGACCGTAGATCTAAGTGCAAACTTTAATCACCTTTTCGGACCCCCCGCCACCGTTAAAAGTAGAATGATTGGGGGGGTCCAAAATCTCTTGAGGACCGTTGATTTTCACGCTGGCGAGATGACCGTAGATCTAAGCACACACTTTAATCACCTTTTCGGACCCCCCCCCCTCATCGTCAAAAGCAGAATGGTCGGGAGGTCTGGAAACTCTTTAGAGACGTAGATCTGGGCGCCAAAATCTTATTCGTAGATCTAGGTCCGATCTTTAATCTCCAAGGAAAAATTCAGTATATGAGGCAGAACTTACGCTGAATGACCTTTTTATGGGATTTGTGCAATGCTTCCCTTGATTTTGTCACCATGGGGTTAGAAAAACATTTCATCATCAAGATCATGCATTTTTCATCGATCATCTTACATATTTTATTGAAAGGAAACTAACTAACCTATGTCCTAACCTACTCGTTTGCACCTTTAGCCCAGATTAGACTGTTGGGCTAAGAAAATACTCTACCTTGGGGCTATTTGACCAAGATTAGACTGTTTGGTCAAATTTATTCACTAGCTAACCTAATTACTCGGCTAAGATTAGACAGTTTAGCCAGGCTTATTCACTAATCCTAAATACTTAAATTTAAAAGACATGGCCATGTTTAAACTGTATGGATCAAGTCATTATCATTTCATGGGGCTTTATCCATTTTCTTTAATGCCCTCTTTTTATTTTTATTTTCTTTTCTTTTTTCTTTTCTTTTTTTTCTTTTGTTTTTCTTTTCTTTTCTTTTGTAGAATGCAGCAATATCTGCAAGTCAAAAAACACTAGAGGAACAAAATTACAATCAGCAGTTGATCCTATAAATTATAGGGTTATAACAAAATCCATACCCTCAAAAGTTAGTTCTAGTTTTCTTTGATGACATTCTTATTTATAGTCGCACTTGGTATTCCCATCTTCAACATGTGGACAAACTAATCCAATTGTTACGGGACCATCATTTGTTCGTCAAAAATTCCAAGTGTTCTTTTGGGGAAAGTGAGGTCGAATACTTGGACCACATTGTCAACCGTGACAGAGTATGCATGGACCTAGAAATGATTCAAGCCATGCAGGATTGGCCACGTCCTAAGACCTTGAAACATATTTTCGGTTTCCTTGGCATCATAGGATATTACAGGAAATTTTTCCACCATTATGGAAAAATTGTTCGACCCTTGACAAACCTTCTTAAGAAGAATGCATTTAAGTGGACCCCTACAGTTGAGCAAGCCTTCCTAGATTTGAAGCAAGCCATGTGTACTACCCCCGTCTTAACAATCCCTGATTTCAAAAAAAATTGTCGTTGAATCGGATGCTTCAGGCACTGGTATTGGTGTAGTTCTAACCCAAGGAAATTGACCTCCTACTTTCACTAGCCAGGATTTGAGTGGTTGCAATTTGGAAATCTACATATGAAAAGGAAATTATGGCCATTATCCATTTTGTACACACTTGGCGGCCATATCTATTGGGACGTCATTTTCATATCAAAACTAATCACCATAGTCTCAAGTATTTCCTCGAACAGAGGTTGTCATCCCCAAAATAAAATAAGTGGTTGACCAAAATGTTGGGTTATTATTATGAGATCATCTATAAGAAAGGAAAAGACAATGTAGTGGCAGATGTGTTTTCCAGAAAATATGAAGATGAAGGTTCCCTATTTTATCTACATTATGTATCCCTCATCAGATTGATGAAGGTCGGCATGAATGGCTCTCCCATCCCACTATCCAACAGATAATTCAATGATTTCAAGATGACACTATCCCTCCCACTGACTATACTTGGAAATCCAATGTACTCAAATATAAGGATTGATTGGTTATATCTATAGATTCATCACTCAAGCCTAGGATCTTAAATGAGTTGCATTCTTCTTCTCTTGAGGGTCACTCAATATTCCAAAAGACTTATGCTCATGCTCACCGCTCATTTTTTTGGGAAGGTATGAAGAAGGATATCCTCACATTTGTCACTGAATGTGATATATGTCAATGCCTTAAAGGGGAAACTTTCAAGACCCTCGAAGCTCTCCAACCATTACCCATTCCCACTTCTATTTGGACTAACATCTCCATGGAATTTATAGTGGGACTTCCCAAAGTGGGTAACAAGTCATTCATAATGGTAGTGTTCGATCGCCTCTCCAAGTAAGCACATTTATGTGCCTTACCACACCCTTTTACACCAGCTCTAGTTGCACAAGTTTTCATTGATCATATTTTCAAGATGCATGGCATACCAACATCCATTGTATCCGACCATGACCCAACCTTCACCAACACCTTTTGGCAAGAATTGTTCAAATTGCAGGGCACACAATTGAACATGATCACAACATACCACCCATAGACAGATGGCCAAAAGTAAGTGATCAATAAGTGTTTTGAAACTTACTTGCGTTATTTATTTTTAGACAAACAACATCAGTGGGTACAATGGTTACCACTAGAAGAATGGTGGTACAACACTTGTTATCATACATCCACCAAAATGACACCATATGAAATGGTGTATGGCCAACAACCCCCTACAGTAACTTCTTATCTTCCAAGAACATCAAATTTCCAGGCTATTGACAAGTTTCTACAAGGTAGGGCAGTTACCTCCGTGGCTCTAAAGGAAAACCTCCACATGGCCCAAAATCGTATGAAGCAAAAACTTGACTAGCATTGCTCTGAAAGGGTTTTCCAAGAGGGTGATCAAGTGTTTCTCAAACTCCAACCTTACAAGAAAACATCTCTCAAATCTCAAGGCCACCACAAGTTGGCACCCAAATTTTATGGCCCCTATCAGATTCTCAAATGCATTGGTCCAGTTTCCTACAAACTTGCACTTCCATTTGTCTCCAAAAGAGATCTAGTGTTCCATGTTTCATGTTTGAAGAAAGTGGTGGGTTAGGATTGTCACATTCAAACCATCCCACCTGAACTAGACGAAGAAGAATCCATTTGGCTGAAACTCAAATATGTCCTCAACATGCAAGAGAATCAGTTGCAGGGCAGAACTATCAAATAAGTGTTGATCAAATGGAAGGACACATCTCCAAAGGATACAACTTGAGAACCAACTACCATCCTGCAACAATTTCTACATCTTCAACCTTGAGGACAAGGCTTCTTTTGAAGGAGTGGGGCATGTTAGGATCCATCCCTAACCCCTCTTAGTTAGTCATCAGTTAGTTTTAATTGTAATAAGTGGTCAACCCTCATTATTATCAGGACCACAAGTAGTTAAGGTTGGTTAGTGGAAGTAGTTATGTATAACCCATGGTATTGGCCCATGGTATTATCCCTTGGTATTTCCACATGGTATTTTTTTTTTTGAACTGTATTTAAAGAATGCATCCCTCCATTGTAAGTTGTAGAGGATTATTGTAAGAGATCTCTTCTCATTTGGAGGTTTCCCCCTCGAAGAGGAAAGTAAACTAAGTTTTTTGTGATATCAATATTATATTTATTCTCTATATTGTTTATCTATATTTTATGTTTTGTTACTTGCACAGTATATTTTCTTGTTCTATTAATTGTTCCAGGTATATCAAAATGGTGGTCATCTTGGCCTTATAAAATCTATCCTTGAGGAAAATCCAGTTTATTGGATGTATCTGACTTAAATACCAAAAGGTATCTTGGATAAAATTCACCAACTCTACTACAAATTCATATGGGAGGGGAACTATGAGAAGAAAGGAATGGCTTTGGTCTCTTGGAGAAAMATGGCCATGCCTATAAAAATTCAAGGAGGTTAGGGCCTCAAAAATATTTTCCTTTTTTCCAAATCCCTAGCATCCAATAATGTATGGATACTCATACATGGAAAGGGTTTATGGGAATAAGTTGTGAAGGAMAAATATATCATCCATMTCTTAATTGAAGGCTAGATCCACACCCCAAATAAGAATAATCGGTTCTCTTCCATCATTTGGAAAGACATCATTGCAGCTTTCCCCTTAATTGGAAACGAATTAATCTAGAGGATTAGAAAAGGAGAGAATTTACATCTTGGCCTTGAACCCTAAGTGGGAAGTAAATACCAAAATTGGCTACCCATACCTCTCATCCTTGATATTATATCAAAAGGTATTTTTTATGTTCACCAAATCACAGTCGGGCAATCTTTGAATTCCAAATATCTAGAAGAATATGCAACAATTTGAACCTCTTACATTGATTATATTAGGAAGTGAAATGTATACAAAAATGAAGAAGAGGATAAGATCCTCTATTTTGAAAACCAATGGGGGGATATAAACCCAAACTCAACTATAATACTTTTTCCCTTTAAGGCTTTGATAGGACCTCATGTTGGTGGTGGAAAGTAATTTGGAAGTACGAATTCCTTTTCAAGGAAAAAATATTTATGTGTCTATTATTGAATAATAGATCCCTAACCTTAGACTTACTGCAAAAAATAATTTAAGAGGGTTAGAGAATATGTAGTTTATGTGAAGTAAATTAAGAAACAAATGGCCATCTTATCCTTCATTGCCCCTTCACTAAATAGGTTTGGGGAGAAGTTGAAGGACTTATAGATCTAATTTCAAAATGGCAAGGAGACTCAATTGAAGCAGCATTAAGAAAATAGCACAAGGATAAAGAGACAAAATATTTTAAATTTATACCCCTATAGGGTGTCCAGATTGCAAGGAATGAAAATGTATTTGAAAACAGGGGCACTCAACCTTTCAAGTGTGCTTCAAAAAGTTTGAACATCTTAATATTTTCCCTCAAGATTTACTAGTCCACTAGAGCGAACGAAACATTGATTTGATCATTAACACTCATACTCCATGGGCCTTCTTCGATAGATCTTCCCACGGAGCCCCACCTAGAGGAGGAGAAGGGGGGAATCTACCTCACACAAAATCATTCCATCAGTTTAAAATATGGCACTATCCCTTCAACAAATAATGAAAGTGATCTTAGAAACCTAAAATTGGTTCTACTCGTGGCTAAGGAAAAAGGACTCACTCATGTTAAAGTCATGGGATACTCCAAAATTGTGATCAATTGGATGAATGGAGAAGTGGAATTGGGGAAATTTTTATTACAAGCGATTTTTTAAGACGTAAAACATCCACAATTCACATTTACTCACATCACATTTGATAATATATATATAGGGGAAAAAACAAGGAAGTTGATGGGTTATCCAAGGAAGGAATTTGGGAGATCAAGGAGTCCCAACAAGGACACTTTTCCACCTATATTCATGAATCATATATTTAGAATCTTATTTGTTTCCAAAAATGAACCTCTAATTTTCTCATAATTATAATTTAAGAGTTTGGTTGACATGCTTCAGGACTTATGAAGACTAGATTTTCCTCTGTGGCAGAGAGTTTCTCATACTTTCTATGGCTTGCGATAATGATTGGGTGGTAGGATCCCATGTATATGTAAATGATACTATAAATTTTGTAAATGATACTAGAACTTTTGTAATTTTTTCTTATTGTTGATTACAACAACAACCAATTTTGAACCAATATTAAACCATTCGATCTTCAATTTATGTTCCTTCAAGGATGAAGGAAATACACTCTATGGTATTCTACACTAGTAAATGTGTTACTATCAAATAAAACTACTTGATTTTTTTTGCAAGGAAAAAAAGGTTTATTTTGTATTTAATTAGTATTATATTATAAAATTGTTATATATCTAAAGGGTTTAAATTATAAATTGAAGTTAAAATATCAGTGTCTCTCTTGGCTTAGAACCCTTCCTTCATGGGAGTCCTTAAAAATTCAATGTTAGGATCCTAAGTTTTATATTTTTTTTTTATGCCCCATTTTTCTTCTTTCCTAACATCTCTAACCTTTTGAATTTCCTTTCACAATTTGTCTTGGTCTTGTTGGATAAGGTCTTCATTTATGAATATACAAAATCCTTTTAAGTTGGAAGGTTTATTAGAATATTTAGTTTCCTTTTATTCAATTCCACCTCTATTCAAATTAGATGTCTCCTACCTTCGATGTTTTTAGCAATATTCTCTTCTTTCAAGATCCCTGGGTTTTTAATGTCCAATATGTTTTGTATAATATCTAAGGACTTGGTTTCCTCATATTCATTGGTTGTCTCATATAGACTAACTATAATAATGTTTAGATCCTATTTTTTTCACTTATGATTGAATTTAAGAATTTTGTTCATTTCTTCCTGCATTGGTTGGATATTAATATTTGGTTTCAACTCTAGTGAGGAATGAATCGTCTCCTCAAGCTCTTTAATTTTAAGTTATGTGATGACATTATGACTATATTTAGAAGATTGGTTTTTCTCTTATTCTAGGTCTTGCTCTAATTTTAGAAACCTTCTTTCAATTTGTTCTTATTTATCAATTCATTGGATTAATTTCCATTCTACTTCTATGAGTTTTACTTCAATTTCTTCTTCTACAGTGTCTATGCAAGTTTGGATGTCAAATATGGACTTCAACATATCCTTTTGGAATTTAATATCATTATATTCTATCATTTTCCATGTGATTATGAATGTGTTAATGTCTAGATATAAATAGTCATGGAGAGATTCTATGATTATTTTGGAAGGTCTTCCCTTAATTTCTAGTCCTAGCTTGTTGTGAGTTCTCTCCATGACCATAAAAACTTGAAAAACATAAATAAAAAAGAGTTTAAAAGGGAAAACATAGATATAAGGGAACCATGCACATGGGTGATAGAATTATTTCAAAGAGTGAAAAACTTGACAACACTTGAAGCCTTGAGTTGGAGAATGTATGTTGAGATGTCAATATATCCACTTAATATATCACTTTCAAATAAACTAGATCCATTGAAAAATATGATGATATATATTGGATAATTATGTTATTTGTCATCTATATTGATTCTTACAGAGTGGAAAAAATTAGGGGAATCATCTTGGAGGGTCATTTTAATGGCAGGTCCTATTTTGGAAAACTGGGGTTTGACGTCTTCCAAAGCCATTTTCAGACATTAAACATCATTTTGGGGGTCAACATTTTCCTAGAAAAATCGGAGACCTCGTGACACTATTCTACACATCGATACCTTTCCAACGATGCAAAAATCATGTCAATCAAAGCTCGTAGGAAAAAGTTATGCCTCCCACAATTTGACCTATCATGTTGACTACCATGGTATGAGAGGATACCATGTCGGTGCCCATTACTCACGCATATGGGGCTAGCCATGTATGGAATTTCAAGAATATTATGGAAGGTCCAAACCTTATCATAATTGAGGGTTGAGTAATTCAAAACCCTACCCCTACATGGCTATCAGGTTATCTTAAATACTAGGCCACTACGAGGAGATGGGATTCCATTATTTTGCATTGTTTCTTGCTCCAAAGTTGGGCATAATAGTTGAGAGTGGTATTTTGTGAGAATAAAAAAGGAGGAGATATTTTGTAACATCCATACAAGCCACAATGTTGAAGGAAAATCCACAGAGAGTGTCTATTTCTTTGTTCTTGCATTTGGAGAAAAGAGAGTAGACTGACCTCACCTTCTAGCAAGTTTGTATCCTATATTGGGTGTTGGGCCCTTCATTTTTGAAAAAAATATAAGGATAAAGGAGGTGGCAGATAAATTCAAACAAGTTTTGCAACTGCTGGAAGTGTAAAACAAACATAAAGAGTCAAACGTGTTGTGTTCCAGCTGGAAATCCAAAAGCAGCGGAATGTCAAAAGCATCGCTCGCCAGCTGGGAGATGGTGGAAAATGCAAAACCATGGGTGGAATTGGAATCGAGGAAGCAGAAAAGAGCAGATTTGAGGCACGAAAAGTTTAAATAAGAAGGAAATGTAATGAGGAATGGGTTAAGTTGTTGATGGATTAGTGTGGT
Organism: Picea engelmannii; assembly: GCA_009831015.1. Lineage (NCBI taxonomy): Eukaryota > Viridiplantae > Streptophyta > Pinopsida > Pinales > Pinaceae > Picea > Picea engelmannii. Next base: position 249,603 of record ML788861.1, on the reverse strand, counting down.
AATAGGGTGATGCTTTTGCTATCATAAGTTGTCAATGTCTGGTAGTCTTTTTTCATTCTAGATAAAATTTGAGTTTGTAATGGGTATAAGGGATTAGATATTTCTATGTAAGAGGATGTATTGGAGACCTACATTGTATGAAGACTTTGGATATTGATGTTTCTAATATATTGAAGTGTTTTGGGGGCCATAAAAATTTTTTTATTCTTATCTATCATGTTGCAAATGGATTTGTCTTTATGTTGCATGTTTGATTCTCTTTATCTAGATAATCTATTATTAACGTCATTGTTTAATGGTTAATATATGGATCTAAGTAGTGTAGACCTAGATATGATGTTTCATTATCTTTAATTCCTTTCATCACGTAATTCTTGACTATTCTTCAGGTGATACCTCCTTCCCTTGTAGAAGGTTGAATATGTCAGTGTTCCTAGACTACAATGGTGCTTTTTGTTGGTAATTTTTGAGAACCCTAGTCTCGATTTTGCACCAATAAATTGTTGTGTTGTCGGAACCGAGATTTAAAGGGGGTTTTTAGAGGATGCCTCATTGGATATACAAGTATGAGGTTGGAAAATTGTGGGAAAGGAAGTGTTATGTGTTCATAACACAGGAGGTTGAGTTGTAGAACAATTTTTTTAGGGTTGTGAAGGATATTGTTTTCTATTCAAAGCCTTCTTGTGATTAGTATGAGATATTTTGGATTAACTTCCCTGAAGAGTTGTTCCAATGGTTAGATCAACGATAAGAAGCCCCAGAATACAAAGATCAAATCAAAAGGAGATATAACTATACTATTGATAATATGGTGGCTCTTCATCAATTAGATCATCACATCTCATGAGATGTAGACTTATGGGTGCATACTACTTTGGAAGGTTATATCATCATGTTCATTGTAGAGAGTCATCAATCCTTTTCGAAAGTAGAATCTATATTCAGAGAAGGATACAGAGGAATATTGTCGAGGTAAATCCCTCTATGGAATAACATTTATTAGTATAAGAAGGATTGTTTCATATTCCTTCAATTAATATGTCAACTTAAACCCCTGCACTCTAGGAAAGGTGATTTAGAGGAGGGCTCATGAGATGGTACCGAAAATTTTTCTTTGAGATATGGGAGATATTCAAGAAAATAATGCAAGAGATGAATGAGCTCTAAGGAGGGATTCCATTGTGAAAAGATGGTGGCAGAACCAAATGAATTTAGTAGCGAGGCAGACCGATCGATTGCAGAAGAATATCAGAAGAGATGGTGATGATAGAGAACAACTAGAAGAGTTGTGAAAGTTGCAGAGATGAGAAAGAATGGCCAGTAAATGGTTGATAAAGAGAGTTATTATGAGAGGTGAGCATTGTGGAGGAAGTAGATAAGAGAAAGGATATTCAGAAGAAATTGACGGAAGAGTAAGGATAGATGCCACCACTGATGAAGAATGTTTAGCCCGAACCTTAAAGGGATTTGCAGGAGAATCAAAACCTATAATGATAGAAGACATTGGATTGCATTAGGAGGTAAATGAAACACCACAAGCAAACGAGACCCCCCATATCAAACAACTTTAAAAAAAACTATCGGTTTCACGTCCTTTCACTTAGTCCACGACATCAAGTCTTGTTGGCACAGGGCAGACCCAAGGTTCATCTCTAAGAGCGCACCAACAATCCCTAACTACTGGCCCTTTCAAAAACACCTGCGAGGTAGATGCGGTCTCACCCAAAGTAGCTATGGGGGGTTGCAGGACACAGATGTCTACAACCAAGGGAATACAAAGTGGATCTGATACAAGAACAACACAACATCTAGATATCAATTACCATCTTTGACCTACTTCGCACAACTATCTATCAGATCTAACACAATAATGCAATAACAGTATATCCTTAAGCAAGAGAACACAACATCAAGCACACACAACACAAAGATATACGTGGTTCACCCTCTCCCTAGGGCTACGTCCACAAAACTGTGCTTTATAATATATTAAGAGGAAAGCATACAGTTCTTATCTGCGCTCTTAGCTAGCAGATCTTCTCTCTTTCTCTATGTCTTCCCCCACTAAGCACCCAGTTGCAGGGTTGATCTTTACACCCAACTGAAGATCTTACAACACAAGCTTCCCTCACTCCTCAATGCTTCTCTCTCTTACTACAATCATCACTCATAACGAACTTGGAATGAACAATAACAACAACAATAATGACAACCACAACAACCCATCCCAAGTCCTCTTGACCTTTATTTATACACTACAATAGATCATCGATAGCCTTAGGCCAAAACCTAATTATCAAAACCCTAGATACCAAAACCCTAGGTGTCTAAAACCCTAGGTCAACTTGACCCGCATTTTCAAGGCTTTGCCAGCCTGTCTTTCCTTCCTTCTCATCCAGTGCTCCAAAGCATCCAATGGTGGATTTTTCTGCTTGTTGAGTTGTCCACGATCTGTCTTCCTTGCTGACCTGTCATCCTCTATCTCCTCATCCAATGGATTGCTTTCTCTTACTTCACTCCATCTTTTATTCTCTTCTTCTTACTTCGGCCCAGTATCAGTCACTGTGTCTTATGCGCAGTTCACATTCTGTCTTTTCTTATTTACTCTTCACTTACTTCCATACCCAAGGGCCAACAGGCCCCCAACACTCACATGTGACTCATCCCGAGGCACTTCAGATATGACCATTCTAATTTTCTTCATCTTCAGGTTGTGCGGAGCAGCCTATGATTTCTTCTCTTTCCTTCCCCACTGTGTGCAAACTATCTTTCCTATGTTTGGTACCCAGTTTCAACTGCACCTGGTACCTAGATCCTTTTGCTTTTGCTTTTAGTGAGAGTTGTGAGGCAGTTGGTTGTCATAATACAGTTTCAACCAGCTCCTGTTCACCAAACCTTCCTTCCATTCTCCATTCAAGGTCTTCAACTTTGTAGGTCCTCCTTTCGTGACACAGATAACCTCATATGGCTCCATCCAATGTGTTATGAACTTTCCTGGATGCTTCATGAATTTGTTTTCGTATATCGATACCAAATCACCTTGCTTAAATTCCTTCTTCCTGATGTGTCTGTCATGGTAGGCCTTTTCTCTTTCCTTATGTACCTGCTAATGGAATCCTGCAATAAATCGATCTTCTTCTAGTTCGACCAACTGCGCGAGTCTCTCTTGAACAGTGTCAATGTCATCCATATCTGTAAAGGTTGTGATCCTTAATCCTAGGACCAAATATTCCATTGGGATAACTGCTTCGATACCATACACCAACTTAAAGGGGGTCTGCATTGTTATCTTCTTGCAAGTGGTTCTATAGGCCCATAGTATTGTTTTTACTCTTAAATCCTAGTCATCCATGTTCACACTGCAAATCTTCGTCAGCGTTGTCTCCAAGATCTTATTGAATAATTCAACTATCCCATTCGCTTGCGGGTGGTAGGGTGTGCTCTTCTGGTGATGGACTGCAAATTCCTCGGTCAAGGCTTCAATGGTCTTATTAATAAAATGTGTTCCTTGATCACTCATAAGGATCTTCAGGAATCCAAACCTGGTTATGATGTTATCAAATATGAATCATGTAGTTGTAGTTGCACTACAATATCTAACTTCTCTTGCTTCAGCCCATCTGGTCAAGTACTATGTCGCGGTGATTATGTATCTGGCTCCTGTGCACTTGCATGATGGGTTTATAGGTCCCACGAATTCAATGGCCCATTTCTCAAATGCTTGCAGGGTTAGTTGCAGTGCTAAAGGAATTTCATCTCTTTTGGATGGTTTCCCAACTCTTTCACATACATCACAGGCTCTGTAATAGTCCTTAGCATCTCTATGTAAGGTAGGCCACTAGAGGCCATCTCTAAGAACCTTTTGCGTTGTTTGTTTTCCTGTGTAGTGTCCTCCTTCGATTCCTTCATGAGCTTCTGTGAGGATCAATGGTCACTCTGCCTCCATAACACACCTCCTCAATATCTCATCAGGTCCCATCTTGTATATTTTTCTAGCTATAAGTGAAAAGTATGCAGCACTCACTACCAGTTGTTTCTTCTGGGTGATTGTATATTCACTAGGTGCCATTCCTGTTGATAGGAACTGGACTATCTCTGTGAAGTGATCATCAATCTTTCTAATGGCCAACAATTGTGCATCTAGTAGTGTATCCTCCAAACTAGTAGGCTCTTCTCCATGTTCCAACCTCAACAAGTGATCAGGACCTTTGTTCATTCTTCCTGGCTTAACCATGATCTCAAAATCATATTCCTGAAATAGCAGAATCCATCTGCATATTCTCCCCCCCCAACATTGGCTTGTTGACTAGTTATTTTAGAGCGGAGTGACCAGTAAACATTTTAAAGTGTCCTCCCAACAAGTAGTGGTGAAACTTCTGTAGCTCATACACCATGGATAACCCTTCTCTCTCAGTGGTGGTGTAATTAATGTCAGTTGTTGATAGCTTCCTCTAGCAAAGGTTAGTGGGTGTTCAATGTCTCCAACTCTCGGTTATGCTAACACAGCTCCTAGTGCAATAGAATATGCATCGACATGCACGTGAAATTCCTTGCTCCAATCTGGGAAAACCAGAATAGGCACAGTAACCATTTTTTGTTTCAGTGTGTCAAATATCTGTTGGCATTCTTTTGTCTAATGAAACTAATAGTCTTTTTTCAAAAACTTCTCCATGGGTGTTTCTATCTGAGCATAGCCTTTAATGAACTTCCTATAGTATCCAGTGTGTCCTAGTGCAATGCACAGTTGTTTGACTGAAGTAGGAGGGGGTAGATCAACTATAATAGCAATATTAGATGGGTCTACCAGCAGTCCCTGCTTACACACAATATGACCTAAGAGCACTCCAAAGGGTGAAAAGAAGATGCACTTATTCAGGTTCAAGGCAATCTAACACTGTCTGCGCTTATCCAACATTAGCCTTAAACATTCAATATGATTTTGTAATAAGCTAAAAATAGTCCAATCATCAAAATATGCTTCCAGAAATTTATGTAACAACTCCTTGAACGCTTCAACCACTACCCTGGAAAATATGGTTGGGGAATTCTTCAATCCAAATGGCATCACTATATACTGGTAGGATCCCCATTATGTTGCAAATGTGGTCTTATGGCGATCTTCCTTGGCAATATGGATCTAATGGTATCCTGAAAATCCATCTGTAAAAGAATATACATCTTGTCCTCCTACATTATCTAACACTTCGTTAGTAAATGGTGTAGAGAATGGGTCATGCAAAGAGGCATCATTCAGCTTCCTGAGATCTACACAGATCCTGGTCTCTCCGGTCTTTTTATCCTGCACCACCATAGGGATAATCCATTATGATTATTCAACAAGTTCTATGATTCCTGCCTCCAACATTTTGTCGAGTTCGATCTTCACTTTCTCCTTATATTTAGGGTTCAATATGTGGGGTCTTTGTTTAACTAGCCTTGCATCTGGTTTCAAAGGGGTCCTCGTCTCTCCCATGGGCCCTTTAATTGCCTTCATATCAGTGAACTTGGTTGGAAACAAGTCTTGATACTCATGAAGTAACTATGTGATCTTGTCAATAGTGGCAGTGTCCTAATAATCTTCAACATTTGCAAGCTTCAGTGTTTTCTTTGTTCCAATATTGACTTTTTTTTATTTTAATTGGTTGTCCAATGAAAGGCAGCTCAATTCCTAGTCCTTTTATGTCTCTTTGGCCTTTTGTTTCGGCGATGTTCACCTTCCTAGGATCATCGTCTTCGTCAGCATTTATATTGTAATAGCCTTGTAGTTTCTGGAGAGGCGCGGTCCATTCATCCTCTTCTTGTTCCAAAGGGAGGCTAGGTGCCTCCTCAAATAATTTATGTCTTACAATCTATAACACTTAATCCACTGTAGGATATTGGCTTTCAAACAAAAAGGTAGTTACAAACTTTTGGGTCATACCTTCCCAATCTACAATGATGAGCCGCAGTTCTGCTTGAAGATACCACTTGATAGGGGTTGTCTCCAGTGTGTTGATGAATTTGTGCACCCACTTCTCTTGAGAAATGTTTCTCCAGGCTTCCTCACACCTTCTCACATGGTCCTACGGACATCTTCGACCTGTGTACCTAGCTTTGCATCCTTCTACTTGCTCTGAAAACCACATTTTCATCAAAGTGTGACATTGTACCCAGTCTGTAATGTTGTTTTTGTGTGTCCCCCACCATCTTGTTGGAGTTGCTTTCAAGGCCTCATCCATTGCCAACAATCTTTGTTGTGTTGGTACAATTTATTCAAAGTCCAACAATAATGCTTGTAAATGATTCAGACCATCAAAGGTGGGCAAGTTACTTACTTTTGTGTCGATCCAACGAACTTATCAAGTTAATCTAGCACATATCCTTGTAGATAATTCATACATTTTGTTCTGTCTCTAGTGCCTCTTCAGAATCTGATGAACATGCGTTGTCACTTCATGAGCTTAGGTTCCCATCTGCCATAGGATTAATGTAATCTTGTTGTCTAGTTGTTAATTTGTATATGTTTTCTAGTTCATATGTGTGTTCTTCTTCTCTAATGGGTTATGTCTATCTCTGACCTTCATCGGGATCCAAAGGTGTAATGACCCTAAGTTCATCTCCTTCAAACGTCATTCTTATTTTCTTTAAATCAACCACAGTGGAATTATTGAAATCCCAATCAATTCCTAGTAGTGCAGGGTAAGGAGAGTTATCATCAACTATCTCAATCACCTTGAAGTCTGCAAACGTCCTTACTCCCTCAATGTCCACAGGGACATGTTCCAATCTTCCAAAGGGGCCTATATCTTGTTGATTAGCCATCCTAAGCCTGATAGGGGAATAGATCAGCTTAGGTTTTCCCATCAATGCCCAGGTATGCTTCGTCATGACATTGACCTCCGACCCTAAGTTGAGGACCACATAGTCGATATCATACTCTCCAATTTGAATATCTAGGTGTAGTTCCTTATTTGTCCTTCTCTTTTTAGAGACTTGGTATACTACTCTATTCGGCAAGGGATCTATCTTTCCTAGCTCGTACTGTCTGATTAAATTTTGTAGCTCTTATACAACGCTTTCATCCTGGATCAACTTAATACAAGTATATAATAATTCCATGAGCTTGCTTACCTCTTTTCCTTCTCCTAGCAGAGCAGACTAATCAAATGCTAGAGGAATTCCACATTGTCTTACTTCTATGTGTGTCTTCGATGAAGAACCTTGGTCTCTCCGGAATTCTTTTCTTGCCTCCTCAAATATTTAGTTTTCTTTCTTTGCATCGAAAACTCATGTCTTCTCTGCAGCTTTCCTAACTCTTGATTCTTTTGTAGTCTTCCCTTGGGTCACTTTGTCTTCTCCTGTAACATCGCCTCTAGTGATAACATTGACTCTAGGGTCCTCTCCACTAGGTTCAGCATATATCAATTGCACTTGCGGGTTCTATTGAGGTCCTCGTCTCTCCTAAAGTTTGGCTAGCAGCACAGGACAATCTTTGATATCATGTTTGAATGAGTTGCAGTAGTTGCAAGTGGTACAAGGGTTATGAAAGTCCCTTGCTAAGTGCCCTGGCTGCGCACAATTATAACAAATGATTTGGCCCCTACCTCAACCCATACCTCATCCTCGTCCTCTTCCTCTAAATCCACCACGAGGGTTGAAGTTTCCTCTTCCCGGAGAATTATACTACGTAGTGTTTCCTTATTGTTGTACTTCGCCTTGAATTTTGTATATATCCCTTGACCTTTCATGCATGAGATCGTAGGCCCTACAATCCCTATCATCATAACCCACCAACCTACAGAACGTGCAATACAGATTTGTGGGTGTCTGAACATATTTTTGCATGTAGTAGAATTCACCAGGGTGATGTCTATTTCTACATACCTTGCACCATGGTAAGGTAACTTGCTTTAAAGGACTCGGGGCTGCAGATGCCAAATACTCACGAAATAGGGGACAATGCTCCTTGTCATGGCCTTCCGATTTGCATCTAATTCACTATATATATTCTCTTTTATCTGTTCCCTTGCCTTTCTTCATATCTTCGACCTGCAGAGATAAACTAGTTAGTTGACTCAAGATTTCACTCATACCTGAGTTGGATTCTCCCATAGGGGCTGATTCTAACTTCATGGCGATCTCCAGTGCCTCTACCTGCGAATCAATATTTTTTTGCATCAGAGGAACTCTGATGTGTGGTAAGATGGAAACAATGAACCACTCCTTGTTCTTTTCATCCGGGATCTGAAAACTCAAATGGCATGTCAAGGTCTTAAATCTTTGATCAAACTCCCACACAAGATTAGCTATTCTCTGCTTGATTTCTTTTAATTATGTAATGCACTATGAATCTGACTTAGGTTTCTTGAATTCGATAATTAGTGCAATTGTAATGACATTCAGTGGTTTATGTGCAGCTCCTTGGAAAAATTTCATGTACCAGCTCAGCGTGTGATCTCTTAGGGTAGTACTAAACTGAGCTCGTTTAACAGCTTTGTCGGTGATATTTTTAATACTCCACACAGCTTCGCATAGAAACCAATGATGATCAGGATCTTCAGATCCATCTCTTCTGAAGGTGGGTAACCTCATCTCATCTGACATAGATATTCCTAGGTTTCCTGACTAAATATGTGATGGACTGCTAGTGGCAGTGCTCTAAGTGCTATGGTGACTCTGATTACTCTGGTTACTTAATGTTGTTGAAACAATAGGAGGAATAATAGTACTCACTTCAACAGTCAGCGCAGTTCCTGAAGTTTCTATCTCTTCCCGGCGAGGTTCTTTAGCTTTCCCTTCCTCTAACCTAGCAGATTTTGAATGATCTTCTTCTGTCAAATCTGCCTCTTCTCCACTGTAGAAACCCTCGTCCCCATAGTTCTACTTAAACAGGTTCACAAGAGGAACTTCTTTGAACACTCTCCCACTGTGTGTATGCCTAGCCTTTGTGTCATTGTCGTTTTCTGATTTCTTGAACATTAGCCTTTTCCAATCCGACCAACTATTGTGCCTTTAATATGTTCTTCTCATGCAATAGCATCTTGATCTTCAACTTTAAAAAGTGTAAATATTTCCCTCTGGGTCCCTTAAAGAAGTACTTCACGGCTTGGCTATATGACTCTACTATGTCAACAGCAAACTCGGTGGCGTACCCTCCAATGGTGCTATCAAACGAGTGATCTATTGCTCTTGACACAGTGTTATCAACTCTCTTTATCTTCTTGATCAACGTCGACGTCCAAACCACAATGGTTCTAGATCTGATCTCAAACTGGGTATCTGCTAACCTAGTTAGCCATTCATATAGCTCCTGATGGATTCCTCCAAAGAAAATCTTGTGTATATCAGTAAAGATATATCTTCCCAACCAATCCTATGTACTAAGATTAGGGTTCTTTTTATGGGCTTCAGCGAAGTTTTTTTCTTGATCTTCTATCCACTTCTGAATCTTTGTCTTCTATGGAAACCACCTTGACATTCCCTCAAGAAGATTCATGTCCCGACAAAGGAACCATTTGTTGGCACAGGGCAGACCCAGGGTTTAGCTCCAAGAGTGCACCAACAAGCCCTAGCTATTGGCCCTTTAAGAAACACCTGCGAGGCAGATGCAGTCTCACACGAAGTAGCTATGGGGGGTTGCAGGACACAGATGTCTACAACCAAGGGAATACAAAGTGGATATAATACAAGAACAACACAGCATCTAGATATCAATTACCATCTTAGACCTACTTCACACAACTATCTATCAGATCTAACACAATAATGCAATAACAGTATATCCTTAAGCAAGAGAACACAACATCAAGCACACACAACACAAATATGTATGTGGTTCACCCTCTCCCTAGGGCTATGTCCACAGAACTTTGCTTTATAATATATTAATATGAAAGCATACAGTTTTTATCTATGTCTTAGATAGAATTTATTCTCTCTTTCTCTCCATCTTCCCTCCCTATGCACCCAACTACAGGGTTGATCTTCGCACCCAGCTGAAGATCTTACAACACAGGCTTCCCTCACTCCTCAATGCTTCTCTCTCTTACTACAATCATCACTCATAAAAAACTTGGAATGAACAATAACAACAACTATAATAACAACCGCAACAACCCATCCTGGGTCCTCTTGACCTTTATTTATACATTACAATAGCTCATTGATAGCCTTAGGCCAAAACCTAAGTGTCAAAACCTAAGATACCAAAACCCTAGGTGTCTAAAACCCTAGGTAAACTTGAACCACGTTTTCATGGCTTTGCCAACCTATCTTTCCTTCCTTCTCACATGGTGCTCCAAAGCATCCAATGGTGGATTTTTCTTCTTGTTGAGTTGTCCACGATCTGTCTTCCTTGTTGACCTGTCATCCTCGATCTTCTCATCCAACAGCTTGCTTTCTCTTAATTCACTCCATCTTTTCTACTCTTCTACTTAATTTGACCCAGTATCAGTCATTGTGTCTTCTGTGCAGTTCACATTCCGTCTTTTCTACTTTACTCTTCACTTACTTCCATACCCAAGGGCCAACAAGTCTGTACTCCCCATTGAGTGAAAAATCCCATTGTTGTGCACTGTGATCGAGCTCCTACCCAACACACCACCGCATGAGAAACAATAATTATTGCTTGAATATCTCAATGAATATTAGTGAGCCTTGTTACATAAAAATGAAGTAGCTAAGAAGCATTCCAAAGCCACCTTTGACCATCAATTCAACCTTCGATCTTTTACTGAAGGCAATCTTGAGTTGGCCTATGACATTGCCCATGATACTCTTGGCCACGAAAAATTTGAATCCCTTTGGCAGGGACCCTATGTCATATGTCATTGCCTTACTAAGGAAGCCTACATTCTAACTCACCTTGAAGGGGCTATGCTCAAGGACCCGGCCAATGGGTTGTACTTGAATAAGTTTTACCCCTAAGCGTAACCATTTTAACTTAGGTTTTCTTACTTTCCTAGTTGTTTTTAGCCTTTGTTTTTGGATTTAGATCTCTCACTATACGAGCCTAATATTTTTTCCTTGTTTTCAACAGATGAATCCTCTGTTCACTTACCACATTGGGTATGCGAATGGATCCAGCCGTTGGACCCAGAATCTTGCTTCGGTAGACTAGGCTATTTACACCCTCGACCATGTGTTGCTTCATTCCAACAGAATATGCCTCGACCCTACCACCAATAACCAAGCTAAATATGTTGTCATCATCGGTCTCCTCTCAGAGGCTAGTCACCTTCATATTCCTCACCTCAACGTTCTCTTAGATTCTCATCTCATCATCCACCAGCTCAACAATTTGTATGACGTATGTGATCCATGTCTTCATTGCAAGTACCTACAAGTCAAACTCCTATTACAAAATTTTGAGTCCATCACATTTATTCATATTTCTAGAAACCTCAATCAAATTGCAGATCACGTGGAAAATCAAGTACTAGATTGGAATTTATCACATTAAACATACATGTTGCATTCATCCATCATCAAATAAAAAAAGTACACAAACCATATCATAAAAAAATCAGACTCGTAAAATATTCGAACAGTCTACTCATATATAGATCACAAGTGTAAAATATGTGTTTGATACAAAAAAACAACATGCCTTAGCTCCACGGCTAGGCCCTCTCCATCAAACCCTCAATCTTACAAAATGGAAGTTCATAGACTCCTATGCATCATACAAAATCAGGTTATGCATGTACCATATCACAGTATCACCTATGGTGATCCTAGTTGTGGTACATGCCCACCAGCAGGGGGCATATCTCTCGATGGGATCCGTCCAGTCATGGCATCCCCTGCTATTGTTGCACATCGAATCAGGGTCTACACGTATGAAACTTGGATCTTTGTTGGATTAACTACTTTATCTATTATGATCTTACCTTACTTTCATAAGGTGACCCAGGTTCAGATATAACAAGCTTCCAACAAAATCCCTCTAAAACTATCAGCCCCCCTAGTTAACCAAAAGGCAGCGCAGTACACAGGGTGCACTGCGTAGTCTCACCTGAGATATTTCTATGGGTGGCTGCAATACTCAAACGCTTGCATCCTGGGAATAAGTGAAAAATTTTGGTTGTCCCTTTTGATCTTCATTTATTTAGTCTAACATCTTAATTAATCAGTCACTCTTACCCATGCATGTGAAATATTAGATCTAAATAGTTCCTTCATTCATTTATCTAGCGTTTAATCATTAACAATAATGGATATGCATTACATTCAGTCACATAACACATGTTCTACCATGGTTCACCCCCTCCTGGGCTACGTCCACAAATATTTGGCTCTCAAACTCTTTTATTATGTCTCAGCAATATATCACGTCGTGCACGTTTACAATCTTGGATCTTACCATCTCAACAGGCTTCTTGATCCCTGTGAGGCTGACTAGCTTGCACCAGGCTCCTCAACTTGTGATCTAACCCTCGGGATTGATTTTCTTGAATCTTATCTAGCTCACTAGCTTACAAAATGTTGTAGTTATAGCCTTCCTCACTCTTCTCTTTGTTTGTTATCTCCCCCTTTCTTTCTCCCTAGACCTCCTAGGTACTACTTATACATATTCTTGGCTTATTATCCATTACAATATCTTGAAAAAACCCTAACCCTAATGTAGTTAGGTCTCCCTTGCATGCGCACCTCACATGCTTCCCTTGCACATGTTGCTTTTCCTTCCAGTTGTCTTTTCTTCCACTTTGTGCTTTTCTCTCCAAAAATGGCATTTTCCCCAAAATGGGCCTGCACCCAACAATCTTTGTGCACATGCACGCGCAAATGTTTGATACAACCACACATTTCACATGGCTATATCAATTAAATTCACACGCATATGCGTTGGAATCCAAAAATCCATCCTGCGGTCCTCCTTAACTAACCCTAAAAAATATTGTACAACCATATATGTATGGCCTCCAATACCCCGCAAACAACATATAACCTTGGCAAGAGATTTTGCGGGATTGCATGTCTCTCTCATCGCCTAAGTTCAGGCTCGTCTTCTCTCACATGGATCACCAATTTCCAATAATAAATCTCACATATCCTCACAGCAGCAAGTACAAATGAGGTGGCAATGTAGGCCCCATGCCCATATATACACCCCTTCACAAAACTTCCTCACTTCCATTTCAGATCATTCGGGATCCATTTTTGACATCATTCGCACCTTCAGGATCCAAACCTCATCATCTTCACAATGGTACTATACGTCGCTCATTTCATTCTGGAGTCTCGGGGAGGCCTTTTAATGCTCTGGATGTAGGTACGCATCACCTTTCCACAATATATTCTCAATCAACTATTATATATGACTTTTTTTCATATATGTTTCACGTCGGGTATTTGGTTTGTATGTGTAGGTCCTCATCAGTGGCCTCATTCACATCATCATGTGTGGGATTCCTTTGACCCCTTCAGTTATATATTAAAAATGGGAATTAACTCTCTCCCTCTACTCATAGTTGCATTTTCCAATCATACCCCCTGACATTTATCCCTAGGGTCCTTATGGGCGGCTCTACAGCACCCTCACCTCCATCCATTTCAGTGATGTCATCTACTAGCCTTCTCCCCCACATGAGTCATCCCACATGATTTTTCCCTTAATCACATTGACACTCATGTTGATTATTCCCTTCTTAGGATTGGGAGTCCTCGTATTTTTTCATCTCGGAGAATGAACCTCATACTTCTTCTCATCATTTTGCAATCCTAACCACTATGGAATCCCACATCATATGGTTTTGGTTTTAACACATGCACATGTCCATCATCATTTACCCTCCATTTCATCCACTAGTACTTCCCCATATGCAAGCTCATCCTCCATTCATCTAGCCGGTACAGAAACTAACCAATGGGGCCCCCACCCTCCACTAGCCTCTACTTGTGCCCTATACCATCCAAGTCATACTTCACTAGGGCACTCATTTATGTACATGTACTTTCAACCCCATTATTTATTCATTTGGTAATTATAAATCATAGTTCAATTTCAGCAAGTACCGTAGATTTTGGACATCCCAGTCGATGGTGTTTTTCCTTGGCACACAGCAACCCATGTCGCCCTTGGTTGGGGCATTTTTACTTCCCTCATTACCTCTACAAGATTTTTAATTTGTACCCTGGCCCAAATTTTGACCATTACAGACACCCATTTCCCCCATCAGTATATTTTGACCTATTTTACATCTCCTTGAAGTCTCACCCATTCAACACAGTTTCACCCCATATCTAGTCGTCCCCCTGACATCATATCATGTTTTACGGTTGCTTCCATCCATCATCACCCCCCAACCAAGGGAAGTTATTTAATTCCCTATATTCTAGACTTTGGTCATGATTATAATCCCAGTCATTGTCAGCAATACAATTCTGACACCATCGTTGTCAGAATCACTCCAGAATGAAATGAGCGACTTAGTGACTTAGAGAATCACTCCAGCCCTTTGCTTCTTGCAATCACGTCACCTTCTATGTCAACATCAAAAAATACCCAGGAAGGTGGCAATATCTTGGCTCTCATTCTATTATCAATTATTAGTCTTGGATGGTACAGAAAGAATATGCATTGATCTCTAATGTCATTTATCCCCATGACATTCGACTCCAGCACAGTTTCATGTTACATTGAATCTTACTATGTAACATTTGCAGTTTTCAGTAGTAGTCGAAGACCTATGAATTTGATAGGCCATCAATGCCTCGGATTCATTCACCACTCAATTCAGAGCCAGTTTAGTCATCAGAACCATCATATGTTGTTTTTTATGCCTCCAAGGGCGCTACAGATATCTACTTCATCAACAGTTTTAGTTATTTTTATCCCTTTATGGTTTCATGACACAAGGATGGGGCATGCCCACCTTTTTTGTACACAAAAATGTTTCGTAGAGAATACTTGGTATAGATATTTTTGTCCCCTCTCTCTCTCCAATGGATTTCTCTCATCATCCCCCACTACAATTTTTTCTCGTGCTTTTATACAATGCTTCATTACCAAAATAAATGATGATGTATTTGGGCTATGTGTATGCTCCTAATATCACACATCAGGGGGCATTTGATATCACTGAAAAATTGCTTACCACAAACACAGACAATGGATGGAGAAATAGTCAGCACAAGCACAACATACTACCAATAATTATGGAAGGATCACACTCAGTTTCGTAAGATAAGCAAAAAACTATACAAAAGTGGTTTTGAAGTTTCGCATGTGTTCATCAAAAACAATGCACACACATCCGCACGGGATAACATATAGTACAATGCGCATAGTGCACAGTCCGCATGACTGACAATTGGAAAACCCACGCGGATGTGGAAATGGTGCATTAATGATTTTGGTTGGGCCTCAACCACTTCTGGGATGAATTATATCTCCCCCATACCCAAAATCACCCCCAAATTCCCCCTTGGGATCACTGAAAGGGATGGGAGGTACCTCCAAAGGCCTCCCATTCACATTTGAAACTAGTTTGCAAAAATCTTACCATTCTCCTATAGATAGAGGGCCATTGTATGCAAAGAAAAAGGAATCAATTTGAGTATTGTTATGTTGTTCAATTTGTCTTTGAGAAGCCATATTTCTCCTATAATTCTTTGAGAAATCATAGAAAGTGTTGCATCTCTCTCTTATTGAGAAGTTCAATAATCAATTCTTCACCATTGTATTTTCATTTTTAACCATTGTTAGAAGAGAGAAAGCTTTGTATTTTGGGACTCAAGAGACTTCCCAAGGAGAAAGAGGGGACTCATAAGTTCCCATATTTCTCCTAGGTTTTATCAATTCAAAGATCAGTCTCATTTGGTATCTATTTCTTGTGTCTCTTTCTTGAATCAATTTTAGTTGTTACATGCTTAGTTTAGTTTTATTTCTTTGTTATTTCTTTTTTGTTCTCTATTTCGTTGAGCCACTAATCAACTAACAAACTGATGTGTTGTCTTGCTAGCATAACTATATATTTAAGGGACCTATTTTTGCTCACCCAAGTGGTAAAAAGAACCCAACACTTAAATAGGGGATTATTGAGATGAACAAACCATGAAAGAGATCCAGTCTCTCTCATAGGAGTATGAGGATTTTTTCCCTAAGAGCTTCTCATAACTTAAAGGAATTAAAGGGGACTTGGGATAAATGAAGATTGAATTGAATCCTAATGTTAATCCAATCAAACATAGACCATGTCGCCTGAACCTCAGATTCAAATAAAAGGTTAAGAAGGAGATCGACAGAATTATTGCAACTGGGTTAATATTCCTTGTGGATGAGGCCAAATGGATTAGTCTTATTTCCATATAGAGCAAGAAAGGCACTTAATATATAATGGTTTGTGTGGATTACAGGAGTTTGAATTCATCTTGTGTACATGATATGGTCCCTACTCTATTCATTGATGAAGTACTAGATCATGTAGTTGGAAAGGAAGCATATTCCTTCACTAATATATTTTCAAGATATCATCAAGTTAGGATCGTGGAAGAAGATAAAATAAAGACTAATTTTATCCTGAATGGGGTTCGTTTTCTTATAATTTTATAACCTTTGGACTGAAGAACGCTCCAACTATCTTTTCAAGGATTGTTATTTTTTATTTCATCTACTTTATCCATAAGTTTCTTGAAGTTTACACGAATTATTGGACAATGTATAACTTGTTGAAAGAACACATAGGCCTACTTTGGTTGATGTTTGATCAATGTCGACAGTAACAAATATTATTAAATCTAAAGAAATGCATCTTTTGTGTACCTTTTGGAAACTTGTTGGGGCATATTGTGTGCAAAAGAGTTCTGGTAGATCCTGTGAAAGTTTTTGTTAGTCTCAATATGCCTCCCCCCATGACCGCCAAAAAGTTGTGATCCACTCTGGGTCATATTAGATGTTATCACAGATTTATCAGGAGTTACACAAGTATAACAACACCCATGGAGAAGTTACTGAAGAGATCAGAAATGTTTCACTGGACACTTGAGTGTGATAAATATTTTAACATTTGGAAAGAAAAACTAAGTAGTGCACCTATTTTGACATATCCTAATTGGAAGATTGAATTCCATGTACATATTGATGCTTCTGGCATTGCTTTAGGTGTTATTCTTGTGCAACCAAGGGAGTGTGGATCATCCCATTTACTGTTATAGTATAAAATTGTCACATGTCGAGTGCAACTACACTACCACTGAAAGGGGAGGATTAGCAATGGTTAATGCTCTGCAAAAGTTTAGACACTATCTGTTAGGCATTCATTTCAATTTTTTCACTAACCAATCTGCTTTGAAATATTTGGTCAATAATCCTATGTTATAAGGGAGGATTTCTAGGTGGATTTTATTGTTCCACGAATTCTCTTTTGAGATTGTTGTCAATCCTAGAAGGCTAAACGTTGGACATGACCACCTATATCAATTAGAGTCGGGAGAAACCATTGGAGTTGTGGATGACCATCTCCTAGATGTAGAAGTATTCAAGATTGAAGCTATCTCTGG
>ML788861.1:200542-218414 GCA_009831015.1 Picea engelmannii | reverse complement strand
TTATCATTCAAAGACAAAGCATATTGATATTCAATATCACTTTTGTGAGAGACATGGTTGAATAAAAGAAAGCGTTACTGATGAAGGTAGACACTTTCAAGTATGTTGCAGATTCATTAAAAAAATATGTGAGCACTGAGAATTTCTCTTGGTGTAGAGGATACATGGGCATTGTTTCCCTGGATTGTTGACTATGTAACCTTGTAACCCCATGTATGCAAAGAAAACAACAAGTGGGAGAATGTTGGGTATGTGTTATATTCTTTGCATGACTAGCTCTAGTGTCTATTACATTACACCAGGTGTGTAGGGGGGTTTGAGGGGGGGTTGCTAGGCCTCCCCTTCGGGGGTTGTAGGGGGGTGATAGCCCCCCTACGTGGGGGTTAAGGGGCATTTCCCCTGAGAAACATGTCGCATTTTTGCCTCATTTTTCGTGTCGCCTCGATTTTCATGTCCATTGTTGGGCAGTTTTTCGAAACATGGTTTTTGTCAATGGTTTTTTTATTTCCGGTTAAGGAATTAGGGTTGTTGATTAATCCATTTCATTGGGTTAGGGTTTTGGATGTTGTTGGGTCCTATATGTATATTGTATTGTAAACAATGTATCACTATGATTGAATATAGAATATGTCGATTTTCCTGGTTTGGGTTTCGAGGGGAAAAATATTTGTGTAATGTGTGTATTTTCCATTGTATCTTTTTTGTTCTTTTATCAAAAGTATATTTGCAGTAAAATATTGTACAAGGTTAAAATCTACATTTGAGATACCTACGAAATTACCCCCATCCTAGGGTGAGCATGATCACAACCACCCTCTCCTTCCTAGCAATCAACCACTACAGGTACCCCTTTTCTCAAAAAAATGAAATAGAAAAAATAGTGCAAAAATTATTGGAAGCCGAGGAAATTTTCCCAAGTACCAGTCCATACTTCTCCCCTATTATAATGGTCCTAAAGAAATAATTTTCTTGGCACATGTTTCCATATTTTTGAACCCTTAATAAATTGACCGTTAAGGATAAGTTTCTCGTTTATGTCATTGATGACCTCTTAGATGAGCTCCAGGGTGCTTGTTTATTCACCAAATTGGATTTTCACTCCAGTTATCACCAGATTTAGATGAACGAAGCAAATATTTCGAAGACCTCTTTCAGAACTCATGAAGGCCATTATGATTTCCTGCTAATGCCTTTTTGGCTTTTCAATGCTCCATCTACCTTCCAAATTCTCATGAATAAACTCTTGAATCCATACCTTCATAAGTTTATTATGGTTTTACTTGATGACATTCTTCTTGAAAGTTGCACTTGGGATTCCCATATTCAACATGTGGACAAACTACTCCAATTTCTATGGGACCATCATTTGTTCGTCAAAAAATCCAAGTGTTATTTTAGGGCAAGTGAGGTCGAATACGTGGGCCACATTGTCGGTCATGACATAGTACGCATGGACCCCAAAATAATTCAAGCCATGCAGTATTGGCCACATCCTAAGACCTTGAAAATCATTTGGGGTTTCATTGGCCTCGCAGGATATTATAGGAAATTTTTCCACCATTATGGAAAAATTACTCGACCCTTGACAGACCTTCTGAAGAAGAATGCATTTCAGTGGACCCTTGTAGTCGAGAAAGACTTCCTAGATTTGAAATAAGCCATGTGTACTACCCCCCTCTTAACAGTCCCTGATTTGAAAAAAAAATTGTGGTTGAATCGGATGCTTCAGGCCCTAGTATTGGTGCAGTTCTCATTCAAGACAGTTAACCTATTTCTTTCACTAGTCAGGCTTTGAGTGGTCACGATTTTGGAAAATCTACATATGAAAATGAAATGATGGTCATTCTCCATGTTGTGCACACTTAGCAATCATATCTATTGGGAAATCGTTTTTAGATCAAAATCGATCACCATAGTCTCAAGTATTTCCTTGAATAGATGTTGTCATCCCTAGAACAAAATAAGTGGGTAACCAAAATGTTGGGCTATGATTATGATTTCATCTATAAGAAAGGAAAAGACAATGTAGTGGAAGATGTGCTTTCCATACAATATGAAGATGAAGGTTCCATATTTTCTCTATCATTACCCATCCCTCATTGGATTGATGAAGTTCGACGTGAATGGCTCTCCCATCCCACTATCTCAAAGATAATTTAGTGACTTCAAGCTGACACTAGCCCTCCCACCATCTATACTTGGAAATCCAATTTACTCAAATATAAGGATCGCTTGGTTCTATATCTAGATTCAATATTTAACCCTAGGATCTTAAATGAGTTGCATTCTTTTTCTCTAGAGGGTCACTCGGGATTACAAAAGACCTATGCTCGTTCTCAATGCTCTTTTTTTTAGGAAGGTATGAAGAAGGATATCCTCACCTTTGTCACCGAATGTGATATTTTTCAATGTCGTAAAGGGGAAATTTTCAAGACCCCTGGATCTCTCCAACCATTACCCATTCCAACTTATATTTGGACTAACATCTCCATGGAATTTATAGTGGGCCCTCCCAAATCAGGTAACAAGACAGTCATAATGGTAGTGGTCAACCGGCTCTCCAAGTATGCACATTTATGTGCCTTACCACACCCTTTTACGCCATCTCTAGAAGCACAAGTTTTCATTAATCATATTTTCAAGCTGCATGACATGCCAACATCCATTGTATCCCACCGTGACTTGACCTTCACCAACACCTTTTGGAAAGAATTGTTCAAATTACAGGGCACGTAATTGAACATGAGCACAACATACCACCCACAAACAAATGTTGAAACAGAAGTGGTCAATAAGTGTTTGGAAACTTACTTACGTTGTTTTGTTTCAAATAAACAACATCAGTGGGTGCAATGGTTACCGCTAGCAAAATGGTGGTACAACACTTTTTATCTTACATCCACCAAAATTCAACCTTATGAAATGGTGTATGGCCAACAACCCACTACAGTAACTTCCTATCTTCCAATCACATCAAAGTTCCATGTTATTGACAAGTTGCTACAAGGTATGGCAGTTATCCTCGTGGCTCTAAAGGAAGACCTCCACATGGCCCAAAATCATATGAAGTAACAAGATGACTAGAAACGCTCTGAAAGGGTTTTCCAAGAGGGTGATCAGGTGTTTCTCATACTCCAACCTTACAATCAAACATCATCCAAATCTCAGGGCCACCACAAGTTGGCACACAAATTTTATGGCCCCTATCAAATTCTCAAAATCATTGGATCAGTTTCCTACAAACTTGCACTTCCAGTTGCCTCCAAAATACATCTAGTGTTCCATGTTTCATGTTTGAAGAAAGTGGTGGGTTAGAATTGTTGGGTTCAAACCATCCTACCTAGACTAGATGAATAAGGCTCCATTTAGTTGCAACTCGAATATGTCCTCAACATGCGAGAGTGACACCTAAGGGGCCAAACTATCAAATAATTGTTGATCAAATGGAAGGACACATCTCCAGAGAATTCAACTTGGGAACCAGCTACCATCCTGCAACAATTTATGCATATCTAGCCTTGAGGACAAGGCTTATTTTGAAGGGTTGGGCATGTTATGATTCGTCCCTAACCCCTCGTAATTATTCATTAGTTAGGTGTCATTGTAATAAGTGTTCAATCCTCATTATTATCGGGACCACAAGTAGTTAAGGTTGGTTAGTGGAAGTATTTATGGATAACCCATGGTATTGGCCTTTGGTATTGTCCCATGGTATTTTTGGTTTTTAACTGTATTTAAAGAATGCATCCCTCCATTGTAAGTTGTAGAGGATTATTGTAAGAGAGATTTGCTTATTTGGAGGTTTCCTCCTTGAAGAGGCAAGTTAACTGATTTTTCTTTGATATCAATATTATATTTCAGATCCATATTTTTGCTCTATATTTGATGTTCTTGTTACTTGCACATTATATTTGCTTGTTCTATAATTTTTCCAGGTATATCATAGTGGTGGTCATCTTGGCCTTGTAAAATCTATCCTTGAGGAAATTCCATTTTATTGAATGTCTCTAGCTTGAATCCCAAAAGGGATCCCAAATAAAATTCACCAACTCTACTACAAATTCATATGGGAGGGGAAATATGATAAGAAAGGAATCGATTTGGTCTCTTAAAGAAACCAAGTCTTTCCTATAAAAAAGTCAAGGAGGTTAGGGCCTCAAAAATCTTTTCCTTTTTTCCAAATCCCTAGCATTGAATAATGTATGGATACTCATATAGGGAAAGGGTTTATGGGAATAAGTGGTGAAGGAAAAATTTATCATCCATCTCTCAATTGAAGGCTAGATATACACGCCAAATAAGAAAAAATGGTCCTCTTCCATCATTTGGAAAGACATCATTACATCTTTCCCCTTAATATATTGGAAATTGGTTAATCTAGAGGATTAGAAAATGAGAGAAGTTCCATGTTGGTCTTAACCCCTAGGTGGGAAGTAAATACCAGCATATGCTACGTATACCTCTCATCCTTGATATTATATCAAAATGTATTGTTTATGTTCACCAAATCACATTCAAGCAATCTTTGAATTCCAAACATCAAGAAGGATATGCAACAATTTGGACCTGTTACATTGACTATATTAGGAAGTGAAATGTATACAACAATGAATAAGAGGATGTGATCCTCTATTTTGAAAACCAATGGGGGTTTACAAACCCAAACTCAACTATAATTCTTTGTCCCTTGAAGGCTTTGATAGGACCTCATGTTGGTGGTGGAAAGTAATTTGGAAGTACAAATTCCTTTCCAAGGCCAAAATATTTATGTGTCTATTACTGAATAATAGATCCCTAACCTCGGACTTACTGCAAAAAAAAAATATGAGGGTTGGAGAATATGTATTTTATGTGAAGTAGATTAAGAAACAAATGGTCATCTTATCCTTCACTTCCCCTTCACTAAATATGTTTGGGGAGAATTTGAAGGACTTACAGGTCTAATTTCAAAATGGCAAGGAGACTCAATTGAAGCAGCATTAAGAAAATGACACAAGGATAAAGAGACAAAATCTTTTAAATATCTACCCCTATGGGGTGTCTAGATTTCAAGGAATGAAAATGTCTTTGAAAACAAGGACACTCAACCTTTCAACTGTGCTTAAAAAAGTTTGAACATATTAAGATTTTTCCTTCAAGGTTTACTAGTCCACTAGATAGAACAAAACATTGATTTGATCATTAACACTCATACTCCATGGGCCTTCTTCGATGGAGCTTCCTAGGGAGCCCCACCTAGAGGAGGAGCAAGGGGGAATCTACCTCACACAAAACCATTCCCTTCGTTTCAAATATGGCACTATCCCTTCAACAAATAATCAAAGTGAGCTTAGAATCCTAAAATTGGATCTACTCATGGCTAAGGAAAAAGGACTCACTCATGTTGAAGTCATGGGATACTCCCAAATTGTGACCATTGGATGAATGGAGAAGCAGAATTGAGGAAATTTTTATTACAACCCATTTTTTAAGACGTAAAACATCCCATATTCACATTTACTCACATCAAATTTGATCATATACATATAGGGGGGAAAACAAGGAAGTTGATGTGTTATCTAAGGAAGGTATTTGGGAGATCAAGGAGTCCCAAAAAGGACACTTTTCCACCTATCTTCACGAATCCTATATTTAGAATCTTATTTGTTTCCCCAAATGAACGTCTAATTTTTTCATAGTTATAATTTAAGAGTTTGGTTGACATGCTTCAGGACGTATGAAGACTCTATTTTTCCTTTGTGGCACAGAGCTTCTAATACTTTATATGGCTCATGGTAATGATTGGGTGGTAGGCTCCCATGTATATTTAAATGATACTATAAATTTTGTAAATGATACTAGAACTTTTGTAATTTGTTCTTGTTGTTGATTATAACAACAACCAATTTTGAACCAGCCTTAAACCATTCGGTCTTCAATTTATGTTCCTTCAAGGATGAAGGAAATATACTCTATGGTATTATGCACTTGTAATTTTGTTACTATCAAATAAAACTAATTGATTTTTTTTGCAAGGAAAAAAAAGGTTCATTTTGTATTTAATTAGTGTTATACTAGAAACTTGTTCTATATCTAAAGGGTTTAAATTATAACTTGAAGTTAAAATATCAGTATCTATCTTAGCTTAGAACCCTTCCTTCAAGGGAGTCTTTAACAATTCAATGTTAGGATCCTAAGCTTTATATTTGTGTTATACCCCATTTGTGTTCTTTCCTAACGTCTCTAACCTTTTGAATTTCCTTTCAAAGTTTGGCTTGGTCTTGTGGGATAAGGTCTTCATTTGTGAATATACAAGATCATTTTAAGTTGGAAGGTTTATGTTAGGATATTTAGACACTTGGGATTTAGTTAATATCTACTTGGTCTAATGTGTCGTTAGGTAAAAGTGTGTTTCTTAGTGTATTTCTTTAGTATGCATTTGAAGTTAGGAAATCTGACGGTCACGATATGTTCCCGACATAGAGTGATCTGATGGTTCATATTATCCTCGATATTAATGGCCATTGATATGTGGATTAACACCTAATTGGTCCATGATCTCTATTTAAATAGCATGGAGGTTCATTTTCTGATGATTGATTGTGAGAAACTCTCTTGTAAAATCTATCTATAATCTTTTTCTTTTGCATTAATAAACTACTCCAAGTGGTCGCGTTAGTTGGGGTCGTGGATGTTTCCCTGTAGGGGTTTTACCACGTCAAAACATTAGTGTGTTGATATTTGATCTGGTTGTGTGAGTGGTTACTTAAGTTGTTCATCCTCTGTTGGAATACTTGTGTTGTCGAACATGGTATTAGAACTTGTTTGAAGACCTACTCTTGTTGTAGATTGAGATCGTGAAGTCGAGTTTCCTCATATCCATTTTCTAACATTTATGTACATTTATGTACATTTATGTGCTAAGAGGATTCGTCCATTGCATCTGGAGTGCTCATTTCAGTCAAGAACATTTTTTCTTTCACTTGAAAAGGTTTTTGTTTTCCCAAGATACGACCATTTCAGCTAGATCCAGAGGTATAAAGCTTGAATACGCCTTTTTTAAATTTTTGCAGAGTATTATTTCGGTTTTATATTATTTGTTTCTGGGTTGCTACTCTTTTATATCTGTGTATGCTCTTTTCCCTGTTCCCTGTGTGATCTCGTCAAATCAGAAACAGATAGAAAAGGTGCATTTTCAAAGTAAGTTAACCGAGATCTAACCCTTGTTTTCATCGAGAAGTTAAAAAAAAATTATGAAAAGAGTTTTTTATGAGCACGCTCTCCAAGGCCATATTCCACAACAAAAACAACACCTCCAATCCTCCTTCTAAACAATACAATATGTTTTGCTATCCCACTTGGTTAAAAATTGTCTTATTAAGTAAGAGGTCTTGAGTTCAAGTCTCTTTTTATTACTTTTTTTTGAAAAAAAATGTGCTCCATTGTAAAGTGTATTTCACTTCAAGTATAAAAGTGAATCACTATAAGTAGTTTTAATATTTTATTTTAGAGATATTTATTTTGCATGCATCTTTACTTTATAAAGTAACTTCATTGTAAAAGTGATCCCCACTTCTTTTTATAAAAGTGGGTCACTTCATAAAGTAACTTACACCACCACGTGGTCCTTTGGTTATCGTTTATGCCTTTTTTTTAAAGGGCTTAACTTTCACATATGAAGTCTGTTTTCGGTGTCATTTTTTTTAAAACTACCTAAATTTTCTAGATATTTCCATCTAGATCATAAATTTCAGTTTTTAAATACATGTTATCTGCATATTTAATATGGCTTCTTCTAGTGATCTTTTTCTTACCAACACCAACTACTTCCAATGGAAATCCCATATGGAGAATTTATTAAGAAGTAAAGGCTTGTACTGGATTACCTTAGGAAAGGAAAAAGAACCCATTGATGTTTATAAGAAATTCAAATGGGATAATAGGAGTGATGAAGCACATGGACTAATCATAATTCTCATCTCTCTTGATTTAAGGTTCCACCTTAAAGAAATTGATGACCTCGATGAAGCTTGGGAAAAGCTTGAATATGTGTTTGGTAAACACAATATTATTCGAGCACATCAGTTAGAAAATCAAATACTAACTTTAAGTCCAAATAATTTTTCTTGCATTTAAGACTATCTATCTAAGTTTAAAACACTCAGAATTTTATGTGAAGAATGTGAGATAAAGCTAGAGGAAGAGCGTTGCATCTATATTATGCTTTCTAAGCTAGGTAGTGCATATTATGTGTTTGTATATACCTTTTATGCCATGAGATAGGATCTAGGGAAATCTTATCAAAAACCCACTCTTGATTCCTTTTGTGATGCTTTGATTAGAGAGAAAGATAAGCTTGTACAACTTGGAGTGATCAGCACTGCAAGTACCTCCAACAAAGACTTAGTCACCCAACAGAAAGATAAACCTGAGAATACAAGAAGAAACATCCTCACCACAACAACAATAAACATAAGGGTCCCAAACCCACTCAAATGGATTTAGCTCCTAATGGTAACAAAGGAGAAAAATCTAAAAATAAGAAGACAGACACACATTGCAATTTTTGTGATAAACATGGTCATGATGAGTCCAAATGTTTCAAGAAGATGGTTGCTTTAGAAGCAATGTTGAAGAAGCACAACATCAGTATTGATTCTACTTCTTCTTCTTCTTCTCATGGACATGCACTTTCTGCTTCTGGTTTCTCCTTCAATGCAACTTCTACTTCTTCTGATGAGTAGCTTATTGATTTTGGAGTGTCTTATCATATGGCTAAGGATAAATACATATTTTCTGCTCTAAATGAATGTAACACCAAGAAATTTTTTGTTGGTGATGATAGATCTCTTAGTGTTGTAGGATCTGGAACAATTCAAGTAGATAATGGCCATTTCAAGGATGTATTATGTGTTCCAAGTCTTTCTTGTAACTTTCTATCAGTATATCAAATCGCTCATTCAGGTGAAAGTAAAACCATAGAGTTTTCACCTCACCAAGTTGTAATCAAGGATCTAAAATATCCCAAGCATGTTATTGCAACTGGAATTGTTGATGATATTACCAGGTTGTACAAGTTTGACAACTTTGGGTCATCATCTTTTCCATCAGTTTTTGTTGTTCATAGCGATGACTTGACCAAACTTTGGCATGAGCAGTTTGGTCATCTAAACTATCGCTCATTGCAGCAACTATGTAATCAACAGATGGTGATTGTTCTTCATCTTGTTTCATGCAGAGATGGTGTTTGTGTCGGTTGTGTTATAGGCAAACATCATCGGAACAGGTTTGACAAATGTGCCTCTTGGCACACCTTGGGCCCTTTGCAGCTTGTTCATAGTGACTTGTGTGGTCCACTTTCTTCTCCTTATTTTTCTGGGTGCAATTATTTCTTAACTTTCAGTGATGACTTTTCCATATGTACTTGGGTTTACTTCTTAAAACTTAAGAGCGAATTTTTTGATAATTTTTTGGCCTACAAGGCCCCTGTAGAAAATCAATTTGGATATCAAATTCAAAGGTTAAGAACAGATAATGGAGGTGAATATGTGAACAATAATTTTACAAGTTACTACACTACACAAGGCATTCAAATGCAACACACTATTCCATATACACCACAACAAAATGGTGTTGTTGAGAGAAAGAACCACACATTAAAAGAAATGGCTAATTGTATGATCCAATCTAAGGGATTAAGTCTAAAGTATTGAGTGAAATCCATCAACTGTGAAAATTACATAGTAAGTTGCACTCCCATAAAGGATCTTAAAAATATAACACCAAAAGAATCTTGGACTAAAATTAAACCAGATGTAAGTCACTTTCATGTATTTGGCAGTATAGCATGGCCTCACATTCCTGATGAGAAAAGGAAATCGTTGCAGCCTAAAGGTGAGAAGTGCATATTTGTTGGTTACTTTGAATATGTCAAAGGTTATAGAATTATTCAACCACATTGTAATGAAATTATTATTAGAAGATATGTTAAATTTGATGAAAATATCTTGGCCTACGAGCCTAATTCGACGATTGTGCCTTCTTTGGCCTGCGAGCCATCTTCGGTGTTTGTGCCTTCTTATGTTCCTATTCTAGTTTATTCTTCAGATGATGATAGTGAGGATGAAAATCCACCTCCACCTGCTCACCTTCCTCCATATGAGTCCTTTGAACCTAAACTAGCACCAGTTCCACCGCTTTCTAGATGGGTTCATTCAACACGAGAATCAGTCGGTGATGTTGTCAGTGATCCTTCATATCAGCATCGAACATGTTCACAGTTCCAACAAGCCTATTATCTTTTGGCTTTAGGCTCAAGTTTCAAAGGCTCATGATCCAGAGACATTTGCAGAAGCTTCAGATCATCTAGATTGGGATACATCAATGAATGAAGAGTATCGTTCTTTGATGGAAAATGATACTTGGGATCGTGTACCTCTTCCAAAAGGAAGAAAACTTGTCAGATGTAAATGGATCTATAGAACTAAGTATGCATCAGATGGAAGTGTTGAAAGAAACAAGGCTCAGTTAGTTTCCAAAGGACTTTCTCAAGTTGAAGGAATTGAATATAATGAAACCTTTTCCCCTATAGCCAAAATGAATTCCATCCACTTTGTTCTTTCCCGTGTTGCCTCACATAAATGGGAGGTCCATCAGATCAATGTTAAATCTTCCTTATTGCATGGAGATTTTCAAGAAGAAATCCACATGGAACAACCTCTTGGCTATGTCAACAATGACTCTAGCCTTGTTTGTCTCCCTAATAAATCTCTTTATGGTCTTAAGCAATCTCCTTGACTTGGTATGCCAAAATGGACAGATTTCTTATTGACACTAGATTCTCTAGATGTCATTATGATCCTAATGTCTATACCAAGAAATTAGGAAGCCATATCATAATCCTTATCCTTTATGTTTATGACTGTATCCTTACTGGTCATGACTCAAAACTTTTAAACCATGTGAAAGCCAGCCTTAAGAAGAAATTTGAAATGACAAACTTAGGATTTTTTCACTATTTCCTTGGCCTCCAAGTTTTTCAAACCAATGAATAATTTTTTCTTTCCCAGTCTAAGTATGCTTGTGACCTTCTTTGTCACTTTCACATGGAATATTGTAAACCATCCCCTTCTCCCTTCCATTCTGGAGTCAATCTTGTTTCCACCTGTACTTCTCTTGAAGTTGATGCCACCTTGTATCATTAGTTAGTTAGTATCCTCTTATACTTGACTCCTACCCATCCTAATATTTCCTTTTTTGTTGGTCTTGTTTCCCGGTATATGAAAATACTCCATGAAATCCATTGGAGGGTAGCTAAAAGGATACTTCGTTATGTCCATGGTATAGTTCAGTGTGAAATACATTACAGTTCATGGGGGACTCCTTTATAGGTTGGTTTCACTGATTCAGATTGGGTCGGTGGCCCTGATGATCGGAAGTCTACTACAGGTTATGTTTTTAGTCTTGGTTCAGGACCTGTCACTTGGACCTGTAAGAAACAATAGGATATTGCACCTTCTTCAGTAGAAGCAGAGTATTGAGCAGCAGTAAATGCAAGTCAGGAATTCGTGTGGCTTTGACAGATCCTTTTAGAGTTTGGATTCTAGCAACACATCTGACCAAACTTTGGTGCGACAATCAGAGTTCTATCAATCTCACCAAAGACCCAATTCAACATCAGCACAGAAAACACATTGAGCTACACATTCACTTCATCAGAAAGCTCATTCATGATCAAGTTATTGAAGTGCTATTTTTCCCTATAGAAGATCAAGTTGTAGACATTTTCACAAAGTATCTTACAGAAGTGAAGTTTTCCAAACTTCGAGCTATGTTAGGAGTTCAGGAAGTTGTCATCAAGGGGGGATAGTCTCTAATGCCTCCTTCCTTCTCCTATCGTGTCACTATTGTAAATCCTTCAATCCTATCCCAAGTTGTTCTTAAGGGGGGATGTTAGGATATTTAAAAACTTGGGAGTTAGTTAAGATCTACTTGGTCTAATGTGTCGTTAGGTAAAAGTATGTTTCTTAGTGTGTTTCTTTAGTATGCATTTGTAGTTAGGAAATCTAATGGTTGCAATATGTTCCCAACATAGAGTGATCTGACGGTTCATATTCTCCTCAATCTTAACAACCATTGATGCATGGCTTAGCACTCTAGTGGTCCATTATCTCTATTTAAAGAGCATGGAGGGTCATTTGTCGATGATCGATTGGGAGAAAATATCTTGTAAAATCTCTCTGTAATCTTTTTCTTTTGCATTAATAAACTGCTCCAAGTGGCCACGTTGGTTGGGGCCATGGATGTTTCCCCATAGGGGTTTTACCACATCAAAACATCAGTGTCTTGATTGATCTAGTTGTATGAGTGGTTACTAAAGGTGTTCATCCTTTGTTGGAATTCATATGTTGTCGAACAATTTTCTTAGAATATTTAGTTTCATTTTAGTCAATTCCACCTCTATTCAAATTAGATGTCTCTTACCTTCGATGTTTTTAGCAATACTCTCTTATTTCAAGATCTTTGGATTTTTAGGGTCCATTATGTTTTGTATAATATCTAAGGACTTGGTTTCCTCATCTTCATTTGTTGTCTCATCTAGACTAATTATGATAATGTTTAGATCTTTTTTTTTTCACTTGTGATTGAATTTAAGAATTGTGTTCATTTCTTCCTGCATTGGTTGGATATTAATATTTGGTTTCAACTCTAGTGAGGAATGAATCGTCTCCTCCAACTCCTTATTTTTAAGGTCTGTGATGGAATTATGACTATATTTAGAAGATTGGTTTTTCTCTTATTCTAGGTCTTGCTCTAATTCTAGAAACATTCTTTCAATTTGTTCGTGTTTAACAATTCATTAGATTAATTTTCATTCTAGTTCTATGAGTTTTACTTGAATTTTCGCTTCTACAGTGTCTATGCAAGTTTGGATGTCAAATATGGACTTCAACATATCCTTTTGAAATTTAATATCATTATATTCTATCATTTTCCACATGATTATGAATGTGCTAATTTCTAGATATAAATAGTCATGGAGATATTCTACGATTATTCTATGATTATATGGGTGATAGAATTATTTGAAAGAGTGAAAAACTTGACAACACTTGAAGCCCTGAGTTGGAGAATGTATGTTGAGATGCCAATATATCCACTTAATATATCACTTTCAAATAAACTAGATCCATTGAAAAATATGATGATATAGATTGGATAATTATATTATTTGTCATCTATGTTGATTTTTACAGAGGGGGGGGGGATAGGGGAATCATCTTGGAGGGTGATTGTAATGGCAGGTCCTCATTTGGAAAATTGGGGTCTGACGTATTTTGGATCCATTTTGATAAATAAACATCATTTTTGGGGTCAAAACTTCCCTAGAAAAATATTATACCCCATGACGCTATTCTACACATTGAGACCTTTCCAACGGTGCAAAAATCACGTCAATTAGATCTCATATGAAAATTTTATTCCTCCCACAATTTGACCTGCCATGTTGAATACCATGGTATGAGAGGATGCCACATCGGTGCCCATTACTCATGCATATGGGGCTATCCATGTATGGACTTTCAAGAATATTATGGAAGGTCCAAAACCTTATCACAATTGAGGGTTGAGGAAGTCAAAACCCTACCCCTACATGGCTATCAGGTTATGTTAAATATTGGGCCACTATGAAGAGGGGGGGCTCCATTATTTTGCATTGTATCTTGTTCCAAAGTTGAGAATAATAGTTGAGAGTGGTATTTTGTGAGCATAACAGAGGAGGAGAGATTTTTTAGCATCCATGTAGGCCACAATGTTGAAGGAAATTGCATAGAGAGTGTATATTTCTTTGTACTTTCATTTGAAGAAAAGAGAGTAGAGCGGCCTCACCTTCTAGCAAGATTTTATCCTATATTGGGTGTTGAGCCCTTCACTTTTGAAAAGAATATAAGGATAAAGGAGGCAACAGACAAAGTCAAACAAGTCGTGCAATAGTTGGAATCTTAAAAGCAGCAGAAAGAGTCAAACGCGTTGCGAGCCAGATGGAAATCTAAAAGCAGCAGAAAAGGTCAAAAGCATATTGAGCCAGTTGGAATATGGTGGAAAACACAATATCGTCGATGGAAGATGGAATCCAGGAAGTGGCAAAGGGTGGATTTGAGACATGAAAAATATAAATAAGAAGGAAATATAATGAGGAAGGGGTTAAGTTGTTGATGGATTAGTGTGGTAATAGGGTGATGCTTTTTCTATCATAAGTTGTCAATGTTTGGTAGTCTTGTTGCATTCCCAACAAACTTTGAGTTTGTAATGGGTATAAGGGATTAGATCTTACTACGTAAGAGGATGTATTGGAGACCTATATTGTATGAACCTTTTGGATATTGATCTTGCTAATATAATGAAGTGATTTGGGGGCCATAAAATTTGGTGTATGCTTATCTATTATGTTGCAAATGGATTTTTTTTTCTGTTGCATGTTTGATTCTCTTTATCTAGATAATATATTATTAATGTTATTGTTTAATGGTTAATATATGGATATGAGTAGTGTAGACCTAGATCTGATGTTTCATTCTCTTTAATTCTCTTCATCATGCAAGTCTCTACTACAATTAGGGTGAGACTTCCTTCCCTTGTGAAAGGTTGAACATGCCAATGTTCCTAGACTACAATGGTGCCTTTTGTTGGTAATTTTTGAGAACCCTAGTCTCAATTTTGTGCCAATAAATTGTTTTGTTTCTGGTATCGATATTTAAAGGGAGTTTTTAGAGGATGCCTTATTGAATCTACAAGTATGAGGTTGGAAATTGGTGGGAAAGGAAGTGTTATGCATTCATAAGGTAGGAGGTCCAGTTGCAACACAAGATTTTTAGGGTTGTGAATGATATTGTTTTCCAATCAGAGCCTGCTAGTGATCAATATGAGATCTTTTGGATTAATTTCCCTGAAGAGTGGTTACAATGTTTAGATCAACTGTAAGAAGCCCCAGAATACAAAGATAGGGTCAAAAGGAGATATAACTATACTATTGATAATATGGATGTTCTTCATCAATTAGATCATTAGATCTCGTGAGATGTGGACTTTAGGGTGCAGACTACTTTGGAAGGTTATATCATCGAGTTCATTTCAAAGAGTCATCAAACCTTTTCGAAAGAAGAAGAAATATTCATAGAAGGATCCAAAGGAATATTTGTGTGGTAAATCCATCTATGGATCAATTTTTTTTTAGTAGAATAAGGAATGTTACATATTCCTTCAATTAATATGGAAACTTAAACCCCTACGCTCAGGGGAAGGTGATTTAGGGGAGGGCTCATGAGTTGATACCGAGAAGTTTTCTTTGAGATATAGGAGATCGTCAAGAGAATAATGAAATAAATGAATGAGCTCTAAGGAGGTATTCAATTGTGGAAATATGGTGGCAGAACCAAATGAAGAAAGAAGTGATGTAGACCGATCGATTGCAAAAGAAGATCAAAAGAGATGGTGATGATAGAGAACAACTAGAAGAGTTGTGGAAGTTGTAGAGATGAGGAAAAATGGCCAGTCAACGATTGATAAATAAATTTATTAGGAGAGGTGAGTGTTATGGAGGAATCATACAAGAGGAAGGATATTCAGAATAAATTGATGGAAGAGTAAGGATAGATGCCACCACTGATGAAGAATGTTTAGCCCGAACCTCAGAGGGAGTTGCGAGAGAATCAAAACCTATAATGTCAAAATAAATTAGATTGCATCAGGAGGTAAATGAAACACTACAAGTGAAAGAGACCCCCCATATCAAATAATTTTTTTCTGGAGGTAAAGGAACCATCCTTGAATCACATATTCCCCCAGCACCATCTACAAATATGGTAATTTATACAATTCCTGCCATTCCTAGTTTTGTGAGTTCTTCAAGTTCATTGTGTAGTAGTAGTAGTAGTAGTAGTAGAAGTGTGTCAAGTTATGTTGTTATATCACAAACAGGACCGTGTGGGTTTATTCTAGTATGACCTATAAGGTCATCTATGGGGGAAAAAATGCAAGATCCCTTACCTAATACCCTAAGTTTTTTGGAAAGGGAGAGGAGGATGTTGAGCAACATTGGTTTCTATGTGAAGCCATCTAGAGGTCACGGGGGACTCCAAACGCAAACAAATTATTTGAGTTTCAGACCACTTTGAGGGGTTGAGCTCTCAAATGGTACATCAAGACCATTGAGGCATGACTTCAAGGAAAATATTTCACTATGGTTCAAGAAAGACAGAGGTTTATTGCAGAATTTTGGTTGACATAGTGAGAGGAACAAGCCATTTATAAGTTGTATGAGATAAAGCAGAAAGATGGGGAGTCTACATGGGAATACACTCAAATATGTAAAGATGGAATAGGGATGTTGGAAAACCCTATTCACAAATATCATCAAACGGAATGGTTCATTCAATGGTTGCTACCTTTAACCTACATCCCTTTGACTCAACAGAGAATAAAATCTCTAGGTGAATCATTGGAGAAAGCCATGAATATTGAGGCTATGACAAGTTATCCAGAAGGCTTAAGGATTATGATACCCCCTGAAGATGTCAATATTTTTCAACTGCAGGTTTAGATATCTATGTTAACTGAGAAGATACACGAGTTAACCCTTCATAAGGCAAGTCGAATGCAAGTATGGTGTACAGGATGTTATACAGAAGGGAATATGGTGACTGAATGTCCAAGAATGAGAGGATAAAGGCCCTCTAGCATGCCAATGGTTCATTCTCTAGTAGGGACATTAAAAGGAGTTGTGCAAGTCATTTTTATAACACCATTTCATGGGCCTATTCAATATCATGTATTTTCAAATAATCAAGGAGTATAGACTAATGATTATTGTGAGATCTATAGAAGCCACGGGAATTCTCCAAGACACTTCCCCATTCTATAGAAGTATATGGCTACTTTTAATACAGTGTATTGTGAGTTATGTGGTTTGCCTACTCATACTAACAATAAATGTCATGCTCTGGATGCTCTTGTAGAAAGGTTGGATTGATATGCATTCAGAGTAAATGAAGGACCTCAAGGGTTTAGAGGTGGAGAATGATACAAGAGTGGATGAGTTGGTGTAATAGGACTAGTTCAATGCTACAATTGCGATGAGTAAGGGCATTTGGATAGATATTTTCCATTTCCAAGAAGACCCTGGTGTGCACACTAGAGTAATAATACTCATGCTACCAAAGATTGTCCTTATCTGATTGTTAAATGGGAAGATTGTGCTAGGTAGAGAGGACCCAATATGATGAATTATGAAACCATATCAGTCATTGATATAAGAGGACTAATATTAATATTGTCACTACGGGAGGAGTGAAGACTGATGATGATATAGAGATTCATCATCAGACCAAGATTCAGAAGGTTGTACTAGAAAACTCCAAGTATGATCTTGTTCAGCAAAAGGAATCATTTAAGAATGAAGTAGAAATATTCAGACATATTCCTAGTCTCTCAACACCTGAGGTTGTGGAACCTAGTTTCAAGTCAAATATTCATCATCCAAGGATCGTGAGGGATTCATTTGTTTATATGGATTCTTTGGGTAATTCATAGAAATTTGTTGATCTTTGGCTTCATGTATTCTCTGACACATTAGATGATGATAAACTTAATGAGAAGTTGAAAAATACAATCAAAGTGGCCTTGGGAGTTGAAGGAAACATAGAAGATATTATTGCTACTAACCTTCCAGAAATGAAAGAAAGTAGGGTACAGAGAAGAAAGAGGAGGACTAGAAGAGAATTCATATTGAATGTTCATATTGATGACTATGAGATCAGGAATTTTAGATGAAAATATATTTCCAAAGAAGACTTGGGAGGCAATGGGAAAACCCAAGTTTGTCTACTCTCCTATT
>ML788861.1:153160-175598 GCA_009831015.1 Picea engelmannii | reverse complement strand
ATATTTACTTCTTATCAACCATGAAAAAACAATAATGAGTCATATTTACATCAAACACTATTGGGTCCATTACCCAAACCTTTGTGCTACGGGTCTTTCTTCAAGGGTTGACATCAATGACAACCAACCTTAATCAACAGTATTGACCTAGAAACTAACATATATGTTATATTTTTCCCTACTTCCATTTGTTCATTATCCATTCCCTAGTTCTTTTGGCCTTAGGATCAACCCCATTGAATTGTGACACTAACCATCCATGCTGATAAGTGTGTTGTACTTTATGTGGTAGAGACTTCCTTACATGGGCATCCTAGTTTAGAGCCTTTTTTTCCCATTTGATTCCCACGTTGAAGTATTTCATATGCACAAGGGTCTCATTTAGTCCCCACCATGAATTTGTATTGAAGCCTCATCCTTCTTCTTCATCTTTTTTCTGGACTTTACCCATGGGACTCCCTTAGAGCATGTTTGTCTTCTTTCAAGCTCACTTAAACTATGAAAGTGACATCTAGTGAGAGATTATTTATCCTTTTCAGCCTCACTTAGATTACATAATAAAAGGAGCCCCCCAAGAGTCTTCTTCAAGCTCTTTTCAGACTATATAAATTGAAAATATTACCAAGCGATTTTTTTCTCTTAACGCTCATCAAAGTGAAATTTGAAGTCACATTTTCTCAGCAATAGTTTACCCTTTTTCGGTCTGGATGGCTAATTGAAGAAAAAATGTATACTCTAGGAGTTATTGTTCACTAGGAGAGTATTCTTGGGTGTAATTTTAACCCTTTTTGTGGCTTGAGGACTAAATTTATGAAAAAGGGCCATTCTCCCTAGTTTTGGTTTATCACTTTTTCGCGCCTTGGAGATTATTTATGAAAAATGAAAACGTTGGAGTCTTCTTTAAGCCCTTTTCAGACTCCCTTAACAAGAAAATATTGTCGAGTTACCTTATTTATTTCACACTTGTTAATCAGTCCAGGAGGAGCATCTATTTGGCATAAGTTTAACCCCTTTTCCGACCAATATATTACCCAAGAAAAAGTTATGCCTCGGGAGACATGTCTCACTAAGAGATTTCTCCTAAGTTATGTTTTATACTTTTTTGGGATCAGGGGACTAAATTTATGAAAAAGGATGAGGGATTCCATAGTTAAGCTCTTTTCATACTCCTTCAAATTGAAAATATAGTGAAGTGATATTGTCTCTCTCACACTCTTTAAAATGGTTTTGAATGGAAATCATTTTGGTATAAGTTTAACCATTTTCCTGACTGACTGGACTATGTATGAAAAAGGAATATTTTGGACCTAGTAACTAGAATAGTTCTCCTTGGTATGATTTTATTCTTTTTTAGGCCCTGGAGACTAAATTTATGAAAAAGACCACTTTGGAGTCTTCTTTTACTGGTTTTTTAGACTCTCTAAATGTGAAAAACTGTCGATATTACCTTCTTTGGGATCATAAAACATTACATTGAAGGAGGCTCATTATGTCAAACCGTAATCGCATTGCATGTCTCACTCTTGCATCTTTGGTCTGATGTTGGCTCCATTCTGTTTTTGCTAAACTTTTAGAGCATTCCTTAGGTGTAGGCCTTCCAGCATTTTTTCCTTTACGTTATGACACCCTAACCCATGGAGGAATTTTCCCGAGTGTCCATATCCTACACATGTCTCCTTGCATTCAGCATCAGTCTGTTCCATGCGCTTGGAACTAGCTTGCTTGTCCACGACACTCATTCCTCCTTTGTAACGTAGCATATTTGTATTCTTTTTCAAGATCATTAGATATATGAAAAAGACAAAAAAATCAAATATTCCAAAAAGAGGGGATGGGAAAACATTCTCTTTTACTGGCAGCAATCTAGTCACCCTTAGACACATAACATCCTTTAGTTTGTTCTACAAATCACTTGGGATTCAGTATGTCCTTAGGAAGTTGTTCTTGTTACATAGAGTTGTGTCCTCCTCCATTTGGTTACTCTTCCAAACACATGGAGAGTTTGTGGTGCCTCCTGTGCCACAAACTTATGTCAATAACATGTTACCTGAGTATTTTCATATGTGTACGCTTGTACAAGAGAAAGTATTACAACCTGAGTCATCTATTATGCAATAAGTCTCTTGACCTTCATGAGTCGGTCATCGTGAGAGTCTTTTCAAGTTCACATTTAAAATCAATGAGGTCCTGCACCTAATTATCGAGATCCTCTAGTCTTTCCACGATGTCTCATAGAACACCTCATCATAGTGAGACTTACACTCCTATTATACTCCTACCTGAGTTATGAAGATCTTGAAGATATTGCTCGAGTTACTGAAGCTGTCATCTCTGGCTACAGGCATTGATGCCTCTTGAAAATTCATATCACATTGTATTTGTATATCTTTTGATGATTTTGAGATGTAGATCTGTTGTGTATTACTCACGGCTACAATCTATATTGGCGTACACATTAGTCATGTAGCCATGATTCTTATATATGGCATGGATATGCAATGTACTTGATTGGCATCCATGCTTAGTTTGTTCAGAGCATGGGTATGCCCGCCTCGGTGACTATTATGATTCTTTTGTAGGTGAAATTCTAGTTAATACTTGTTTGGGATCACTCGACTTGGTGCCTTACCTTTTTAAATATGTTGTAATTTATTTCGACCATTAGTTTCTCTTCTGACCTCACACATTAAGGGGCATATGTTATAGCTCAAAATGCCACAACTATGCATTTTTTACATTGGCCTATTCATTTACACCTTTTCCAACCAATTTTGTTTAGGTTCCTCTTTAAAAACACCTTTTTTTATGGTGTACGCACCTTGTTTCATATGCAGCATGCATACATACTCTAGTTGCATGCCCGATAGCCCGCGTGTACTCTAAAAAGTTGCAAAAGTTAAAAAGTTTCGCTCTTTCGGGCGGAGTTTATGGGCTATGTCAGGTTGCACAACCATGTTACCTCATATAGCCCTTCTAACAACGAATTAACCATATTTTCTCCGTATAAATGGGCCCTAGGGGGGTCATTTGGATATATGAAAGAGGAGGCAAGTAAACTCTTCCAAATTTTCTCCCTTGTATTCCAAGCCTTTTTGAATTATGTTATGAGTTTCATCCCCAGCATTCCCTTCCATTCATCCTCCTTATGCAATCCATCTTTTTCCCCTTTATTAACATTTTGGTTATGAGGATAGCATATCGGGAATAGTGCACTTGGAGTCAAAGTAGAGGAACCTAGGCGAGGTTTGTGGAGCGACGTCAGCAAGATTCAGGTTGTAACTTCCAATCTTGTTATCAATAAAAGAGAAACTTCTTGTCCTGGATATTTATGTCTTTATGTTCATATTTATGGATGGTTTACATGAATATCTAACCCTTTAGATTATTTTGATAGTTATGCATATGTTGTCATAGTTTGTTCTATGAAGTTGTTTCAGGCCAGCTTCGGGAGGAGGCCTGCAATTTTAGAACGGACAACAACAGGAAGGGATCTATGACAGACGATGGGACTTAAGGTACACATTTCGATCTTTTCTCCCTTCCCTTAACTATCATTAGGTTTTTGTTGGATTTGGGGTAGAATAGAAGAATTTTGGTCTTTTAAGGTGTCAAGGCTCTGCCTATTCTCTAGACCCATATTAGGGGGATTTTTCCCCATAGAAGAAATGTGTTTTAATTTTCTTGAGATAAAATCAGACTGAGGACAAGGTGATAAGAGTAAAGTAATCCCTATAAGAGTGTACTAAAGAGAAGAAAGTTCAGTTGGAAGAGTTGTTACATGCATATAGAGGAGTGTTCTAGGAGCCTAAAGGGATACCACCCAAGAGGGAAATGGATCATGAAATATAGTTATTTCTAGACTCCCCATTTCAAAATATTGGGTTGTATAGACAATTTGTTATAGAAGTAAATGAAGTGAAGAAGTAGTTGCAACAACTATTGGAGTAGGGTGTGATTTGACCAAGCACCTCACCTTATGGGTCACCTATCATAATTGTACCAAAGAAGGATAGGACTTGGAGAATGTGTATCGACTACAAAGAATTGAACAAGATTACACTAAAAAATAGATACCCTCTACCTAGGATTGATGATCTTTTAGATCAATTTCAACATGCAAAATATTTAACCAAGTTGGATCTCAAATCGAGATACCACCAGGTATGCATCAAGGAAGAAGAAACCTGGAAAATTTCCTTCAATACAAGGAAAGGAATGGTTGGTCATGCCATTTGGTTGATGTAATGCACCAGCTACATTATGATACTAACGAATGATGTACTATTCCCACATCTAGATTCATTTGTTATAATCTATTTGGATGATATAATAGTTTATAATGCTACCTAGGAGGAGCACATATCACATGTCATGTAGGCGTTAGAGACTCTAAAGAAGCACCAGTTGTTGGCTAACCTCAAGAAATGTGAGTTTTCTCAACAGCCTTTAGTGTATTTGGGGTATGTGATTGGTGGATTGGAGCTCAAGATAGATCCCAAAAAGATGAAAGCCATCATAAAATGGCCAATTCCTACAAATTTCATTGAAATTAGGAGTTTTTTGGAAATATTATTAAAATATTCCCTTTAAGCTTCACACCCCTTTTGCATTCTAGTGGAGTTTCAAACCCCCCGTCTCTTTTTGTCTAATTGGTCTACGTGTAGTGATATGTTTTATTAATATATGATTGCAATTACATTTTACAAAAATTACTTGCACTGGCCTTTGTCGCAATCCAGGCTCTCTAACCTAAAAACCATACAGACACTCTGGCCTCAATATACATATATACAAAGGCTCGCCGACCCCAAAAATATACTGGCTACAAACATCGACCGATGCGCACTTTGAAACGATCCTCGTGCACTTACCTAGGTGAGCACAAAGCTATGAAACGACGTGCACGCTTCCCTTGGTTCACACGCATGACAATCCTCGCACACTTACTCAGGTGCGTGCAAAGCTATGAAACATGCACACACTCTTTCCTTCATTCGCACACGCTCAACTGTACCCAAAACTTGTGCACCCCAAGGCTCACCAACCTATATGTACATTTACATTTACA
Source organism: Picea engelmannii (assembly GCA_009831015.1). Lineage (NCBI taxonomy): Eukaryota > Viridiplantae > Streptophyta > Pinopsida > Pinales > Pinaceae > Picea > Picea engelmannii. The sequence goes on along the minus strand of ML788861.1, from coordinate 170,530 downwards.
TTGCAATTGAGGTTCAACCTAGTGGTATTACATGTTCGGTTACAACTTCCCTACTCTTCCCATTCCCATTAAATTTTATTTTCTGGAGCTAGAATAAATCATTACATAATATTCCTTCCTATTATGGTGCTCCTCGGAAAGGTGAGAAACTCTAAATATTTGGGGGTGAAGGGCTTTCCCCCTTAAAATTTGGTCTAGACTATGACCAACTACAGGTGAACCTGTTCATCAACTATGAACCTGTAATGAGAGCTTAGGGGAACCAGTTGACCGAAAAGAAGAGGAAAGCCTTCTCCCTAGCCTTATCCTTTTGGAAACACGAATAGTTGTCGAACTCTTAGTGCTCATTTATTTTCTGCAACAAGGTTCCGACTTGGCTATTCAATTTGATCTCGATGGACATTAGCTCAAACTGTATATTATTGTCATCTCTCGATTTGTGTCCGGCTTTCTTTGGTGATAGGTACTCTACTACTTGTGAAAAAAAATGAAGTTCCTCGTTGGCTCGACTTTGCTGGATAGTGATAGTTCCTCCGAGCAAAAAATAGCTCGATGAAGGAGTGTATTATCTCGACAGTTGTTGCTAAGATAGCTCGCTCTCTACCCATCTCTTTTCCAAACAATGATGTTTTCCCTGTTCCCTGTTTCCTATTATAACATCTCGGTCGATCTCTACTGAGGTATGACGATGAGGCAATGATGTCCTTAACGTTTTATTGCTCGAATCTTCTCTTTTAGAACATGCATGGTCGTCATTAATCACCTAGGATCCATATGATCTCGCATGAGTTGGTGATTCGCATTTCATCTCCGCCCTATCATTTTTCCCAAGTCATCCAATACTCATAATCTTTATGCTTCTTGTGAGAAGGGATATGGCTATTGTTTGTTTAAATCCTAAGCGTGACAATTTGTGTTTACTTTCCTGTTCCATTAGTCTTTCGATACATGAAAATCCAAAGCAGTTATTAGCCATTATACAACAATAACTAATTTCAACCTAAATTTGTCCTCCACTTTTCTAAAATTCCTGGTACTTTAATGTACTTCTTCTATTTTGCAAGGATCTTGTATATGTGTGAGAGGTCAGGCTGGATGATACTCATATGGGAGAAGTTTTGTCATCTATCATATGTGTGCAGGTTTGTGGCATGTATCCACGCGAATGGCTTTGCGGTGATGAAAGTAGGTTGATGGATAGGGGGTTATAGGTTATACGTCGGGTTTACTTGACGAGCTTGCAGGCTACGGGGTTTCAGTATTACATGATTTTGGGTGCCAATGTTTCTAGGACCGAAAAGTCCGTGAGTGATTACCCACGAAGATTCTCCCAGATTAGACTAGTCATGTGGTCTGTGGGTTCACGGGTGAGTCTTTGAAAATAATATTCCACAGGTTTCTCTTGCAACGCGATCTTGAGAAGATTTCACAGTGTATTGGGGTCATCAGTTCACAACACGAAGGGGATATAGGTTTTGAGGGGTGGCTGCCTTTGTAATAAATAAGTTTGCACTTCTTAGTACCGCGAAGAATGGGGTGCACGATGGTGGGACCCAGAGGGAAAGTTATACGGCATGCAAGCTCGTGGGTATTTGGCAGTTTATGACTTAGGCTTCTTTGGGTTTTCCGCAGGGTCACACATGAGCATGGCGTCAAGGTAGTGTTCGTGGCTATGCAACCTCGTGGTGATGTACATGTGGGCAATATGGAGTTTTATCAAACAATCGCATTCCCACAAGCGCGAGCCAATAGAAATAGTTCTTAACATTATCCCCATTAATGGTCCTTATGAGTTTGCGGGAGGACTTGTGTAATGTTGGTTCAAATAATCATGTTCCTTCATTGGCAATCTTGTTGTTCTTCGGTCTGCAAAATTTTCTCCTTTGCGTCTTGTTAGGGGTGTCTACTTCTTGCATTCAAATGTGTCATATTACTTGGGAAGAAAGAAGGTCTTCTCATTTCTACATAGTCAGAGGAAAACGTGAGTACATCGTTATACAAGTAAAAAGAAAAAAGAAAATTCCCATCTGAGTTGAATTCAACTAATCTGATTGAAAATTGCTCATCAAAATGAGTTCACATCGGTTAGTTGCATGACAGGTCCTTTTACCTATTCAAATTAATCAGAGACACAAGAGAATATAACCCAATCATCTTTTTTAGAGTTGATCGTATTAAATGTAGTGAGGTTTTGGGTTTGTTATGCAGGAAAGGGGTGATAACAAACCTTATGATATATTCAATTTATCCAACAAGTTTAAGAAGTGCCTTTTGGTGAGAGAAATTCCTGAAAAAAGCTTACCCCCCACCTCTTTATTATGTTTGCATCATTAGGAGTATTCTAGATTGAGTGGATGATCTCTATAATTTTCATGACCAAATATGCATAGGCTAGTGAATGAACTGTATTGGAGGTAACCAACAACTAGTAGGTCCCAAGGGAGGTCAACATCATAGCATGTGAGTAAAGCAAGATCAATTGATTTGACAAGGAGGGGCATGCCTCCTAATGAAGTCTTTTAAATTTCAAACTTTGAATCACCAAGAATGAACATCTCTACATTGGAAAGAGAGTGCTACTTATGTCTGATCATATATTAAATTGATTAGAANGGGGATTGGTTATTCAGGATGCATCACCATACCGGATATGCTAATTATTCATCTTCCACCATCCTCTGGGCAATCTGGTACATGATTAGATTGTTGTTGGGGTACTATCATAACATCCAATTGGGGCCTTTCAAAGGGTCTGATATTAAAGAGACATTGGCTACAAGTTTTGGGAAGATGGTGCGCAACGAGTTTTTTAACTAAGTGCTTATGCATAATTCCCCTTTTATCCAATTAGGCCAAGGAAGAATGGGTGACGCCCAATTGTAGGTAAGGTTATGCATTTGAAATATAAGAACTGGTAGGGGCCCCATTTCTTTAGCTGGTGAGGGTTAAAGAAATGGGGGGGCTTGTTGTGGCTATAACAATTGGCGACAAACTAGCAAAACCAATTATCTCTGTCATTAGACATTTAGGCCCGTGGATTTATATTTGAATATAAGATTAACTCATAACATTGAGCAGGCATGATCATCATTATGGGTACCACATGGATGTCAATATTCTTAAAGGATATGTGATCCAGATTTTATGAGAAGAAAAAAATGAACACAGATTATTATTATTATTCACACAGAGATACAAGGAACAATAAGAAAGATACAGTAAAATTGGCTTCTATTCAATAAGGAAATATGTTGAAATTGTAAAATGCAAACTAAAAACAAGCGTGCTAGAATGGTGGCGGCTTATCTCTGAGAAGAGATGTGACGATTGTTCTCATTCGCAAGAAGATGATTACAATGAGGCTCTGAAAGCCTTTTTTTAAATAAACATGACTGCCAAAACCCTAAACATCCAAAAACCTAACCCTATGAGATGAAGCGCCAAAAGTCATGTGGGACCCATTGGGGTAAGTTAGTACATCAACTTCTTGGGGTCGTAACTTTTGCATACGATCTTCATTTTAGGTGCACGATAGCCCGTTGGAAAGGTTTATCCGAGGACTACACATTATGTCATCCAACTATAACTTCATATGTAATTTGATTGTGGTGAGCCCTAAAAACGTTGTTTGGGGCCTCAAAACGACCCCGGAAGTTCAGGACCCAAAAACTAGGAAAAAACTGCCAAACTGAAAAACTGCCAAGATGAGCCAGTTGGAATAGGTGGGTGGACACCGATAGCCACTTGGATCAATCCTCCCCCCTTAGGAAGCAATGGTCTCCATTGCGTTGAGTTCCCCCATCATACGAGGAAATTTTTGTTGAATTTGGCCCCAGGTGAGCCACTTGCCTTGGTGTAGAAGCTGCCCTGCTTTGACAACTCAATAAAGTTGGATTCTCTACTGGCGAGTGCCCTTGACCTGTGTGTCCACGATATGACCAGTGGGTGCATGTTCCATGTAGTCAGGATTGATCTATGTTGGTGTCAAATTCTCTTCTATGTCTGAGGTTTCCAATAATGGTGGGAAATATGGCCGAAGGAGATCCACATTGAACATTGGGTGCAAGCCAAGGAAGTGGGAAATGTTGAGCTCAAAAGCATTGTTTCCCACAACCTTGTTGATGGTGTAAGGTCCATAATGGAGTGGACGAATCTTCTGAAGCGGCCCTGTAAGGCGTTCTTTCTGTAAGTGCAACCACACTTTGTCTCCCACCTGAAACTTGTGTGGCACCTGGTGTTGATCATGGTGTTGCTTTTACTTGGCGTTAGACTTATGTAAAATATCTTGAACCTATTGGCAGATGTGTTGGATCTGCTCAATGAATCAGGTGGCTTTGTTAGCTTCAGTTAGAGCATGGGATGAGTCAGCTTGGGTGGCCACAAGGGGTAGTGCAACATCCATGGGACCTAATGGTTGAAACCCCAACCCCTCCTGAAAGGGGTTGTGGTCGGTTGAGCTATGTATGGCTCTGTTGTAGCTATGTTGAACATAGGGAAGAGTCTCATCCCACATGTGTGGGTGCTTGGAATTATACATGCGTAGGATATGCGCGATCATCCAGTTGATGACCTCGGTTTGGCCATCCGTCTGGGGGTGGAAGGCAGTGGATTTGGTGAGCTTGGTGTCCAGCAGTGACCAGAGGCTCGACCATAATGTGTTGAGGAATCAACTATCCCTATTTGAGATAATGGTTTGTGGGATCCAAAAATGTACCCACACTCGTTCAAAGAAGATCTTGGAAATGGCCTCTGTTGTGATGCTCTTCTTGCAGGCAACCATAATCGCCATCTTTGAAAAGCGATCAACAACCACAAAAACACAACCATTTCCCCGCTTGGTGGATGGAAGACCCGACATATAGTCCATTGAGATGGATTCCCAGGGCCTGTCAGGAGTAAGCAGAGGAGTGTACATGCCTTGTTTCTTTGTGGTTGGTTTGGTAATAACATAGGCAGTGCAGGACCTGATATACTTGCTGACATCCTGTTGAAATTTTGGCCAATAGAAATGTCGTTGCAGCACCGCAACTGTCTTTTCTATGTTGAAGTGTCCTACCACCTGACTATATTGGGCTTCCCAAATCAGCTTCGCTCACTTGCTTGATGGAACGCAGAGATGGCCTAGATGGCACAACAACCCGTCCTAAAGATGGAAATTAGTGACAACTGTGTTTGCGCCCAACATCCGGTAGGTGGTGTTGAAGTCAAGATCTTTCTCATAGAGGTGGGGGCATCCGAAGGTCTCGTGGTCACAAGAGTCTAGCACCGTGGTGAGTGCCGCGACTGGAGATTGGTTGAGGCAATCAACGACCCGATTGATACTTCCTCTCTTATACTTGATGTTGAGGTGGAATTGTTGCAAGTATGTGGCCCACTTTTGATGGTAGTCATTCTGCAATTTACCTTGTGTTTGCATAAATTGTAGCGGCTTATGATCAGTGTGGATGATTGTCTCCTTCTTGAGAATGTAATGCCTCCACTAGCGGTAGTCTTGCACAATGGAGTACATTTCTTTGTCGTAAGTAGGGTACTAACAGACGAGATCTGATAGTGTCTCATTGTGATAGGCCATGGGGTGGTCGTGTTGAGTGAGAACTGCGCCCACAACATAATTTGAAGCATTTGTCTCGATCTCAAAGGGTTGTTGTAGGTCAAGTAATGAAAGCACTGAGGTTGAGCATAAGCACTGCTTCAGATCATCGAACGCTTATTGTCGGGACAGGCCCCACACAAACTTTCACTTACCACCACCCCTGGTTACTTGGTTGAGGTCCCATGCAATATGAGAGAATCCCAACACGAACCTACGATAGAAATTGACAAGGCTTAAGAAGCTCCAAAGCTCAGTGAGCGTGGTTGGGGTTGGCTAGTCATGGATGACCCGGATCTTGGTTGGATCTACTTGCACACCATGCTCATCAACAATGTAGCCTAGGTACTTGACCATGTCCATGCCGAAAGAGAATTTTTCCAAGTTTGCATATAGCTTGTGTTGTCGCAAAGTGTGCAAAACCTGTTGAATACACTACAAGTGTTACGCCCAAGTCTTGTTGTAGATGAGGATGTCATCCAGATACACCACTACAAAATAATTGGTGAAAAGCTGCAAGATATCGTTCAACATCCTCGTGAAAGTTGTTGGGGCATTTGTCAAACCAAAGGGCATGACTAGCCATTCAAAAAGACCTTCTTTTGACTTGAAGGTAGTCTTCCATACATTTGTCTGCTCTATTGGGACCCGATGGTAGCGAGACTTCAGATCAATCTTACTAAAGTATTTGCCCCCCTTGAGTTGATCAAGGAGATCATTGATTCATGGAATCAAGTACTGGTTCTTGACTGTGATTTTATTTAGAGCTCAGTAATCAATGCAGAGTCACCATGTCCCGTCTTTCTTCTGCACCAACACGATTGTGCTTCCACAAGGTGATGAGCTGGGTCGAATGTGCCCCTTGTGGAGCAGTTTTTGGATTTGATGCTTGATCTCCTCATTTTCTAACAGAGAACAATGATAGATTGGCCCATAGGGTAGTGATGTGCCGATGGTCAGATCGATGGAATACTTGACTTGATAGTGAAAAGGTACCCTAGTAGGTGAGGAGAAGATGTCTTTGTATTCTTCCATGACCTTATCCACTTTCTTCTGCCGCGTGGAGAGGTTGGTCACGGAGGCATGGATGTGGCTACAATATTTTTCTCACTCTGAGAATGAATAATGAAGAAGACAAACTTCCCGATCTAAGAGATGACCTTCCTACATTGTTTGGCAGAGATCAAGGAAATGGCACTAGGTGGGACTACCTCGGGTATCCTGTATAATTTCCTGTTCAAAGTAATAATAACACTGCGAGGCCTAGACTCATATACAACATTTAAGGGGAGAAACATCACATAATACCTCATCTTTGAAGGGCTTGATGCCATACGACATGCAACATTGTTGGCTAACACGAAGATCGCTTCTTTGGCAGAGCCATTTGATGGTGTAGGGCTACAGGTGTGGCGTTGTCAACATGGCTAACTGCTTGACGACCTCTATTGAGATGAGGTTCTTCTGGCTACTGCTATCAATGATGAAGTACATCGAAGTGCTTTTCACCCACATTTGTGAATGAAAGAGGCGCTCGCCTTCCTCTAGATCATCAGGTTCACCGGGCTGGATCTTGGTGGTAGAAACAGTGGCACTAGGTTCTACGTCAATGATTTGTCTCCCCTTTTTTGGTTCTGACTCAAAGTCAGAACTCACATCTGATTCAAAGGCTTTCACCTTAGCCACCAATGACTGCTTTGAGAGGAAATCAACAGTGTTATGCCAGGGGCTCTTATGGAAGTCACACCACTTCACGGTATCTTTCTTCGTCTTTCCATTGTCCTTCTTTGCTTGCGGCTTAGATTGATTGTCCCAAGGTTGTCCATATTTGCTCTGTCCTTTTTATTACAGGTTGGGGATAACCTTGCCCTGCTTCTGCTGTGAGGGGTTCCTAGACCCAAACTTTTGTGTCTTTTGTTTAAGCTTCTACTATATTTTGACGACATATCGATAGGCCATGCCCAAGGATGAGATGTCCAAAAACTCCATTTCTACCTGGATGTATCTATGCATACCACCACGATACTTGAGCACCAGATGTCGCTCATAATCTTTGATACCCAACTTGGTGCGCAAGGTTGGAATATATTTGTGAACTCTGGCACTCCTTGGTCCCTTTCTTGCCATAGTGTGGTCCATTTTGTATACAGGTCGTCATAACTTCAAACAGGGTAGTATTGTTCCTTAATAACATCCTTTAAGGAATCCCAGGTGAGTGCTACTGTATATAATGAGGGTTCCTTTGTTTCCTTTTGCTCATAGAAAGTCTCCCACCAATCTTTGACATGGGGAACGACTTTGAGGAGTGCAAAAGTAATATTTTCTCTATTATAAAAATCATGGACAGAAAAATACCCTTCTGGCAGATTCAACCATTTGTTTACAACATTTGTGTTTATCCGACCTTCAAATATAGGAATATCAAAGTTGATATGTGCCTTGAAGGGGGCGATGCCTCCGCTCGAGGAAGATGCGTCACCTATTGGTAGTCGCCGAAGGATTTGTGCAAAATGATCCATCATCTCGTTCCTCTGTTGCACAAGGGCTTCGTCGAGCAACAGTTTGAAAGGATCTCATGTCTTGTCATATTTATTTTCTCCCACCGTGGAAGGTCAATTGGGCGTGTGAGAGATTTTTTCCTTGAGAGAAACAAGCTCAAGACCCAACTCTTTGTACCCTGACCTCGTCTGGGACATTCACTAAGAATGACAAGGAGAAAACCGCTCTGGGACATTCACTAAGATTTTATGAGAAGAACGAAATTAACATAGATTATTATTATTATTCACACAAAGACACAAAGAACAATAACAAAGATACAGTAAAACTGGCTTCTATTCAATAAGGAAATATGTTGAAACTGTAAAATGTAGATTGAAAATAAGCTTGCTAGAATCGTGGTGGCTTATCTTTGAGAAGGGATGTGACGGTTGTGCTCATTCACAAGAAGCTGATTACAATAAGGCTCTGGAAGATTTTTTTACAATAAACATGAATGCCAAAACCCTAGACATCCAAAAACCTAACCCTAGGAGATGAAGCGCCAAAAGTCATGTGGGCCCCATTGGGGTCAGTTAATACATCAACTTACTCGAGTCGTAACTTTTGCATACGATCTCCATTTTAGGCGCACGATAGCCCGTTGGAAAGGTCTATCCGAGGACTACACATTATGCTTTCAAACTCTAACTTTTTCAATTAAATTGATTGTGGCAAGACCTAAAAACGTTGTTTAGGGCCTCAAAACGACCCCGAAAGTTCAGGACTCGAAAACTAGGAAAAAACTACCAAACTGAAAAACTGCCAAGATGATCCAGTTGAAATAGGTGGGTGGCCATCGATATCCACTTGGATCAATATGATCTTGTACATTGCAGAATTGTCTATCATATCTTCTTCAGCTAGCAAGCATATGAGGTGAATTTTAAATAGGTACCATGCTTAGCTCCAACTCGACAATGGGTTTTGATTTGTTGAATAAATAATTCCCCTTTTATTCAAATGCTTATGCATAATTCCTCTTTTATCCAATTAGGCGGAAGAATGGGTGACACCCAGTTGTAGGTGAGGTTAGGCATTTGAAATATAAGGACTGGTAGGGGCCCCATTTCTTTAGCTAGTGAAGGTTAAAGAAATGGGGAGCTTGTTGTGGGTACAACAAAACCCAAGTGGAAACCCACCAAATATGGCCTTTGTTTATGCTCTTCAAATTTTGCAATGGCTATACACTCTCAATCAAAGATTATGTGTATTTTGACTCACTAGTATTGTTTCAAAGATTGTTTTGCTCGGAGACAATCTTTATTCACTATGGACAGGCTCAAAATCCTCTTCGTCCTCCAATTTATGAAAATAATTTTTTCATTTTGAGTTCTCCGTCCTTTTGCTATTGTACCCTTCTTCCCAGGCTTCATTTTTTCCCATACCTTGGGTTGTCTTTTCATCCTTTGCCTATTATTCATTTTTTTAGTGTTGTATTGAAATTCCAACAAACCAGTGATTTATTTCATCTTCACGTGACCAAAATGAGATATTTGGCCTTTTTTTCTTCAAGTGGATTTCCAACGGACCATTGACTTCAAAATTTTCCAAGAACTATCCTTTAAGTTTGGAGGAGTTATTTCAGATCCATTTCGAATCACTTATACCCTTCCATCATCAACATCATTGCTAGCTTAAGAAGTTGATCAAACTTAATCAATTTGAGGTGTCTAGGTGGCTTGGTTTCGAGTTAAGTCGGGTCTGTTCATTAAATTATCGTCTCAAATATTATGTCCTTGACTTTGGTATCTAAAATAGGTGTGGGGTAAATTGATGTGCCTAACCTGATGTTTAAACATCTTATCATCCCATGAATCAATGTAAACTCTTTGAGGTATTTGGACTGGTCAACTTTGAGACAAACCCTCTTGTGAGGGAAGGAGTTGAAGAACCATTCTAGTTTTGGTAGATAATTCCACTCAATGTCTTAGAGATACATTAAAGGAATGACCAAAACCATGTGAACATGCCAAGGAACTTTACCCAAATTGAACAATAGAGTCATGCATTGTGCTTAATAAAAATATCCTCAAAATAATGAGAGAACATAACAATGATATTCCTACTTACCCAAGGGTTGTGGAAAACAACCACACATGTAGACTCTTACGTAAAGAAAAAGGAAAATAATCAACCTTTAGTTTCACTGTTGGTACTCTATCAATCTCAATGACGTGGTTCACACACTTCCTTCATTCAAGCTTGAATCATAACCTGAAGAGGATGCGACCAACAAAAATACCCAAGGAATCTGCTTTGCTTGTATTCATGACAAATATCTTTATATTCTAAAACAAAAATATCTACATGGATCTCAATAGGGTCATTTTCATTACCTTGTGATATATACCTCAGAGTAAAATTTGTAAGGATTTTTCGAAATTCCATCATTAACTTGTTTGTTAGACACAAAGTTGCCAGGAATAAGAAGAAACAAATTCAAAGCAATTAATACATTATTGGGTTCTCATTGAGCTATCAAAGGCTTACATTGATCATGTGGTGAGAATTACAACTAATTATAGGCAACACAAGCCAACAAATCTAAGAGGACAACTAATGAATATAAGTAAATATATACTGCAATAAGAAATCACATACATCACAACACTTCAAGGTCCTTTCTTCTCTAGTTTTTTTATACTGTAATGTTTTTTTTTATTACAAACTTGCTTTAAAATACAATATGGTATCTCCTTTTAAGAAATTTCAATATTCATTTGAAATCATTCTTCCCAAACTTTGCACATAATTGTTGTTTTCAACGAGGATAACTTTGCAATTTCGAAGCTGTAACCCTAGTCCGTGCCATGGATACTCTTTCTGCAGGGGAAGAGACCTCTCCCCCTCCTCCTCCGCCGCCACCTCCCCCAGACATCGAGGATTTTTGTGTCTTAGTGGCCTGGGCCTTGAAATTAATCAAGGCGCCCCCCTCCAAATTTGTAAAGAAGTTAGACTTGATCCCTAAGGTTCCAGTTCACGCCTCTTCGTCCAGAAATTTGGCCCTTTGTTTTGCTGGAAATGGTCTCGTCGAGCAGTTTGCAGGGATTTGGCCATCCCCAAGAGCAGTATCCAGTTGGGTGGATCAAAGTTGGAAACCCCTTATAAAAGGGAATGTTTCCTCTTCTTTTTGTGGCAAGGGTTTTTTTGTGTTTCTGTTTGAATTCAAAGAAGACCGAGATTTGATTTTTCACAGCAGTCCATATTTTATGGGGTCAAGAGGCATGCATCTGAATCACTAGACTCCTAAATTTAGTCCCAAGAATGACATCCCCTCAGCGGTCCTGGTTTGGGTTTGGCTCCCCTTTCTCCCTTATCATTGTTGGACATATGAAACTATTCGTAACATTGGAAATACCCTGGGAAGGTATATTGATCGAGTCGAACCATGAGAAGGACAACAAGCCTATGAAAGGATTTGTGTTGAGGTAGCTCTGGAAAAAGGTTTGTCTAAATCTATACAACTAACCCTAGATGACTGGACTCATATACAACAGGTGGATTGTGAACAACTTCCTTTCAAATGCAAAGCATGCCATGAATATGGTCATTTGACCAAGTCCTGCCCTAAAGCTCAAGCAACTTAGTAGTCGCAAGGAGATTAGGAACAATGGCAAACTCAAAAACAAAAGAGGGGATCGGGTAGATCTGGTCAGGTGCCTCCTGGTCCACCTTGGGACTAGCCAGAGACGGGGCCATCTTTGGTTCCCATAACATCCCAAGGCAGGGGAAGTTCCCCATAATCCAACAACAATCGGTATGCGGCTCTCACAAACCCAAATGAAGCATCAGAAGAAACACAAGAAAATATGATAGCGGATACGAAAATCCCAACCCGTGATCCAGAGCAACCTTAAAGTGGGAGAAAATCCACAATGACAATCACCCCAGGGAAAGTGCGAGTTTCAGATATGGGTACAAGTTCCAAATCTGGAATCCATGTTATATTGGAGGAAGAATCACAAGATGAATCCAATGAGGATTCAGGTAGAGAAACATAATACCCAGGCATAGTCAAGAGGCCAGGGCGAAAGTTTGGACACAGGAAAGGAGAGGAAGCAATAGACAAGGATAAATAATTAGGTCTACAAACAACTTTGGATAAAAATTTCAAGAAGGATCCTAGGGGAACTAGGGGGAACAAGTGGTGTCATGCCTCCTTAATGGGGGGCTTCAAAATCGTCAGGTAAATAATGAAACTCGTCTCCTGGAATTGTAGGGCATTGGGAAGTAAAGATAAGAAAAAATCAACACAATATTTAATCAAATCATAAAAGCCTCAAATATTCCTACTATGGGAGACAAAAATGAAGGACTTGACATTCCTTCAAGAAAGTAAATACATCTGGAAAAATAGTATGGGCTTAGCAGTCAGCTCGCGCAGAGCCTCAAGGGACATATGCACACTCTAGCATTCACATCAATTTCAACTGGTGACAAGCAAGGAATCTCTTCATTGGTTGTTGGTCAAGTTGGTGCATATATCCTTAGGTAAGTCTTTCACTATAATAAATGTCTATTTACCAAACCAATATCATGAAAAAATGGAATGTTGGTGATCTCTAATTGAATTGTCTGAAACGGAGTCCACAGACAATCTAATCATTGTTGGAGATTTTAACACCACTATCCACCATTGGGAAAAGAGGGGGGGCTCCTCTATCTGTGATTCCTCTCGCGAATATTTAGAAGACCTAATTTATTCCCTGGATCTGTATGATGTAAAGCCCTCTAAAGGTATGTTCACTTGGCCCAATCGAAGATTAGGTCCTGGTCATATTGTTGCAAGACTAGACCGCTTCCTTATCAGTAGCGCCTTCCTCACAAAGACCTCTGTGCCTATGTTTCAGATCCTTCCTTGGGTGAGCTCAGATCACAAGACTATCTCCCTAGCTTTTATCAATGAGAGGAACCTCAGTCTCGTTCCTTTTCGCTTTAACCCCCTCTAGCTAGAGCACCCTTCTTTCAGGTCACTTGTTGCCTCTTCTTGGAGCCCTTAGATTGTCGACTCTCTTGTCCACATTTGAGAACATAAACTTATCATGTTGAAAAAGGCTATCAAAGTCTGGGTCAAATCCTCCTTTAAAGCCCAGCAGGAGGAAATTTTACTTCTTAAGGATCATCTGGAAGAGGTTTTGACCAAGCTAGAATACTCTCTTGTAACAACCTCACTTCTAAAAGAAGAAGAACAATGCCAACATAAAATTCAAGAGACAATTAGGAAAGAAGAAGAAACTTGGAGACTAAAATCTCATTGTTTATGGCTCCAAGCAGATGATCGAAACTCGTACTTTTTCCATAAGCAATTCAAAGTGAGGAAAGGATTGAACATGGAGGAAATCCATCTTGAGGATCAATCCATCCTCTCTTCATTTGAAGAAATCAAGGGCACAACCTCGACACATTTTGCATATTTATAACGAATAAAGGTTCAATGGACATGAATTTAAAAGACCAAGCACTTTCTCACATCCCCCAGTTAGTAACAAAAAGGGAAAATGGATATTTAATTAAGAGAGTGACCAAGGAAGAGATTCTGAAAACAATATCACAATTTGAATTAGATAAGGCTCTGGGCCCGGATTGTTTCACGATGCATTTCTACAAAAAATGCTAGCACATCATTAAATATGATTCGGTAAGGATGATTCAATACATCCAAAAATCATGCATAATGGGAGGTGCCACAAATTCAACATTTCTAGCCTTAATTCACAAAGAGCGCAATGCAGTAACATTCTCCATATTTAGACCCATTTCTCTTGCAATGTATCATACAAGATCATCTCCAGGATTATAGCCTCTAGGATTCATAAGTTATTGCCTAAGTTAATTTTCCCTTCTCGAGGAGGCTTTGTAGCGCAACGGCAAACATGGGATAACATTGTTCTAGTTCAAGAGGCAATCCATTAAAACAAAATCAGACGTGATAGGGAATGGTGATCAAGATCAATATGAAAAATACCTTTGATCGAGTTCGACATAGCTTTCTCCTCGAAGTATTAGCAAAATTTGGATTTCATCCCTCATTCATCAAATGGATTGGAGCATGTATAAGTAGTCTCTGGATAGCTCCTTTGATTAATGACAGACCCTCGGGTTTTTTTCAAGCTTCCAGAGGGCTAAGGCAAGGCTATCCCTTATCGCCCCTTCTATATATTTTAACGAATGAAACTTTGGGTAGACAATTAAAGCATGAAAGAAGGACTGGGAATATTCTAGGCATCAAAATTGTTGCAGGGGTTAAACGCATATATCATTCTCAATTTGCAGATGACATCCTTTTCCTTGGAGGGGCATCTCCAATAATAGCAAGAAGGTTTAAAATGGTACTGGATCAATTTCTTTCTGTCTCAGGTGAGCTTGTAAACTCTCAGAAATGTTATTTGTATACTTGGAACACTAATGCTCACTCTCTTGCTGTCATTTCAAGGATTCTTCAATTTCCCTTAGTTACAAATTGGAGATCCTTCAAGTATCTTGGCATTCCCATATGTCTCAATTCTCTTTTTGAGGCAGATTGGAATATCATTACTTCTAAGATCAAAGAGAAATTCGTAATTTGGGGGGCTTAATGGTTAAATCCTGCAGGGAGACTTGTGCTAGCAAAGGCAGTCCTTTCGACTCTTCTAGTATTTCAATTATCTTCAGTGTTAGCTCCCATGAGTGTCAAAAGAGAAGTTGCTTGCCAAATCCAAAAATTCCTCTGGGAAGGGGGAAAAACCAACACAAAAAACTTTCACTTGATAAATTGGAGGATAGTAAGAGCTCTTAAAATGCATAGAGGGTTAGGAGTAAAATACCCTACTCTTGCAAATCTAGCTTTGGGAGCAAAATGTTGTGGCGAATGGTATCATGAGATTATGCCAATTGGAAGAAGACATCAGTGAACAAATATTTTTAGAGGGTTTGTCTCATAGGTGTTGGACTCCCTATTGGCCCTTCATTGAGATCTCCAATTTGGAAATTGCTTCAAGCATCGTTACCTCTGCTTCAAAGCTAACTATCGTGGATTCCAGGGAATGATAAAAGCATTAGAATCTGGGAAGACAGAATATTGCATAAACCCCCTCTGATTCAGGAAAGCTCTTTGACCACGCTCATGGAGTGGCTTCATGCTCAAAATGATTATTTTCTAAATGACATCTCTATTTGGGATACCGAGGGACTCCGGAAAGGATGGAACCCAGGGAACGTACCAGAAGCACTTAAGATTCAGGCTTATCAACTACTCTCCCACATGCAAGGTGTTGCCTCCAATCATCAGGATGATCCAAATTCTAGAGGTTCGGGAATTCAAGGATACTCGGTTCGTAAAGGATATGAATTTTTATTGATGCAATCAAATATTCCTCCCAAAAACTCCTCGTGGAACAATATTTTCCATCAAGATGCTCCTCCCAAAATAATTTTTTTTTCTGTTGGACTCTAACTCATGGAAAAATTTTGACTAGTGAAAATATCAGTCAACAGGGAATTGAAGGTCCTTCTAGATATGTCCTCTGCAAATGCAATAATGAAACAATCCTCCATCTGTTCTTGGAATGTCCATTAGTCTTAAACATTTGGAAGGCCCTTCTTCAAGAAATGTTCTACAAAGTGAATTGGCCAAACTCCATTCAAGCTCTTTTGGGATATTGGGAGAAACAATATCAAGGCTCCTTCAGAAATAAATATGCATTTAGAAGATTATGGTTGTCCCTCCCCAAATACACTTGTTGGAAAATCTAGTTGTTCAAGTATAAAAGTGTTTTCAAGGAAGAAAAATTATGCACCTCTAGAGTCATCAATGCAACAAAAGCCCAACTTAAAAACACATTTATGGTCCTCGCAGTTCTCTGCGGTCTCATGCCCATATGCGCTCTGCTTGGCACTTCAAGAACTTCCTAAGTGAACACCAACCAATCTGTTCAGGGAAATGGGTATGGCTTCTCTAATACTACCCACAATCGTCTCTTACGCGCTTCGAAATCCTGTCCTCTGCCGTCCTGCCTCTAAGTCAGTTGCCAGAGCCATTTTATTTCACAGGGGGCTTACATTCAAGGCGCAGGGTCGTTCATCGCGTTTAGCCGGAGGCTTCGACGGCCGGCAGGAGTGGGGGTCAAATTTGGGAGCCAGGAAGTCATCGAGACATGGGTTCTGCGTTAGGTCCACAGAGGTTTCGGACTCAGGATCGATGGACTCTCCCATGATGCAGGCAATGCAAAATAAGGTAAATTTACCAGGGAATTTTTTTTGGTTAATGACTTAAGCGACTCTAAGCCCTGGAATTCATATAACTGTAACCCTCGCCTTAAACAGACATTTCACGAAGCCTGTTTGAAGCCCAAGCCCTATTTAGGCTTCAGGGAGAACCCATGGCTAGTTAAATCTACACGTTGTATAATTGATCCTTTTTGTGTATCTCTCGGAAAACTACTACAACAACTACCGTTACTATTAACAGAAAATCCAATTCTTACAATTATAATTTTCAGGGTCATTTCTTATTCATAAAATGAGGGGCATAGTTATTGAGTAGGATTAAGTTTTTAGGTCTCAAAAAATGAACATTCATGTATAAAGAGTAGAGTAGAGGAATTATTGTCGTGGAACAAAATCCCATCGCAGGGTATGCCACTGTAGTAATATCTTATAATACATTACATACTATCACAAATGAGCCCACTAAGCATGATATCGATACTGTTATTGATGTTAGTACCGAAGATCAAACAAACATAAGGACCTGCACCCCAAAGCCAGCTATCAAATTGGCAAATTTTGTGGATGACAGCAGTAATTTCTCTGAAATATTGTATCAATTTTCCGAGAACAAACAATGCTTGAAAGTCCCGACTGGATCAGTCCAGGAAACACAAAAGGACTGGACTGAGATGAAGAAGCAAGCCAGGGGTAAAGCCACCGAGGAAGGTAACTAGCTTGGCAAAGTTGGAAATGATAAGAGTTTTAAGAAACAGAACTAATCTGGCAATTGATCACCCTCCATTCAAATGAATTTTGGCACCATGCTCCTGGTTTAGAGGCACCGAGGACATGCTAAGTTTGATGGTCTTTCAGAGTATTATTGGGGTGCTAATCTTTATCAAAGAGCATTAACTTAGTTAGCGATCCATTAAGGAGTTGAAAAAAATTCGAAAGAGTTATTTTTGCCATTTACCCAATAAGCTATTCGTTGAGGAATTTAAGAAAGTTGATGTATAACATACGGTGCTGTGGGAAATTCATGTTTGTTGCAA
>ML788861.1:122175-136766 GCA_009831015.1 Picea engelmannii | reverse complement strand
AGTGGTCGGAGAAATCATAAAGGTGAATTAATCACTTTTTGGAGTAAAAAGGTTCATTAAATTAATAAAGTGATTTTATGAGAAAATATTAAAGATGAATTAAAAGTCACTTGAAGGGAAAAGGGTGAAAAGGGGTATAAAAGAGAGATAGGGGCTCATATTCTCTCATTATGCATCTTATGAATTGACAGTTTGAGCTCTGAGGAGATTACACAGGTTCAGGCAAATCGGTGGAGATTGGGGATTCCAGGAGGAAGACACTAGTGGGTTGATTTCGGTGTTGAGAGACACACTCTAGTCACTGGGAAGATCACACAGATCTTTCATCGTTTTGTAGCAGTAGTTTACAGCTTCATACAATGAGTGCGCACTTCATCAGGAGGAGGGTGCAAGTACTAGGAGACTTTGAGGGCTAGCTCGTCTCACCCGGGGAGAATTCACAGATTTCCTCCCAACCCAGTTGAGAGGAAGGCAGGGCGCATCTTTTGAGCTATTACTCGTCAGATTCCGACAGAGGGTCATCTTGAGCGCATCAGTCAGCAAGTGAGGGCGCAATAGTTGGGGAGGATACATTTAGGGTTCCTGAGAGATCACCAGATCAGATCCAGGGAAACCCTTCTGACTCATTACAAAGGATACCAGGGTGCTCAGTTTGAGATATATACGGCCAGATTTCGACGGTGGAATCACTAGAGCGCAACAGTTGGCAGCAATAGGGGCACAACCCCTAGGGGATCCCATCTGTGGTCAATACAGATCAATAAAGGGTCGATCTTTAGTCCAACAGACACAGGGAGTGTGTAGGAGGTCAGGCCACACTGTTTGAGACAGATTCCAGGCAGATCTGAGGAGTTTATCCACCAGGGTGAACTTTCCAGTCTTGCAACAGTTGTCGTGTGAATTGCCGTAGCATGCAACAGTTCATATTACTCATCCATTGATCCAGTGTCATTCTTCTGGTTCCGGGTATTATTATTTTAGTTTCTTTATTGTATTCCGGCTAAGATCCATCTATCTCTGATCTAGTCGAGAGATTTATTTTATTTCACCGCATGCGACATTGTATTCAGTCTTATTTCATAATACATAGATTGCAACTGTTCTGTGTTCTTTATCTATTGCATGCTTCATTATATACTGTTAAACAATTGTTCCACATGCAAAATCACCACGCATGTTAAAATTGAATTACTAAACGCATCCAGAAACCCAAAGTGTATCAGTTCCGGTAGCA
Source organism: Picea engelmannii (assembly GCA_009831015.1). NCBI lineage: Eukaryota > Viridiplantae > Streptophyta > Pinopsida > Pinales > Pinaceae > Picea > Picea engelmannii. The sequence goes on along the minus strand of ML788861.1, from coordinate 135,532 downwards.
AATACTAGGCAGTTGAGTCACATATTCCGATTTGCGGAATTAGGGATATTACAGTCCACTCACAGCTCAAAAAAACTCACAACCCACTGATATCTTCCTACAACTATCCCTATTTTCCACCACCTCTCTTCCTCTTGACCTGCCCAACCCAAGGAATGTACCCCTTCACTGATCTCAGTCCCTCAGGCATCCCATTCGTTTATGAAGGTCTCTCTAGCATAGGTAACCAAGAATCTCTCAGCTGGGAACTGAAGGGAACTTGCTGCTAGGAAAAACTACGAGCAAACCAACAACAAACACTTGCTGTTACAGTGCAACTCACCCAAGAGTTCACTCTTCTGGCCTGACAACCTGGCTCTTCAGTTTCCAACTTCAAAACGCTCCAGATATGCTCCAACATGCTCTAGAATTTTCCTTCCATGGATGCACCAACTCCAAACTCTTTTTCTTGCTCTCTACTTGCTCCCCATGCACAAAAACTCAATGTGAAAACTGTTGTCCCAACCTATATGAATTTTCTCTCTTTGGCTTGCCTTTCTTGACTCACACTCTTCCCCAAGCTGATTGTAGTCAACCCCCTTATGCCCAATAACTTTGGGATGTGACCACTCACACCCACCCTCTTATATGTATTCAATGATTGGCTTTGGGAACACTCAACCAAATTAGAAGGTTCATATACAAATAACAATTTTAGGAAAATGGGTGGAATTAATATACATGGGTAATTCCCCCTTTGGACTCCTCTTGGCCATTATCCTAAACACTCCCCTCTCTTGTGGATTAATTCAGCCCCCATCTCTTGTCCATGTCCCCTTAGTAGTTGGCATCACATTTTATTATTAAAACATAGAAATACAATTCACATATTACATTGTTTGGCCATAGCCACATATTACATTGTTTGGCCATAGCCACATATTATATCTACATTAAGCATTAATTAAACTAGGGATTATAGTGGGGATGTTACACTAGGATACACTTTCGAGGTCATTCACTAATAGGCACTTGGTTTTGACCTCTACACCATTGAGTTGGATGATGAGGAAGGATAAGTTCTTCTTCTCCCTTGTGGCAGTTGAATCTTTATTTACTATCCTTCACTTTCAAGGGTTTTCCTTCTTGGGGTAATCGACTGGTATGCCTATGTTTATGACATTTCATTTCATGATACTCTTGTACTCATTTTCTATTCCATTTCAAGGATGCTTTGCTTTTTGCCACTCTCTTTTGCTTGGCTATTATTATTGGTTGTAGTCACTAGTCCTTTGACTTGTTTTGGTCTCTATTGGACATTAATGCAAATTTGAATTTCAATTTTTTGGGCCATGGGAGCATCTTGTTGAGGCTATCCTCATCCATTGACATCGCCCCTCTTAAATAACAATTATTCGTGCTTCTATATATGTTTTGAAAATGCTTCTCAAATTTTTATTATCAATATGTACGAAGTGTTTTATGAGGAAAAAGGGTGGCAAATTAGGACCACCACCACCAAAGAGTCATAGAGAAGAATAATAAATGCCTCTTGAGAATAAAAAATTCCTACTACCAAGAAGGAGATTTAAAGAAACAAAATCCCCAAACTGATCTAACTAAATCATAATTGGCACAAGGCCCAATATAATATGCATAGACATTTCATAAAAATTATCCCTAGGGGATGCACAACTTGCAATCATAATTATCAAATCTTAAGCGTACACCATTGCAATAGGGTTTGGGTTATCATCCTCGGGCTTGGGCGAGCCCACTATCAGAGGTGGATCATCGATGACTAGCAACTTTGAACCATTTCCTTCATTATTCTTCTCTTGCCTCTTATCCACCTCATGAATGGAAGCATAATGCAAACCACCTTGTCATCAAACAGTGGACACATAGCCTCATCATGCTAGCCACATGGCCAACTTTTCTTGCACTCCTTATTGTCGCGTACATTTTTGCTAGCATGATGATGAGCATTGTGATGGCCAAAGCCTTCTCGAGACATTTAGGAAGGCGTTGATGATTGAGATAGGGCTTGCATTTGATGGAATGCAACTTCTTGTGTAGAAGGCCCTCACCCTAGTATGTAAGAAACTCTAGCAAGTGCTTCTCATCTAAAGAACATTTTTTGACTTACACTTGGATCCACAACGAAAGATTAATCATGATAGAAACCTTGCTAATCCAATAAAAATAAATATATTACTCCTCATTTCATAATTAGTTCAATCCGAGTCTTGTAGAGAGGAAATAAGATGTCCATCTTGAAGATGTACCAAGCCTTAACAAAATCAACCATTCAGACCCATATGTCTACATATAGGGAAACATTCCATGTTAATTGTGATTGTGTGTATTGACTACACATGCTTTCTACCCATTCTCAACAAGCCTAAAGCCTTTCGACAATACTAGAAGATATGTTTAAGGCTCTCAAATTCTCGACAAAATGGCAAAGATTTATGCTTGCAACCAACTTGCTAAGTATTAGTGACTAGGAAAACACGACCTTTTTAGGCTTCCTAAGTGATTTTCAACTGGCTTGAAGCCACTAGAGTCACGTGTTGAGCTTAGACTATTAGGGTGTGTTTTAGTGGTTGAGACTGAGCGTCATCATGTAAACAACCTAGGTTCATACCTTGGTGGGCATAGAGCTCTAGAACAATGTGTGCTTTGGTGACTCCCCAAATTGAAATGGGATTGCAATAATGCGAAAATGGGGTTCATAGCTCCTCATAGATTAAAAAACATTTACCTCAACTAATTTTTTTTGAGCTTAAGTGTCCAAGTCTTAGATTTAACAACGATGTTGGATTGAGCCATTTATATTCATCAACTAGCTTGTACCTTGTGTAGGGTTCCCTGCACATAGAAGCCCAATCATTCCACAATTTTTCGTAGGTTTGACCCCCAACTTGAAAAGTGAACAACTAGGATTTAAAATCAAACTAAAAAAATGAATTATTGGAGTTATTTAGACAAAATATTTATTTTAGTTGAGCCCAAGGGACATGGTGTTTGAAGTGTGGGTCTTGAAGGGATCTAATGCCTTTATGGAAGAAGTACAAAGATGAAAACTATGGGTTATCAACGACAGGATTTTCTTTGTCAAGGATAACAGGGAACCACCATATGGAATGTTTATTAAAAAGACAAGTTGAATTTGAAGCTCCTCCCTTAAACCTTTCAAATGTAAGAAGGTTTTGACAACTTCCCAAGCCTTAGCCACAAAAGATCCATTGATCTTGTCTAGGGTTGGTTTGAGGAGCAGAGTCTAGAAGTTTAGACCTTGCCACCATTTCTTCTTGTAAGATGCAATGAACTGAACGCCATTGCACAAAAGAAACTTCCAAACTTCGTCCCCATCCAAAGATTGAATAATAGGTTTCACACATAAGATGAGTCTTGTTTATGTACAGTGATGACACCCAACCCTTGTTGGTCCTTTGGAGTACAACGAATGTTCCAATCAGTATGATGGAAGCTTCTTCTCTCTTCCCATTTAGCCCAGAAAAAGGCACAAAGAAGCATCTCAATCTTAGTATAGGGTGCTTGAGCTTCTCTTGAGCTCTTCCACAATCACCTTCCACTTTGTTTGGCCACCAACATGTATAACTTGCCATGTAGGGCAGAACCTAAAAGGGTTTGCAAGGGTGAGAGGGAGGTAGGTGTCTCTTCTCTTCTCTCTTGCTCCATCCTTTCCAAGAGTGCTAGAGTCCATGCTTATATTTTGGTGACATGTATCTTCTGGTATTTTTGTTTTATGTAAAGGATAAGTTAGTTTAACCTACTTTGGTTATCAAAGATAGTTTTTCTTGTGTATTTTCTTCTTGCTATACAACCATTATATAGAAAGCTAGATGCTCTTGTATACTATGTTTATTGAATTGCTATTATATTAATTTTACTAGACCATATAGCTTTTTGACATGGTTTTGTGCTGAAATTTTGTTTGAACATTGATCTTAATGTGAAATAGATCAAAGAGCAATTGAATGCCGATGAAGTTATTGTCAAGGATGCTTATGGGGATGGTCGACATGTTAGGTATGTACTTTGCTTCCTTAGCTTGATGAATGTAGTTACAAAAATGATTTATTTTCAGCTGTACACATGTTCTAGTCCTTCAAATTTAATGCAATTACAACTTGTTTATGACATTTCTCCACTTGCATATCAACAATTATTTGACTAACATTTTTGGTGCTCCATATCACATGATTATCATGAACTATAAGTGTACCGAACATTAACATAATTATCTTGGTTTTATGTTTGCTTCCCAAGTTCCATGTACTTGGTCAGAGTTTGTATACTATTCAATATTGGAATTTTCAATTATATGAATGTTTCACGAGCGTTTTATATGGTGATTTTTCTTGTTGGGTTGACCATCTAAGAATCTATAAGATCCCAATTCTATACACCTTTGCAAATTAGAGGAAATGTGATGTTTGTTAAGACATCCTAATTTTATATCATGGGAGTTGAATGCAATTTCGAATTATACAAGGGATGCATCTAACTATATTGAGAACATTTTATTTTGCTTCTTTTTGTTTTTTGGTAAGGCATCTTAAACACAAGAGACATTGTCATAATTAAAAGTCCACTAATCAAAGAAAAATGGGCAGATTGATAAGAGACTATAGGGGCCTAGATGTGATCCTAAATGAACATTAGGTAGTGAGAGGGGAGCCAAATAGGTTATGAGAAAGAAAACCTTATTGAGATTGGTAAAACTTCCTTCTCAAATCACGTGAAATTAAGTGAGAGTGATTAAACAAACTCATGTGTCAAGAAAGTTTTCATGAAAAGAAAAAGTGATTGCTACCTTTTGTTGCACTCAAGCAAAGTTGATTGCCATGATGGACATTAACTCCTGTACCTACCTCTACCATATAGTTCATGGTATATAAGGTTGTTTCTCAATGGAAAAAGTTCGTAGTTATTGTTTTCTTTTAAAGTAACATGTATTTGTATTCATCAAAAACTCGTTGTGGCTCTACCCGTATAGCCTTGATACAATGCAAAAAGATTCAATATTTGCCCCCATCTCTAGAAGATATGGGGTAAACTGCATTTTTTCGTCTTTCCTATATAGTTCCTTTCACTTCTTGCCAAGTAGGGTTTGCCTTAAAAATTGGTTGTAGAGAAAAACTTAAAAACAATAGAATAATTTTTTTGGATGTCTTTGTACTAACCCTTCCCCTTTTAGGATCGACTCATACATTTGGAAGTAAGCTTGCAAGTTTGTTTAACTTTTTTTTTTATGTGGGTCCATCCTTGAGACACATTGTTTGATGCATGGGACAATTTTGCTGCTTTTGCATCCTTTATTGCCTTCTTCTGTACCAATTCTAAATATCATCTCTGTTTGCTCCATCCTTAGAGGTTCAAGATTCTTCATGGATTGAGGAGGTGTGTTTGCATCTTCAACTTAGATTCTTTGTTCGCTCTAGGCTATGGAGTTTTTGTTAGCATCTCTTGCTCCCTCATACTAGTATCCTTCATTTGAGATACATATTTTGGCGAGGTAATAGTCTTCGCTGTAGGATCCACTAGGTGTTGTTTATAAGCTCCATGTTACCAAGTATGCCTACAAATGAACTGCTTTTTGGCCCGTGGCCAATAGACTTACGGGGGTATTAAGAAATTCCAAGAGTGTGTTTAGGGCAATGGATTGTTGCATGTCCTACTCAAAGCATTCTCTACACCAAAAAGCAGTTTGTTCATAGTCTAGCTTATGTTTCTACACATGTTCTGTAGCTTCCAACAAAATCTTTTCCAAGAGTCCTCGGGAAATATCAATTTCCATGCATATCCACCCATAGGTTGTAATGTGCCTTTTCTTTGTTTTTGGGCAACAAAAATGGTACTTACCCAAGCCGTTCCTGATCACACTTAGAGAACCCAATGTCAAAAATTAAAGAGGAAGATCAAGGAGCCTCACCCATATTGCCGCAAAAGAAAGGGAGTTCGACGTAGGGTCAAAAGTGTCAGTGTTTGTAGCTCGGACATGTATTTCCGTAAGGGTGTCTACTTGCGGAAATTGTCATTAAATGTATCCTATACTTTTTCTAATTCACTTTATTAATTTATTAATAAAGTGAATGTCTTTTTATAAAGTGACTTTTAATTAATAACGTGACTAAGTTAAAGTCACTTGATGATTTAATTAAAAGAGAGCCTTTGATCTCACGATCTAATCTTGATCATTGAGATTAGGTAAATCGCTCAAGACAAAAGACAGAGAGAGTAAAGGAAAAGACAATCAATTTTCATTTCGCAAGTCACGTGAGGTGAAGGAGAAAAATCGGAATTCATTTTTTAGCTTGGCGAGAAAGCAAAATAGGTTGCACGCATCCCAAGGAAACACAAAAATTGAGGCAACACATCTTTTGAGGTAGCACAGATTTCAAGGTAACACATCTTTTGAGGCAACACAAAAATCGAGGCAACACAGATTTCAAGGCATCATACATTTTGAGGTAGCTTGGATTATGAGGCAGCACAAATTTCGAGGTAGCATGTCTTTCGAGGTAGTTGCATTTATTGCAACAGGTACATATCTGTACAATTTTGTACGGATAGCCTCAGTGATTGGCGACACACAATTCGAGGCAACGTTGTGGTTCAGGTTTGCATATTTCGTTTGTGGTTTTAAACTTTTAATTTCTCAGAGCCATGTTCCATGTGAAGGGAGCTCTTGTAAGTTTTGATGTTATTTGATGAAGAACTGATTTTGAAGAGCAAAAAAATTATTGTGTACTGTGTGTGATTGCTTTTCTCATTTTTTCCGCAGCATGCAAGAGTTAATTTTTTCAGCAAAGTATTTAGATCTGATCTGTCTACTTAGTCAGCTGATCTAGAGTAAATTTAACATGGTATCAGAGCTCTTGCTCTCAGAGAAAACCGGATCTACTGTATTCAGTGCAAACCTCTTTAGCAGGTTAAAGGACAAAGCAGATCTATTGTATTCAATGCGGAACAACTGTGTCGGTAACCAATGTGAAGGTTGAGGATCGACTAGATGGGGTTTCCAACTTCTTGCCTTGGAAAGCAAGAGTCTCAATGATCTTGAAGGAACAGGACTTGTGGGAAGTCGTGACCAACCTGTTGATTTTTCATAAGCTAGGTTAAGCATGAAGTTCATTCCATTTTAGCTTTTAACTTAACCATAGACAATAATGTTGCAATAACCAAGATCACAAGAAGAAACACCATGCACAAGAACACAAGAAGTATCCTGGGAAACCCTTCTCAACAAGGGAAGAAAACCCAGCCAAATCCTTTGCTATATTCTTCAAGAGAAAGACCTTCACCACCAAGAAAGACCTAGCACACAAGAGGGTGCTCAAACCCTAGAAGACTAGCGCCCAAGAGAGGTGTGCACTTTTCCCAAGTAAATGTACTTGCTGAAATTTCCAAACTCACATGAAAGATATGTTTCCACAATGGGGATTTTACCTTTACTTATACTAACATAAACCTGTCAATAGAAGTGTCTATTGGCTCAGCAGGGTCGACCTCTCTACGTCACATTATTATTATTATTATTATTATATTATAATTAATATTAACCAAATTAATTATCTTTTACATTTATTATTAATCACATTAAGGTGGGGCCGACCTGTACCCTTTACATTACAATTAGGGTTACAGGCAGGTCTGACTCTTGAACAATATATAGCAAAGGATTTGATACACCCACTAGTGCTCATCCACTAGGGGCACATCCATAGGGATGTCATATCTCTAGTTCACTGCATTACACAGAAGAACTAGATCTTCACACGTTCACCTGTGCTCGTCCACTCTACAGATCTTCTTTCCCACTGCCTCACACAGGAGAATCATCTGGAGTCTTCTCATCAACTCTGTTGCTCATAGGAGGCTATTACATCATCTTCATTTCTGTTCACATGACGATGCACCCAACACTTTGGGATTTCACACGTTCACCTTGTGCTCAGCGACAGACATGTCTAACTCAACATATCGCCTTTCTCACTGGATAATCATCTGGAGTTCTTCTCAACTCTTTGAATGGAGGAGGTCATCTCTACGTTCCTAGCTCTGTCTCAGGCAGGAACCACGTACCCTTCTTAGGGGCTTTCTCACAGGTTTGTAAGCTGGAGAATGTCTCACATAGCTGCAATCATCAACACTCCCTCTCAGCTAGGGAGGCATTCTTTATCATGCCAAGTCTCACACAGATGTATTTTGAATTTTGTCTTGGCTGGAGTCATCGACACTCCCTCTCAACTAGGGAGCCATTCTTCACGAAGTTAATTTGGTGAAGATATCTGCAATCTGCTCATGTTTAGGAAGGTACTATTAGAATATATAAGATTGTGTGCTCGTTTTACCATTGACGATACCCTCGTCACCCAACCATAGGTTGAAGCCACCCTCCGAGCACCTTAACCTTGACTGAGAATTACTCCGGAAGCAAACCCTAGGCTAGATAGCCAAACAAGCTGTAGCGCATCTTCCACCAAGGATAGCGCACCAACAATAGCTAATCAGATAGTCCAAACCCTAGCCAAGAGATAGTCCAAGCCAACACTGAAATTGATTGCTGTAGCAGCTGCACCTGCAACTCTCCTCCACACGTGCGCACCAAACTGGGAACTGCAGTGCGCGCCAGTTGCTCTCTGCAATTCTGAGATGTGTCAAATGAGAACTGGTGCCTTGTATTTATAATGGTTCTGCCAGATTTGCTGGGGTCGACTTCTCCTTCTGGATATGTGTCTGTTCAGTATATTATTATTATTTCTGGCCGACTTCTTCTCTTGGAGGCTAATAACCTAATATAAATTATCTTCTTGAGCCGACAAGAAATAAGAAGAGTGTTGTTACCTTTTAGATGAAGTCTCTTCCATCCTGCTTAGTCCTCTTTGTAGGTTCCTTTTCTTCGGCAATCGATGCTTCGTGTTTCTCCCTCCTTTTCTTTAGCTCGGGGCAGTGATTCTTGTAGTGACCATACTTTCGACAGTTGAAGCATTGCACTTCTGAAATGTCTTTCTCTTGATTTGGCTTCCTCCTTGAACCAAACTTCCTTTTGTTCCTGAAGTTCTTGAATCTTGCTGTGAAAGCTTGATCGTCGTACTCTTTTGGGGTTTCTCTTTTGTATTGATCCTTGATTCTTCTTGAGCACAACAAGTCCAAACTTCTTCAAATGTCGGATACTCCTTCCTTGTGTTCATGCTTGAGGCAAATGCATCCCATGTCTTGGAAAGACCATTGAGTACTATGTTCAACAATTCTTTTTCTGAAGTGATCTCTTCAATAGCTTGTAGTTGATCTCTTAATTGGGAGATCCTTACAAAGTATGATGTTATGCTGTCATCATCATTCATCTTCATGTTACGGAGCTCATTCTTCAGACTCATAACTTGTTCAATGTTTCTGACTGAGAAGAGATTTGTTAGGGCATCGTACATCTTCTTCGATGAGTCAAGATGGGAGATGTAGGGTATCAAGTGGTCTTTTATAGAATCCACTATGATACTCATGGCATTGATGTCAACATCTTTGAACTTCTCCATAGCTGCAACGTTCTGCGGTTCCTTCTCTTTTCTTTCTTCAAACTCTGGCTTCACGATCTTTCCTTTCACGATATCCAACACTTTATTCTTGGCAAGGATGAGGTCAATCCTTGTCTTCCACGCTCTGAAATTAGAGGCTCCATCTAACTTGTTCTCAGACTTCATAGAGTTAGTCATGGCTTGCTTGACTTGGTCAAACCCTAGATTTGACTAGAAATTCAAACTTCACGTCTTGGCTTGCTGAGAGTATCAGGAGATGTGCTAGGCTAGGGCGCACTGATCTGTCCGGAGATTAGGTCAATCTCTTCACTTAAGGTGCCTTAACGAGAGGATTAGGGTTTCTGCAACTGCCCCTGCTAGTAACCCTAGCTGCAGTGTCTTGGAAGTTGCTTCTGCTAGTAACCCTAGCAACAGTTCCTTAGCGAGCTCAATATCCTAGTGGCTATGTTTCCTTCTAGCGTTTAGACTGAATGAAGGAGGTGTGGGCCCATAACCTGTTAGAATATAGAAGATTGTGTGCTTGTTTTACCATTGACGATACCCTCGTCACCCAACCATAGGTCGAAGCCACCCTCCGAGCACCTTAACCTTGACTGAGAATTACTCCGAAAGCTAACCCTAGGCTAGATAGCCAAACAAGGTGTAGCACATCTTCCTCCAAGGATAGTGCACCAACAATAGCTAATCAGATAGTTCAAACCCTAGCTAAGAGATAGTCCATGCCAACACTGAAACCGATTGCTGTAGCAGCTGCACCTGCAGCTCTCCTCCACACGTGCGCACCAAACTGGGAACTGTAGTGCGCACCAGTTGCTCTCTGCAATTCTGAGATGTGTCAAATGAGAACTGGCACCCTGTATTTATAGTGGTTCTGCCAGATTTGCTGGGGCCGACTTCTCCTTTTGGATATGTGTTTGTTCAGTATATTATTATTATTTCTGGCCGACTTCTTCTCTTGGAGGCTAATAACCTAATATAAATTATCTTCTTGAGCCGACAAGACTTCTACAGTTATTAGCCAATTCATTAGGGTTTTCTCTTGCTTTCCGGAATCTTCTATTCTCGTCAGGTTTACACGTGGAGGTAAATACCTCCCGCAACTACCATAATATTAATAGGTACTGCATGTGTACGATTTTCCTCTGCATCATATCTTTGATATAAGAATATTTCATCTCATCGTGTTTCGATCCATCAGGAAACACTTGGTTCTCAAGGAGCTTTATTCACGACTCTTGGTTATCATCATAAGATCCATCTCATGGTCAAGTAAATCTGTTAGAAGCTTGTGAAGCCACATTGCTTCGCACACTCGATGCTATATACTCTGCCTCTATGGTAGTCGAGGCCACAGAGTTTTATTTCTTGCTGCATTAGGAAACCATGGAAAACTTTACGATAGAACATCAACCGGATGTGCTTTTCCGGTTCACTGTACTTTCTGCTCAATCTGAATCAGCATATCCTGCACACTCAAGTTCACACTGGAGGCATATCTTAGGTCATATCTCGTATATATCTCAATACATGTTTTGCTATTGTCTAGTGAGTCTGTCTCGGTTGACTCATGAAATGACTAAGCACATTCACTGCATGGCATGAATCAAGTCTGGTGTTAACCAGATACATCGGTGATCCAATCAGCTGTGGATCAATCTCGTCTGAATCATCATCAATCTTCTTCTTTAAATCCATCACGGTGGATTTTTCATTCTGTGATACTGAACTTCTTTAATATCTTTACTATATACTTTCCTTGACTCAGGAAAATCTCATCGGTCCTTTGTCATACTTCTTGTCCCAAGAAGTAGTGCATCATATGTTGAAATAATGTAACTGCAAAGTGTATTCTTATTATTATCTGATATATTATTCATTGGATCAATCCCCATTGTGGATTGATCATGTCGGCTATTGTAACAGGACCAAATCCTCTTTTACGGATTGGTCAAATGATAATTATAATAGGCATAATAAGAAGTCGGCCCCAACAAATATTAAAGAGGCCCCAGAATATATTAAAGGTGGTTATAACCACCCAGTTTGAGAAGTTGGCCCTGCCAGTGAAGAGACACTTCACACGTGCCAGTCTTGTATAAATAAAGAGGCCAGTGCCTCACTTAGACACACAACTCACTTGCTCATTTTGAGAGACAAGTTTCAGAATTGCAGTTAGAGAAGGAGAGAGAGTGGCACATCTTTTGGAGAGGATCTTCTGTATTAGCTTGAGTTATCTCTGGCATTGTATTGGCTATCTATAATAAGGAAGTTTTGCTGGGTTTTCTTCCCCTAGAGGGTTTCCCAGGATAAATGCTGTGTCTCATGTGATTGTGTATTTCTCAGTGATCTTGTCTTTATGTTGTTGTTATCTATTGAAATGCAAAGAACTATAATAATGGCATAAACATTAACATGGTATCAGAGCCAAGCTGAAGAGAGCATCTTTCGCAAGAGAAAAACCTCACTGTTGCCATACATGCAAATTAGGGCTTTTTGATGGTGAAGCTTTTCAGCCCCAAAACCATCTAGAAAAGTGCGCCCTCCCTCAAGGATTACTTTGGCATCATCAGCGCACCTTTTCAGTGGGTGGATCTCCTGAAAAGTGAAACCCTAGTTTCACAAAAGTACTAGAAGTACCAGAAAACCAGTGAACCAGAAGTACCAGAGTACGAGAGGTACCAGAAAACCAGAAGCACCAGTCCAGAAATCCGCAGATCAAGTTTGGAAGGGTAAAAGTTGGATTTTCTCAGATCCAAGCACACCAGGCTACTTGCCTCAGCCAAGCGCATCTCCTAGTAAGTTGAAAATTTGACTTTGAGCACTTTCATTTTTTGGTCATTTTCCTAGCTCCAGGTAAAAGATGTCTGCAAGCACGAAGCTTGCTGACAAATTGGAAGGCGTGGAAAACTTTCGTGCCTGGAAGTATAGAATCGGCCTGATCCTTGTAGAGAATGACCTAGCAAGATTCATCAAAGAAGAAGTGTCGGAACCCGAAGATGCCGCAGAGAAAGCAAAGCATCAAAATGACACAATCAGGGCCCAAAGAATCATTGCAGACTCAATCAAAGACCACCTGATTCCTTATGTGTCATCAAATAACACTCCGAAAGAAATGTTTGATGCCCTAAGCAGACTATACGAAGGAAAGAACATAAACCGGAAGATGAATCTAAGAACTCAACTAAAGAATACGAGGATGCAGAAAGGAGAAACGGTCCAAGAATATTTCTCTAGAATTTCAGAATTCAAACAACAGTTAGAAGCGATTGGAGACACCATAGACGAAGACGAGCTCATAATGACAGCCCTAAATGGTCTCACAAGACCTTGGGATGCATTCATCCAAACGACATGTGCCAGAACGGAGAAACTAAAGTTTGATAGTCTATGGGAAGAATGCATCCAAGAAGAAACAAAAGTAGCTAACCGTGAAGCGCTACTAGCAAGAGATGATGATCAAGCCCTAGCTACTCACACCAAAAGAGGAAGGAAGAAACCCTACTTCCACAAGGAGACTCATAAAGAGCCTCAACTGCCAAACAGATTCAATAATAAAGAATCTCATCCAAGGAGATTTCAGAAGAGAGGACAACGAAGGGAAAGAGACTACTCATCTGTACAATGCTATCATTGTGACAAGATGGGACACATTGCGAAATTCTGTCTAGCCAGACGAGAAGAATACAAGAGGAAACATAAGAGGCACCATGCCCATGTAGTCGAAGATGAAGAGCCACCTGCAAAGATGATAAGAGAACAGATCAAAGACTATGTCTTAATCTCGGCCCTCTCAGGATCGGTAACACATG